>JAVJIF010002267.1:0-83399 GCA_038442645.1 Agave tequilana
AATTTTGTTTCTAGTATTAATTGAGAAGTTTGACCAAAAGTCAAACTATCAGCCCAAATTGGTTATAAGAGCCGAATTAGGCCCAAACAGAGATAAAACGAGATTTTCGAGGGAAGGTTGAACTAATGCATAGTTAATATGTACAATTATTACTAATTTAACTTGTTTTAAGGATTATTTGAGAATTTTCACCAAAGTCAAATTTCAGCCCTGATTGGCCTAAACTAGGCCTTATAAGAGATGAATGGGGACCAAACGGGAGGAAAACAAGGTTTACAAGGGACGTGAATGGTATTACATAGTATCTATGTATAATTACTACTAATTAACTTTGTTTCTAGTGTTAATTAGAAAGTTTGACCTAGAGTCAAACTTTCATCCCTGATTTGCTTGAATTAGGTCATATAAGAGCCGATTAGGGCCCAAACTGGAAAAAAATGAGGTTTTTCAAGAGCCGATAGTAGTATGACATAGTTTTATGTGCAATTACCACTAATAAAAACTATTTCTAGTCTTAATATGAAAGTTTGATTAAAAACCATACCTTCACTTCTTATTGGCCCGAACTAGGCCTTATAAGAGCTGAATGGGGCCAAACGGGAGAAAAATATAGTTTTCAAGTGCTGAGAATGGATTATAGAGTTTTCTATGCATAATTATTACTAATTAAGCTTGTTTCTTATGTAAATTAGGAATTTTAATCAGAAGTCAAACTTTCATTTCTGATTTGCCTTAACTAGACCTTATAAGAGCCGATTAGGGCTCAAACGAGGTTTTCAAGAGCCGAGAGTAGTAATACATAGTTTTTGTGTATAATTACTATTAATTAAAATAGTTTCTAGTCTTAATTGAAAAGTTTTACTAAAATTCATACTTTCTATCCGGATTGGCCTGATTAGGCCTTATGAGAGCCGATTAGGGCCCAAACGGGAGAAATGAGGTTTTCAAGTGCTGGGAGTAGTATGACATAGTTTCATATATAATTACTATTAATTAAATTAGTTTCCACTTTTAATTGGAAAGATTACTAAAAGTTAAACTTTCACCCAAATTGGCATGAATTAGCTTTATAAGAGCCGATTAAGGCCCAAACGAGGAGAAACGTGATTTTCAAGAGTCAGGAGTAGTATGATAGTGTTTTTATGTATAATTACTACTAATTAAACTTGTTTCTAATTTTTATTAGAAAGTTTGACAAAAATTAAACTTTCAACACCGATTGGCCTAAACTAGACCTTATAAGAGCCGAATGGGACCAACGGAAGGAAAACATGATTTTTAAGGGCCGTCAATGGAATTACGTAGTTTCTATGTACAATTACTACTATTAACTTTGTCTCTAGTAAGTTTGACCAAAAGTTGTTTCAGCCCCAATTGGCCTGAACTAGTCCTTATAAGAGCCGCCCAAACGAGGAGAGAACGAAGTTTTCAAGAGCTAAGAGTATTAATACATAGTTTTTTTTGCATAATTACTATGAATTTAACTAGTTTCTAGTCTTAATTGGGAAGTTTTACCAGAAATCAAACTTTCAGTCCTAATTAGCCTGGACTAGGCTTTATAAAAGCCGAATAGGAACCAAATGTGAGGAAAACATGATTTTCAAGGGTCGTGAATGATATTGCATAGTTTTATGTACAATTACTACTGATTAAAGTTATTTCTAGTGTTAATTGGGAAGCTTGAACAAAAGTCAAACTTTAAATCCCTGTTAACCTGAACCCTTATTAGAGCTGAATAGGGTCCAAATGGGAAGAAAATATAGTTTTCAAGAGCAGCGAGTAGTATTACATAGTTTTTATATATAATTACTACTAATTAAACGTGTTCTAGTTTTAATTAGGAAGCTTGATTAAAAGTAAAACTTTCAGCACCAAGCCTGAACCTGGCTTTAAAGGGCTAAATATGACCTAAACATGGAGAAAATATTATTTTAAAGAGCCAAAGTGTATTACATAGTTTCTATGTACAATTGCTACTAATTAAACTTATTTCTATTCTTAATCAGGAAGTTTGTCCAAAAGTCAAACTTTTCACTCCGATTGGCCAGAACTAGGCATTATAAGAGCCAAATAAAATTCAAATAAGGAGAAAACATGTTTTCAAGAGCCGGGAGTAGTATTACTTTATTTTTATGAATAATTAATTCTAATTAAATTTGTTTCTATTCTAATTGAAAAGTTGACCAAAAGTCAAATTTAAGCCCGATTGGCCTGACATTATAAGAGCCGAATAAGGTTCAAATAGGGAGAAAACATGTTTTCAAGAGTCAGGAGAATTTTTGGGAAGTTTTATTATATAATTACTATAAATTAAACTTGTTTCTAGTCTTAATGGGAAGTTTGACCAAAAGCCAAATCTTCAGGCCCGACTGGCCAACTAGGAATTATAAGAGCCGAATAGCACTCAGACGGGAGGAAAACATGGTTTTCAAGAGCCATGAGTAGCAATACATATTTTATATATGCATTTACTATAAATAACCTTGTTTTTAGTGTTATTGAAAGTTTGAATAAAAGTCAAACGTTCAGCACTGAAAACTGTACTAGGCTAGTTAAGAGTTGAATAGGGCCTAAACGGTGAGAAAATGAGATTTTTCAAAGCAAGGTGTAGTATTATATAGTTTTGAATATAACTAATGTAAATTAAACTGATTTTTGTACTTAATTTGAAAGTTTGATCAAAAGTAAAGTTTTTAGCCCCGACTAGCATGAATAGGCCTTACAAGAGCCAAATAGGATCCCAACAGGGAGAACACATGATTTTAAAGAGCCAGGTGTAGTATCACAAAGTTTCTATTTACAATTAATATTAATTAAACATGTTTCTAGCCTTAATCTAGAAGTTTGACGAAAAAGCCCTAATTGGCCTGAACTAGGCTTTATAACAACAGAATAGGCCCAAAAAGGAGAGAACATGTTTTCAAGAGCCGGGAGTAGTATTACATAATTTTATATATAATTACTACTAATTAAACTTGTTTATTTTCTTACAAAGGAAGTTTGAACAAATGTCAAACCTTCAGCCCTGATTGGCCTGAATGAGGCATTATAGAGTCAAATAGGATCCAAATGGGAAGAGAATAAGGTTTTCAAGAGTCATTAGTGGTATTGCATAGTTTTATATCTAATTACTACTAATAAACCTTATTTCTAAGGTTAATTAAAAGTTTGACCAAAAGTCAAACTTTCAGCCCCGATTAGCTATAGGATCCAAATAAAGAGAAATGCAGTTTCCAATAGCCGAGATATATATTACATAGTTTTTATAATAATTACCGCTATTAAACTTGTTTCTAATCTTAATTAGAAAGTTTTACCAGAAGTCAGACTTTAGCCTCGACTGGCCTGAACCAGGCCTTATAAGAGCCGAGAAAAGGCCCAAACAGGGAGAAAATATGATTTTTAAGAGCCGAGAGTAGTATCACATAGTTTATATATATAACTATTACTAATTAAACTAGTTTCTATCTTAATTTAGAGGTTTGACTAAATGTCAAACTTTCAGCCCTGAATTGGCTTGAACTAGGTCTTATAAGAACCTAATAGGGTCCAACGGGGAGAAGATACCGTTTTAAGAAATGGGGGTAGTATTACATAGTTTTTATATATAATTACTACTAATTAAACCTTTTCTAATCTTAATTGGGAGGTTTGATGAAAAGTCAAACCTTCTGCCCTTATTAGCCTTAACTAGGCCTTATAAGAGCCGAATATGGCCCAAATGAAAGGAAAATATTATTGTCAAGAGATGAGAGTGTTATTATATAGTTTCTATATTCAATTACAAGTAATTAACCTTGTTTCTAGTGCTAATTGGGAAGTTTGATAAAAAGTCAAACTTTTAGCCCCGAATTGGCTTGGACTAACCTATATTCGAGCCGAATAGATCCCAAACGGGGAGAAAATGAAGTTTTTAATAGGTGAGAGTAGTATTACATTATTTTATTTATAATTATTACAAACTAAAATTGTTTCTATTCTAATTGGAATGTTTTACCAATAGTCAAACTTTCAGCCCCGATTGGCCTGAACCAGTTCTTATAAGAGCATAATAGCGCCCAAACGGGGAGAAAACATGATTTTCAAGAGCTGAAGTAGTATCACATAGTTTTATGTATAACTACTACTAATTCAGTTTGTTTCAATTCTCAAGATGGAAGTTTGATGAAAGTTAAACTTTCAACCCCGATGATCTGAATTATGCCTTAAAAGAGCCGAATAGAGCCCAAACTGGAGGAAAATATGGTTTCGAGAGCTGAGAGTTGTGTTACATTGTTTTATGTACAATTACTGCTAATTATCCTTGTTTCTTGTATTAATTGGATATTTTAACTAAAAGTTAAACTTTTAATCCCGATTGGCTTGAATTAGACCTTATAAGATACGAAAAGGCCCAAACAGGGACAAAATATGATTATCCAGAGACGGGAGTCGTATTACATAGTTTTTATATATAATTACTTCTAATTAAACTTGTTTCTAGACTTATTTGAAAAGTTTAATCAAAAGTCAAACTTTTACCCGATTGGCCTGAACTAGGAGCTGGATATGGCTTAAACAGGGAGTAAACTTGATTTTAAAGAGTCGTGAGTAGTATTTCATAGTTTTTATATATAATTACTACTACTTAAACTTGTTTCTAATTTTAATCTGAAAGTTTGATTTTTGTCAAACTTTCAGCCCCTGGTTGGCCTGAACGAGGCCTTATAAGAGTCGAGTTAGGGACCAAACAGGAGAAAAACATGATTTTCAAGGGTCATGAATGGTATTACAAAGTTTCTATGTACAAGTACAACGGATTAACCTTGTTTCTAATTAATTGAGAAATTTCACCAAAAGTCAAACTTTAAATTCCTGGTGGCCTGAACTAGGCTTATCAATGTTGAATAGGGTCCAAACGGGGAGAAAATGCAGTTTTTAAGAGCCGAGAGTAGCATTACATTGTAATTTTGTATAATTACAACTAATTAAACTTGTTTCAAGTTTAATTTAGAAGTTTGACCAAAAGTCAAATCTTCATCCCTTATTAGCCTGAACTAGGTCTTATAAGAGCAGAATAGGGCCTAAACGGGAGGAATATGATTTTCAATAGCTTAAAGTGATATTACATAGTTTCTATATACAATTACTACTAAAAACCTGGGTTCTAATTTTAATTGGGAAGTTTAACTAAAAGTCAAACTTTCAACCCAATTGGCCTAAACTGGTCTTGTAAGATCCAAATAGGGCCCAGGCAGGGAGAAAACATGGTTTCAAGAGCCGAGAGTTGTATCACATAGTTTTTATGTATATATTCAATTAATTAAACTTGTTACTATTCTTAATTTGGATTTTTTTATGAAATCAATTTTTAGCCCGATTGGCCTAAACTAAGCCATATAAGAGCTAAAAGGGGCCAGATCAGTGGAAAACATGATTTTCAAGAGCTGAGAACTGTATTACATAGTTTCTATGTAAAATTACTGCTATTTTACCATGTTTCTAGTATTAATTTGGAAGTTTGACTAAAAGTCAAACGTTTAGCCCCGATTGGCCTGAATTAGGTCTTATAAGAGCCAAAAAGGGCCAAATTGAGGAGAAACTGTGATTTTCAAGAACTAGGAGTAGTATTACATAGTTTTTATGTACAGTTACTTCTAATTAAAACTTGTTTCTAGTCTAAATTGGGAATTTTACCAAAGTCAGACTTTCAGTCCCAATTGGCCTGAACTAAGCCATATATGAGCTGAATATGACCTGACAGAGAGAAAATAAGATTTTATAGAGCCAGGAGTAATATTGCATAGTTTTAATATACAATTGGTGCTAATTAACCTTATTTCTAATGTTATTGAAAAGTTCAGCAAAAAGTCTAACGTTCAGTCCCGATTAGCCTAAACTAGACTTATAAGAGACGAAAAGGGCCAATCGGGGAGAAATATGGTTTGCAAGAGCTGGGAGTAGTTGATTGAGGCAAAACCTGCACATAAAATACAAAATTTCAGATCTAATAATAAACTTGTGCAAGTGCTCAATTCTTCCGCTATAGCAAGTGGCTATGCGGGTCTGATCCACAAGGAGGGTTTGCGATGGAAGCTTTACGGTTCTTTATTGAAATCGTTAAGAAGAAAAGCGAAAGTTCTTCTCTGTTTTTAAGTTAAGAAAATGTAAAAAGAATTATGTTATGTTAGAAGAAAATGAAAGATGAAGAGGTGGAAAATCAGAAAACGATGAAAGCGACTATGTACAAATGAAGTGGAGGAAAAAGAGTGATTTTGAAGAGATGGTGATTTAATTTAAAAAATGAAAGAAAGAAATAAAAGAGTTACTTACCTTCTTTTCACCAAAAGCTTACCTTGAGTTTTTAGCTTCGATGTTACCTTGAATTGGAGGCAAGCAGCGCATAGCCATAAGAGTCGAATGTTGGTCTCTTCCACATTACTTCATCAAGATACGCAAGCATGAAATGATACAGAGAGACTCACAATTCCATCGTCATGAGTTATCGGTGGCACTCGCAAAGGCAAGGCTCTTTCGATGCTTTAGACTCACTTGGAAGACAGTTGTACAAAAAGAAAAGTAAAGTAGAAAAGAAGAAGAAGACTAAAAGAAACTACATACAAAGAGAAAACATCGATTCGATCTCATAACAATCAAAGAAAAGAAATTCATCTTACACCGGTGTCACTCCAGCTCTAGCTTCATTCTTGTTCTTTGATGAAAGTCTGATCTCCTCTTATTTACATAAATGAAAATTACAATTACATAAAAAAGAAAAACAAAACCTAAACTAAGAAATGGAAAACTAGTCTAAAATCCTAATCTGCATGGTCGTCCCTTTTTCAGTGAAAGTACAGGCCTTTTATAGGCATAAACCCAACAACCAGGATCCTGGGGAGGTCGGGGGAGCAAATGCCCCCAACTCCCCAAGATTGCCGCGGAAACGCGGCTATTGCCGCGTTTCCGCGGCCTTGGTGTGGCCAGGTGGCCACACAAGAGGGGGGAGCTTTCTGGTATGAGGGGCATCTCGCATATCCTGCTGGTTTTCTTGTTACTGCTTCAACCGTTGACTGAACAGCTTTTGATTTTCTGGCTTCAATTGCTCGATTCAAGGAGGATTTTTCTCAACCCCTTGATATGCCAAGATATAGCCCAGATTTCTTTACCTCGAATTTATTCTGAATTAATTCAGAATAAAGTGGGCTTTTGGGCTTATTCCTCATTTATTTCTTTGAGCATTTGGGCCTGCATTTATCAAAGAAAAAAGACACTTATTAATATCATTTATTAGCAAACAAGTGTGGTAAAGTGACAACATAAATGCAATGTATGTGACAAATCACACCCCCACACTTATCTTTTGCTCGCCATCGAGCAAAACATTAAACTAACTCGAATCAATTATTAGACCACTTTCGCAGGTCACTCGATTGCACTGAGCACGTGCAACAAGCCGTAAAACCTCTAGGTTCCCCCTAGAGGACGAGTTTTGTCTCGTGAGGGTTTTCAGCGGATTACACCCACAAAATCCATAAAGAAAGGGAAACAAAGAGTTAGTATTTTCGAAAAGCATTTTGAAAGAGAAAAAATATTTGAAATATGATTGTAAGATCTAAGCAATCTATAAGTTATAGGAAAACTGAATTTTTCATTCTTACTTAGTCTTTACTCAAAAATTTGTTATCAATCAAAGTAAGGAGTCAAATTGTACTTCTCATCTAGTTTATTACTTTACCCTAAGTCATATGCACTTGTGACTGTGAAAATTTTGACTAAGGGTTCATTAACTCTAACTCTTATGCCTTATATATATATATATATATATATATATATATATATATATATATATATATATATATATATATATATATATATTGGTGGTATTATTCCTTAGTTCTATTAGGCTTTCTAATCTGCCCATGTAACGAGCCTTTAATCGATGACTTCCAAACCAGACGGTCTTAGGGCACCAGGTGAGAAGACACCCTAGGACTTAAGGACTCGAGCAAACAAGGCCACAAAACTAAGGATTTTATTATATGGACCTCCTTTAGGCGTGAATACTTATGCTTTATTAGGCACAGATACCCAGCTTAATCAAAGGATTTTTTTTCTTTTTTTCAAACTTATCTAATCATCTTTCGCGTAAATACTAAGGCTTGCTTAGGCCAAAGCACCTAGCTAATCAATAATTAGATTTGTTTATTCTTTTTTTATATATATATTTTTATAAGGCATAAGAATCTTTGTTTTTGAACCCTAAGTGTGTAAGTGTATGAGGTGTGCATACTTCATCAAGGTAAAGATCAAGACTAAATTACTTTGACAAATTATCTTCCTAACCCTAAAAATCAAACAAATAATCTTATTTTGACCAAGTATAAGAAATCCTAATTTGGATTTTTCTATTCCTTAAAATTAACTTAATTTCTTACAAAAATAAGTCAAAAATTGTTTCTATTTTTCAAAAGTTTTTAAAAGTAAAGAAAAATGTTAAATTTTTTTTAATTTTATTTTAAAGAAAAGAAAAGTTATGTTAGACCCCCCCACACCTATCTCATGCATTATCCTCAATGTATGAATTAATGCATAGATGCATGAAAAAGAAGAAAGGGAAGGAAAAGGTTACCTTAAGGTGGTGGTTCCGGTGGTGGTCTGATTGGTCCCCAAAACGCGGCCCAATCAACTTTTCTTGGGTCTCGGAGGAACCCACCAAAAGTATCTTTAATATAACCATAAAAAAGATGAATCCATAAAGGATCTTTATTAAATATTTAACCCCATCTAATGTCCATATTCCATAACTAATTTCGGAGTCAAATTTGTCAACCACCTCGTCCCAGAAAGGAGTATGAAATGATAGAATGATTGACTTGGACTCAGGAAGTACAGGAACTAATACCGACTCAGGAAGGGAACTTAAGTCAAGTAAGGTTCAAGAGTCGATATTGGTTCAGAAATTAGGTCCAAGTCAAGAAGTTGAAACTCTAGTCCACATGTATTTTCCAACAATGGAATGTGACTTAATGTTGGTGATTCAAGTTCAAGAATGATAGGTGAGGAATCAAACTGACTCTAAAATATTACTCAAGTTGGTAACACAACAGGAGTCAATATTGATTCAGAAAGTTGAACTGGATCACAGATTTGAAAATCTAGGTCACATATCTCATTGAGTTCAATATTAAAAAATTGAGAACTTGCCAATTTGTCAATAGGACTTTCAAAATTGTACAATTGGTCAAGTTCAATATGATCCTCAAAGATGGGTGATTCAATTTCATTATGAATTGGTACAGGATCCAATGTTGACTCCGAGAAAAGATTGAAGACAGGTAAAGATACCGGAGTGATTATTGAATCAGGAAGAAGAATTGAATCACTAGGTTGGGGTTCAAGATCATATTCATTTTCAAGTTCTATTTCAGGAAAAGGATAACTTGCTAAACTATCAATATCTTTTTCAAAATTTGGAGTTTGGGCAAGTTCAAATGGTTGTTCTGAAATAGAATTTTGATTTCCAAAACTACATGACTCATCGGCTCTAATAGAATGGTTAGTGACATCAGAACTGGTCCAACGGTGAGAACGTAGAGATTCGACCATCATATCTATGTCACTATTACGAGCGTTTTAAGCCTGAGTCATGGATTCAAGCATCTCTTCATAGGTGATATGTTCATTATTTTGATGAAAAGATGAAGAATTGTCTTGGAAGTGGTAGTGAAATTGTGAGTCCATCAAATTTTGGGATTTGTGTTTGGACTCACGCATACTCATTTCCAAAATTGATGGTTTTCTATTTTGGACTGGTGGAACTGAGTATGACTCTTGAAAATATTGTGGACTAGGTGGAGAAGAAGGACAAGGTGGTTGGAAATTATGCTCGGGGGAGGTGAATCCCCACTGACTCGGTGAAGAGTTGAAATCATTATGGAAATTATAGTTATTAGATGGGGGGTATGGGTCATATTGATTCGGATAAGACCAATCCGGCACACTAGGTTGGTCAAAGTTATGATATGCCGGGTTGGTAGTATCCGAAAATGAAGTCGGTGTGTAATATGGATTATTATTGTAGTTGAAAAAATTATTATTATAGTCTATATCACACAATATAATACAAACAAAGAAAAACAAACAAATAAACAAACAAAAAAGAAAAAAAATTCTAGCCTAAGTTAGGGTAGACTTAGGACCTAGACGACTCCTAACTGGTTAGACTGTCCACGGGAGGTCTAATGTAGACTTTAACCACAAGCTAATCAGCCAGGTCAGGGCAAGGTTGGTGGGAGGTTTTCCGTCAAAGACGTTCCTTAATTAAATAACCACCAACCTTCGGGCTTTCGGCCCTCAATCCCTTTCCTAGACACTGATTTTGCAGGAGTTAGATTCCAACATTTTTCCCCCTTAGGATAATCTCCTAATTGAGTCTGAGATGTCCCTAGGGCCAACGTCTACTCAATTTTAGTTAGGCTTGGGTTAGTGATTGCTTGGATTCTGATTTTTGGGCTAAGGAAGGGTGATTAAATCCCCACCTTATCTTATTATTGGGTGGTGCCCTTAAGATCAGTTTTTGTGCAAGTGTACAAGATGAATAAGATGCACTCAAAGCGATATAAATCAACCAAGAGATAGTCCTATTCTAGATGCAATGCAAACATACCTTGCTCCAGCACTCTTCAACAGTAAAATAATGAATTGAAAAAAACGCGTGCCTAAAATGCAAACGTCTAATCTATTTTTTTACTTTTGCAACAAACTTTTTACTGTTGATTATTAGCAGGTTTTTGTGATGGCATATAAGAAATAAATAATTGCAGCAAATTAGAATTTGCAAACTAAGCAGCCCTGCAAAAAGCTGTTAGAAGTCAGCTCTTCCTTGCCGCGGATCCGCGGCTTTTGCCGTGGAAACGCGGCAATTCAGAGGGCCCTTGGTCTCTGCTTTCTAGAGCAGAGGCCCAAGGCCACTTGTATGTCACTGCAATATTAATTTCCTGCGTTGATTGCCCTGTAACCTGCAACAGAGAAGAAAATTCGTTTAGTTCTAAAACATTTTCAAAAAAAATTCAGATTTCAATAAAAAACATGTTACCCTCCCCGGCAACGGCGCCAAAATTTAATTGAGGCAAAACATGCACATAAAATACAAAATTTCAGATCTAATAATAAACTTGTGCAAGTGCTCAATTCTTCCGCTATAGCAAGTGGCTATGCGGGTCGTGATCCACAAGGAGGGTTTGCGATGGAAGCTTTACGGTTCTTTATTGAAATCGTTAAGAAGAAAAGCGAAAGTTCTTCTCTGTTTTTAAGTTAAGAAAATGTAAAAAGAATTATGTTATGTTAGAAGAAAATGAAAGATGAAGAGGGTGGAAAATCAGAAAACGATGAAAGCGACTATGTACAAATGAAGTGGAGGAAAAAGAGTGATTTTGAAGAGATGGTGATTTAATTTACAAAAAATGAAAGAAA
The DNA here is from genome assembly GCA_038442645.1 of Agave tequilana. Taxonomy (NCBI): domain Eukaryota; kingdom Viridiplantae; phylum Streptophyta; class Magnoliopsida; order Asparagales; family Asparagaceae; genus Agave; species Agave tequilana. The sequence continues at coordinate 11,452 of JAVJIF010002267.1, forward strand.
GAAATAAAAGAGTTACTTACCTTCTTTTCACCAAAAGCTTACCTTGAGTTTTTAGCTTCAATGTTACCTAGAATTGGAGGCAAGCAGCGCATAGCCTATAAGAGTCGAATGTTGGTCTCTTCCACATTACATCATCAAGATACGCAAGCATGAAATGATACAGAGAGACTCACAATTCCATCGTCATGAGCTATCGGTGGCACTCGCAAAGGCAAGGCTCTTTCGATGCTTTAGACTCACTTGGAAGACAGTTGTACCAAAAGAAAAGTAAAGTAGAAAAAAAGAAGAAGACTAAAAGAAACTACATACAAAGAGAAAACATCAATTCGATCTCATAACAATCAAAGAAAAGAAATTCATCTTACACCGGTGTCACTCCAGCTCTAGCTTTATTCTTGTTCTTTGATGAAAGTCTGATCTCCTCTTATTTACATAAATGAAAATTACAATTACATGAAAAAGAAAAAGAAAAACCTAAACTAAGAAATGGAAAAACTAGTCTAAAATCCTAATCTGCATGGTCGTCCCTTTTTCAGTGAAAGTACAGGCCTTTTATAGGCATAAACCCAACAACCAGGATCTCGGGGAGGTCGGGGGAGCAAACGATCCCCCTAACTCCCCAAGATTGCCGCGGAAACGCGGCTATTACCGCGTTTCCGCGGCCTTGGTGTGGCCAGGTGGCCACACCAAGAAGGGGGAGCTTTCTGGTATGAGGGGCATCTTGCATATCCTGCTGGTTTTCTTGTTGCTGCTTCAACCGTTGACTGAACAGCTTTTGATTTTCTGGCTTCAATTGCTCGATTCAAGGAGGATTTTTCTCAACCCCTTGATATGCCAAGATATAGCCTAGATTTCTTTACCTCAAATTTATTCTGAATTAATTCAGAATAAAGTGGGCTTTTGGGCTTATTCCTCATTTATTTCTTTGAGCATTTGGGCCTGCATTTATCAAAGAAAAAGACACTTATTAATATCATTTATTAGCAAACAAGTGTGGTAAAGTGACAACATAAATGCAATGTATGTGACAAATCAGTAGTATCACACAGTTATTATTTTTAATTACTACTAACTAAACTTGTTTCTAGTCTTAATTGAAAAATTTGATCAAAAGTCACACTTTCAGCCCCGATTGGCTTCAACCAGGACTTATTAGAGCTGCATATGACCTAAACAGGAAAAAAACATTGTTTTAAAGAGCCAGGAGTAGTATTATATAGTTTTTATGTATAATTACTACTAATTAAATTTGTTTCTACTCTTAATCAGGAAGTTTGTCTAAAAGTCAAACTTTCAGCCCCTATTGGCCTGAACTAGGTATTATAAGAGCAGAGTATAGCTCAAACAAGGAGAAAACATGTTTTTAAGAGTCGGGAGTTGTATTATATAGTTTTTATATATAATTACTACTAATTGAATATGTTTCTATTCTTAATTATAAAGTCTGATCAAAAGTCAAATCTTCATTCCCGATTGGCCTGAACTAGGCATTCTAAGAGCCGAATAGGACTCAAACAGGGAGAAAATATGTTTTCAGGAGCCAGAAGTAGTATTACATAGTTTCTATGTATAACCACTGCTAATTCAATTTGTTTCTATTCTTAAGTTGAAAGTTTGACCAAAAGTTTAGCTTTTCAGCCCCGAATGACCTGAATTATACCTTATATGAGCCGAATTGGGCCCAAGCTGGAGGAAAATATGGTTTCGAGAGCTGAGAGTGGTGTTACATAGTTTTTATGTACAATTACTGCTAACTATCCCTATTTCTTGTGTTAATTGGGTATTTTTATCAAAGTCAAACTTTAACCCTGATAGGGTTGAACTAGGCCTTAGAAGAGACGAAAAGGGCCTAAACAGGGACAAAATGTGATTATCCAGAGCCGGAAGTAGTATTACATAGTTTTTATATATAATTACTTCTAATTAAACTTTCTTATAGTCTTAATTGAGAAGTTTGATCAAAAGTCAAACTTTCACCCCGATTGGCCTGAACTAGGAGCCGGATATGGCTTAAACAGGGAGTAAACTTGATTTTAAAGAGCCGCGAGTAGTATTTCATAGTTTTATATATAATTACTACTACTTAAACTTGTTTCTAATTTTAATCTAGAAGTTTGACTTTTGTCAAACTTTCAGCCCCTGGTTGGCCTGAACGAGACCTTATAAGAGCCGAGTTAGGGACCAAACATGAGAAAAACATGATTTTCAAAGGCCGTGAATGGTATTACAAAGTTTCTATGTACAAGTACAACTGATTAACCTTGTTTCTACTATTGATTGAGAAATTTGACCAAAAGTCAAACTTTAAAGTCCTGGTTGGCCTGAACTAGGCTTATCAATGCTGAATAGGGTCCAAACAGGGAGAAAATACAGTTTTTAAGAGCCGAGAGTAGCATTACATTGTAATTTTGTATAATTACGACTAATTAAACTTTTTTCAAGTTTAATTTAGAAGTTTGACCAAAAGTTAAATCTTCATCCCTTATTAGCCTGAACTAGGTCTTATAAGAGGGAATAAGGCCAAATGGGAGGAAATATGGTTTTCAATAGCTTAAAGTGGTATTACTTAGTTTCTATATATATAATTACTACTAAATAACCTAAAGTCTAATTTTAATTAGGAAGTTTAATTAAAAGTCAAACTTTCAACCCCAATTGGCCTGAACTGGTCTTATAAGAGCCAAATAGGGCCCAGACAGGGAGAAAATATGGTTTCAAGAGCCGAGAGTTGTATCACATAGTTTTTATATATAATTTTAATTAATTAAACTTGTTTCTATTCTAAATTTGGATTTTTTTTAAGAAATCAAATTTTTAGCCCCGATTGACTTAACGTAGGGCATATAAGAGTTAAAATGGGGCCAGATTGGAGGAAAACATGATTTTCAAGAGCTGAGAGTTGTATTACTGCTATTTTATCATGTTTCTAGTATTAATTTGAAAGTTTGACCAAAGTTAAACGTTCAGCCCTGATTGGCCTGAACTAGGCCTTATAAGAGCCGAAAAGGGCCCAATCAGGGAGAAAATGTGATTTTCAAGAACTAGGCGCAGTATTATATAATTTTTATATGCAGTTACTATTTAAACTTGTTTCTAGTCTAAATTGGGAAGTTTGATCAAAGTCAGACTTTCATTCCCGATTGGCCTGAACTAAGTCTTATATGAGCTGAATATGACCTAACAGAGAGAAAATATGATTTCAAAGAGCCAGGAGTAGTATTGCATAGTTTCAATATACAATTAGTGCTAATTAACCTTATTTCTAATGTTAATTGAAAAGTTCAGCAAAAAGTCCAACGTTCAGTCCCGATTAGCCTGAACTAGACCTTATAAGAGACGAAAAGGGCCCAATTAGGGAGAAAATATGGTTTGCAAGAGCTGGGAGTAGTATTACATAGTTATTATGCATAATTGCTACTAACTAAACTTGTTTCTAGTCTTAATTGGGAAATTTGATTAAAAGTCACTCTTTCAGCCCCGATTGGCTTCAACTAGGACTTATAAGAGCCGAATATGACCTAAACAGGAAGAAAATATTGTTTTAAAGAACCGGTAGTAGTATTATATAGTTTTTATGTACAATTACTACTAATTAAACTTGTTTCTACTCTTAAACAGGAAGTTTGTCCAAAAGTCAAACTTTTAGCCCCTATTGGCCTGAACTAGATATTATAAGAGCAGAGTATCGGTCAAATAAGAAGACAACATGTTTTTAACAGTCGAGAGTAGTATTATATAGTTTTTATGTATAATTACTACTAATTAAATATATTTCTATTCTTAATTGTGAAGTCTGACCAAAAGTCAAATCTTCATTCCCGATTGGCCTGAACTAGGCATTCTAAGAGCCGAATAGGACTCAAACAGGGAGAAAATATGTTTCAGGAGCTAGAAATAGTATTACATAGTTTCTATGTATAGCTACTACTAATTCAATTTATTTCTATTCTTAAGTTGGAAGTTTGACCAAAAGTATAAGTTTTTCAGCCCAAAATGACCTGAATTATGCCTTATATGCGCTGAATTGGGCCCAAACTGGAGGAAAATATAATTTCGAGAGCTGAGAGTGGTTTTAATTAGTTTATATGTACAATTATTGCTAATTATCCCTATTTCTTGTGTTAATTGGGTATTTTTACCAAAATTAAACTTTAACCCTGATTGGGCTGAACTAGGCCTTATAAGATACGAAAAGGGTCTAAATAGGGACAAAATGTGATTATCCAGAGCCGGGAGTATTATTACATAGCTTTTATATATAATTACTTCTAATTAAACTTTCTTCTAGACATAATTGGGAAGTTTGATCAAAATCATACTTTCACCCCGATTTGGCCTGAACTAGGAGCCAGATAAAGCTTAAATAGGGAGAAAATTTGATTTTAAAGAGCCGAGAGTAGTATTACATAGTTTCTATATGCAGTTACTACTACTTAAACTTGTTTCTAGTTTTAATATGAAAGTTTGACTTTTGTCAAACTTTCAGCCCTGGTTGGCCTAAATTAGACCTTATAAGAGTCGAATGGGATCAAACTGGAGGAAAACATGGTTTTCATGTGCCGTGAATGGTATTACAAAGTTTCTATGTATAAGTACTACTGATTAACCTTATTTCTTATATTAATTTATAAATTTGACTAAAAGTTAAATTTTAAAGCCCTGATTGGCCAGAACAAGGTCTTATAAAAGCCAAATTGGGTCTAAACGGGGGAGAAAATATAGTTTTCAAGAGATGGGAGTAGTTTTACATTGTAACTTTGTATAATTACTACTAATTAAGCTTGTTTTAGGTCTAAATTTTGACTTTTGGCTTAAAGCCAAATCTTCAGCCCTTATGGGCCAGAATTAGGCCTTGTAAGAGCTGAATAGGACCAAAACGGGAGGAAATATTATTTTCAAAAACTGAAAGTAGTATCACATAGTTTCTATGTACAATTACTACTAATTTATCAAGTTCTAATTTTAATTGGGAAGTTTGACTAAAAGTCAAACTTTCAACCCCGATTGGCCTGAACTAAGCCAAGAGCCAAATAGGGTCCAGACAGGGAGAAACATGGTTTTCAATAGCCGAGAGTAGTATCATATAGTTTTTATATATAATTTTGATTAATTAAACTTGTTTTATTGTTTTCCATTATATTTGCAAACGGGAAAACTTACAATAAAAGGGTTGAGGAGCTAAATTACAAGTATTCTTAAAAAGATTACAAGTAGATCTCCTCAGAGATTCTGGAAAAGTGTGCCGATAGGAGTCTGATCAGCGCGCGACCACTTTGTCCCTTTGACGATGCGAGCGATGAGATTCCCTTCTCGCCTGGTTCCGGGAATCAGAGAACCGAAGGTTGGTAGAACCCTCTTGCTGCTTCTCAAAATCGCCTTCAATTAGGAATTCCTTCTCGCCTGGTTCCGGAGATTCCTTGAGAAGAAGGATAATGTTAGGGTATCAACACCCTGGATAGAGAAAGCAATTCTCTAAAAGGTCTCTGAATTCGAGAGCGCACGGTGCTTTATGAAGAAGCCTCTGCTTGTGGAGTCCTCTTTTTTCTTGATTAATCGATCTCTCTTTCTTCTCTCTCTCTTTTTTTCCTGTACCCCTGGCGGGTTATTTATAGGGCGAGCAAGGGTATAACCGTCCCTTGAAGATATGGAAACAGATTGAATCGAATCTGTTTAATAGCTTTGCTGCAAGGCTAAGATCAGCTTCTGCGAGGCTAGAATTGGCAGGTCGGTGGACCCTCTTGATCCTTTCCATATCGTTGGAGGATTTTCCCTGATCTTCTTACTCATTTTAGGAGAGTCAGGAGATTGTGGCAATCAACTGCCAATTTGATCTCTGATTTGATCTTGATTAGATTTGATCTGATTGGATCTGATCTCATCCGAGATTTGATTGGTCAAAGGTTGACCATAGCAGATTCATAGCAGCACTGCCCGCATTGAGCTCGTAGCGGATCTAGAGGCAATTCCTGGCGAAGTCCGAAAAGAGGCTTTTCGACGAAGCTGTCAGTTGGCTTCTTGGCGAGGCCTTGGATGGCTTCAAGGCGGAGTCGAGTGATATTAGCCTCTCATGCGAGGCTATCCCTTTGGGCTCATGTAATGCTAAGTGCTAGCACCTTAGACCTGCTGAGGTCTGTTTAGAAACAATCCGGGTTCACTGTCTGCTTGCTGGATCAGTGGAGTCCAAGTTGCTTCCTTGTCCTTAGAGATGGGTGAAAACTGGTCTTCAGCTCGTCTGTCACTTGTCTTTTGTAAATGTCAACAAGTTTAGACATTGTTCGGACCAATAAGAATCTTGTCTTTTTTAAGTGTCAACAAGACCCCCTTTAAAGTTTTCGAAAGTCTACAATGGCTCAAACTTCGAAACACTTTGAATTGCTTTGATCGGTGGTGTGTGGAGTATGAACGTCGCCATGATGGTTGAGTTCAGCTTCGCCTTCAATCCTGCTTTGGGATGTAGATTCGTGGAGGAATCATGTAGACTCGTGTCTGGGTAGCTTCGCGGCTAGGTAAGTTCGCTCTGGAACATCTGTCGCTTTCCCGAGGCCAACTGCCGTGGGCTGGTTACGAGGAGGATTACTCCTTTCTTCGTACTGATCGAGGGAGATATTCTCCGATTTGCACGTTTCCAAGGGAAGATATTCCCTTTCTTCAAGGCGCCATAAGTGCCTTTTATGAGGGACACGTTTCTCCCTTCGCACGGTTCCAAGGGAAGCCGTTCCTATTCTCAAGGCGCAGTAAATGCCTTAAATGCGCTCGTGTTTTCACGCTTGAGGCGGCAGCGCTCAGGCCATGGGGCCTATAAATAGGACACTTGAAGTCCTCTGAAGAGAAATGCTTTGCCTCTCTTCTCTTCTCTTGGTCTGAAAGAGATATTCAGATCTCTGAACTAGTGGGAATGCCCACTCTGGTTATTGCCCGGCCAAGGACCGGTAAGTCTTGATCATTCAACAACTTCACCAATTTTAGGGAATTCATCTCCCTTGATTCATTTTCAGCAGCTGCTTCAGGGATTAGCTTCCCTTGTTCTCCATTTAACTGATCTATAGAGAAGGATTTCAGCATAGCTTCCCAGTGAAGCCATCATCAAAGGAAGATCACCGCACATTAAGTCCGCAACATAGGCAGAACTTGGGACTTGGTCTCTTCAATAGTTGAGCCAGTTTTGCCATATAGGTGAGGCTAAGACTGTGTTCCATAGGATCAGTCTGGCTAAACCATATAGGCGAGGCTTGGACTTGGCGTTTGTTGAGCCAGCCCATCAGTGTTGTGCAGGCGAGGCTTATCCTCTGCTTTAACTGAAATTGGATTGCTTTGACCCAAAAGATTCTGATTTGCGATTTTTTCTGTGCTTAACTGCTAATCTGTTCTGATTTTGCATTGCAGTGGGCTATGCTCGCCGATCTTGTATCTTGATGAAAGAGATCGAAAAATTGCCTTATGCTTCCCCGGTTGAAGCTTTACTTTTAAGCAGGAGGAACAATTCGGGGCAGCGGGTGCGCGTCCCAGAGGCTGTTGGCAGCCTCTTATCCGAGATGATTCGTTCTGAGGTGAGGCTGGTCGCCGCTTTTACCAGAGATGGTCCGCTTCAAGATAGTAGGCGTCGCCTGTGGGATCGCTGGCATCATTGCCAACTTTCAACTTTGGTGGCCTTTGGGGGCTATCCACTTTGGGAAAGCGGGCCTCACACCCGTTAGATCACTGGTATCACTGCCGATTCGCATCATACGTGATCTATCGTGTTGGCGGCGATAGGTTTTTATTGCCAGGCTTCAACAAAAATGGCCTGGCAAGATCTGCCATTTTTGTGGAGAATAATGACCGTGTCCTTGCGGCACCACTGATTACGGCCTTGTGCAGGAGGAAGGCCTTCTTTGTCCAGTCGGTTTGACTTAGAAGCGGATAAAACCACTTGTATGCCTTTTGCGCGGATGACCTTGTTAAGCGACTGGGTGTGTTGTATGAAACACAACTTCGATGTAATATCAATGTACCCTTCCTTTTAAATCAATGAAAGTTCATCTTCTAATTATCTGATCTTTGCTTGCTTTCTTTGAGAATTTGGCCATAGCGGGGCTAAACTGCATGCGGGGTTAAGGACATAGTCCTTCCTTTGAGTGATCTTCGCGAGACTGTCATGTCAGCGCCTTTTTAGAGGGCTAAGGTAAGCCTTTCGGTTAAGTCCTTGAAGGATTGTGCGAAGTCCGTGCTTTAAGCCAGGGCGGAGTTAACCCTTAGCGGAATCGAAACAGCACTTCTCGGGAAGGCGCTTTGGGTGGCGTTTCGAATTAATTCGAAATGGCGGCATACGCCCTTTTCGAGGCCTCGTTTTAGGCGCTGATTGGCCTATAAAAGCCCGATCGGCTGAGCAGGAAAAGATCTCCTTTTTTCAGAGAGATTTCTTGATTTTCCCTCTTCCTCTTCCTTCTTTGTTTTGAGAACCTTGAGAACTCTTGCAACTCTTTAATGGTGCCCAAAAGACGAGCGGGTAAAGAAGTGGCGACTTCTGCAGCGGAGGGTCCTCCTCCTCCGGTCATCGAGCGACCAGTCACCGGTAAGGGACTTTCTTATCTGATTAGAGACCGTGGTCTCTCTCCTTTGGAGCCGACCTTTGGCTATTAGGACGATCGAATATGATCTGTCCTCATTAGGGAACTCGTTTCCCTGAACCTCCCTATTCTCTTTACGCAAGGGAATTAAGAACCGAACAGTTCTTCTTTAGGCTTCCGTACGAAGCCATTACTCGGGCGGTCTCCATCCTGTTGAGGAACAGGATATAGGTCTGTTCCTTCAGTCATGGTCATGAAGGGTGACTTTTGACCATGATGCCCTCTTGGTGACGTCAGCCCTTAGGGCTATACCACTTCCTGCTTAAGCGAAGTTGGTATTTTGGATGTTCTCTGCAAAAATGCAGTTTTATCCGCGAGATCAAGCTTCATCGAAGCTATCGCCTTGCTGGCCTTGCTCGCTGAGCGAGGCTATGCCTTAGTGGATTTTTTTTTATGCCTTCGTATCCACTTAATTGTCGAACTAATCATAGTCCATTTCTGTCTTTGCAGTGCATTACACTTCCGGTCTCCTGAACAGTCTGTTTGGGCTAACCAGTCAAGCAGATGGTAACCTCAGCCTGCAATTCCATGGACATGCTTCTTTATTCAGTGAGCGGAGCTCCCTCGTCTGGGATACACTCATCCAAGGCGGTCATTCGCAGACCACGCGGAGTATCTTGACCACGGCTCCTCTTGAGGATGTTGACCGTCGGATTTACAGAAAGCCCGACTTCATGTTCTGGGATGCCGCACCCGATCCCGATCGCCCGTTGCAGGCAGGCGAAGGACAATGGATATTTCAACTGGATGGCGAGAAGTTTTACCTTCCGTCCACTAAGCGGCACTTTCCTTTGTCTTCTTTCGTGAATGTGACTCAGGCTCGGAAGATGGCATGGGGCGTGAGCCGAAGCGTCGAGTCCGTCCATGTCGAGAGATTGACCTTTCAGTCTGGCTATTCGAGGGCGGGCCCTCCCCACAGCATAATGGGGCTATACCCTGGGAAGGTATCGCGGGAACTTCCAGTGGGAGAGAACCCGGCTGTGGCGCAGACCTTTGGCACTCAGTTCTGCGCAGTTGACGGGAACTACCCTGCTACTGACTTCAGGGCTCCTGGTTGGGTTCATCCTCCTAAGACGTGGTGGGCGGAGTTGACCAACTACATCATTACTCACTTCGAGGAGGACTTGGAGAGGTTAAACCTCTATGAGGCCGTCAGGGCGACCTGCTACGGCATTGAGATGAAGGTGGCGTGCTTCTACGCCATCCTTGAGTTGTATTGTCCGGCTTCGGGAACCTTCTTCACCCCGGTTGGCGAGTTGGGCATGGCCTTGCATGAGATGTGGGAAATCTCTGCTTTGCCTCTCGGGTCTCTTCCATACGAAGAGTACTTTCCTTGTGAGGCGGAGTTGGCTATTCTGGAGAAACAGGAGCCTGCCCTGCTCGAGACTTATCGGGAGTTGATTTGCCACTTGCATATCTGTTCCAGCATCCATGGTGGTGGCAAGGGTAGCTCGAAGAGCTTGAAGAGCTGGGGAAGTTACCTGTTCCCAGACATGAAGAATGCCCCTGAAGCAGCTCATCGCGGAGTTGCTGATGGCGATATTGTTGAAAGGATGGAGTTGTGTCTCCAAAGGGATATCGTCATAACAGAAGACGCTGGTCCCTATGAGAAGGGTGATACCCTTCGGAGCTTTCACCATCAGGCCCGTCGGCCTATGTCTCGAAAGGCGCTGCTGGCCGGTTTCTTAACCGTCTGGTTAAAGAAGTGTGTTGTGCCTTCTTCCTCGGGTGACATCGTCCACCCGAATGTTCTGTTACCCGCCGTTCGCTTGGTCCATGGCCACCGTCTGGGTCTTCTCCCGGCCATGGTGTGCTGTATTCAAAGAGGTCTTCGCGCATTAACGGAGGCTTTCTTGAGGCCACCGGCGACGAGGCGCGGGAAGGGCGCTATCCTGCCTTGTGATGGACCCAATCCCAGGGTGGGTTGCCATACACCTACTTGATGGCGTGGTTCGCCTTACGCTGCCCTACTTTGATTGGAGCTGGGGAGGATCCTCCGCTGGGTGTTCGGACGGCGCTTCTCCGCCGGTTTGAAGGCTGTTCTTGGATGAAAACCTACGTGGCCGAGGCCCGTAAGTTAGTTCGTCGTCATGATGCTTATAGCCTGTTCCGCTGTTTTCCTCGCATTCGGGGTGCAGGATACAACGAGGAATTCCGAGACGCGGAGTCGGGGCGGTCTCCCATGAGTCGGGGTGTTTTCGAGTGGCTGGTCAGCATCCGGCCCTCGTATTTGCTGTACAGGAGTGGGGATACCTGCTACCTGGAACCCTACGTCCCAAGTCGATTTGCCCGCCAGTTTGGGTACGACCAGCTGTACGTGGGCAATCCCAATGCGGACCTGGCTTTCCTGGGGAGTCTTATTGATGGGGCCCGTGCCTGGCGGTTCTTTACTGCGGATGGTACTGGGGCGTGGCTATGCACGCCGCTGCAGGATCCCGGCCTTTCGACGACTCTGTGCTTTTGCCAGTGGTACGCGGCTTCCAACTCCACACCTCCTGGATTTAACGCCAACAGTTCGGGTGTGAAGTTAATCTCTCACCGGCTGAAGCAGAAGGCTTCTGAGAGAAAGGAAGGCAAACGGGTTCGTGTTCCTGGTTTAGATGAGTTCATCGCTGTGGATGATAGCGAGGCTTCTGATGCAGGGAGTCCTCACTTCGAGGCGGAGGTTGGAGCTGACACTCATGCGGCTGGCTCTGGTGTGGTGGGGACATTTTCCCCACGACGCGCGAGAGAAGTGGAAGAAGAGGATTCTGACGTCCACTTCAAGAGGAAGCGTGGGAGTGGATCCCGTAGGAAGTCGTTGGCGAAGAAGCCCCGTCGCCAGGCTCCTACGATTGTGGTAGAGGATCGTCCTTCTACAAAGATTCCTCCTGCTGCCCCATTAGCAGCTGAAACGTCGGTTGCTGGGCCAGCTAGCGGTGGATTTGCTCTAGGTCTGGGTAAGATTAACCCCGTCCATATAGTACGCCTTTGGTGTATTCCAAATAACTCATTATTTGCTTCTTATTGCAGGAGCCGAGGCGGCTGGAGGGCAAGGGGAACATTATGATCCCCTATTCACTTACGGGGCTGCGACCGATTCCCCTGCTTACTCGAAGAGTCTGGGAGTGGCGCAGCTGATGTCGGTTCTTCAGGAGTTGGGACTTCTAGAGGAAGTCCCGAGGCATCGAGCTCTATCGGGTGGTCCACAGGATACTCGGCAAGTGAAAGCGAGCCGGCTATTCGTGTTGATTCTGCCAAAAATTTTCCGATGGAGCCTTGATTGGTATTCAAATGTGCATATTTTACCACATTATTCCCATGCATATTGCAAATAAATATATGATTTTTACTCATCTTCTCTATATTTTTACAGGTCCACAACTGAAATAAGAGAAAGCCCAATAATCACTTTAATTAGCAATAATTAAAGAGATTAATTCCAAGCCCCACATAAAGTCCAAATTTGAATCCAGGATCCAGAGAATTCTACGTAACAACTCAAGATTCTAGAAGGCCACGTGGATAACAACCTCGCAACCAACTCTCAACAAGAAGCAGTTGCCCAACAACCTCCAAGTTGCCGCAAAATCCGGGATTTTCCCGCCAATTTGCGGCAAGGATAAGGTTGTTGGATCCCAGATTTTGCGCCAACAGACTGGATCTCGAAGCTTCTCTCTGAGCCTATAAATATTGGACCAAGGACCTACGAGCAAAGACTGAATGGAGAAGAGAGGAGAAATTAGTAGATGCTTGTAATTTTTGTAGGTTTTTCTATAGGTTTTAGTTCTTTAGACCCTCTTCTTCTTCCCTAGAAATTTTGTAAAGAGAGAGTTTGTAAGAGAGAGAAAGCTTGTGTACATCAAGGAGGTGATATGACTTGTGAAGCAAGGATTCATCCATTCTCTTCTCTCTACTCTTGCATTTTCTAGTTTACTTGCTTTCTTTATTTCTTGCTTTACTTTCTTGCAATTTAATTCATGCTTTGCTTTTATTTTGTAATGGCTTGTAGCTAATTCTTTCTTCTCATGGCTAGCTAACAACTTATCTTGCTAACTACTAACTCATGGGTGATTGCTTTATTTCATCTTGCAAGTTGGATGGTCTTCTCTTCTCCGATGGGTTAAACCCCCCGTCATCCAAGTGGGAAAGTAATTAGATCAACACGCAAGACAAATCTATGTCGATAAATCAACATGAGGCACGCATTCATTATCACGGAGTTTAGTAAGTTTTGGCAAGGAAGTAAGGTTAGCTAGTCATGGTTTTCTCACCTTTAAAGTCTTCTTCAAAGTCTTCTTTCTTTTAGTTTTGTTTCCAAGCAATTCTTCTTCTACAATTTCTTTTCCTTTTTCATCATGAACAAAGCCACCACTTCTTTCATTTCATCTTCCATTGTTTTATTCTTTTAAGCAAAGAAGAATTCTCGTTTTCTATCTTCACTACGAACCGTAACGCTTCCATCGCTAGCTCTCCCTGAGAATCGACTCGTATAGCCCTATGCTATAACGGAGATAAGAAAGGGTATATTAATCATCTTTCATACATTTGTGGAGTAATCTAAGCACGAGAGGTTGTTTCTAAACCTTACTTCTCTTTCATTTGAATATACATTGTGTGCTAACAATACTGTGCTAACAATACTTTCCTCCTCCATATTTACATACACCTTTCTCGTCTAATCAAAATGGCGCCGTTGCCGGGGAGAGCAACGGATTTTCTTTAAAGTGAAGAACTAAACGAATCTTCTTCTCTGTTGCAGGTTACAGGTTGAAGAAACAGGAAACTTTGCATTGCAGTGATATATAAGTGGACCTGGGCCTCTGCTCTCGAAAGAAGAGACCAGGATCCCTCCAAATTGCCGCAAATTCTGGGCTTTTGCCGCAATTTGCGGCAATAAGGAGATCACTACTGACCTAATTTCTGCAGGGCTTGCTTCTCTGCAAAATCATCTGCTGCAATAATTTTTTTCCTGTATGCTTCACCATATTCCTGCTTAATAAAGTCAACAGTAAAAAATTGATTGTTAACGTTAAAAATTGTTTAGACGTTTGCATTTCTAGGCACGTGTCTTTCAATTCATTTACTTTTACTGTTGAAGAGTGCTGGAGGCAAGGTACGTTTCGCATTGCATGTAGACTAGGAATCATCTCTTGCTTGATTTTCACGCTTTGAGTGAACCTTGTTTGTTTTATATCGTACACTTGCACAAATCAATTCTAAGGGCATACCCATAAATAAGATAAGGTGGGGATTTTATCACCTCTTCCTTAGCCCAAAAACCATTTTCCCATGCACTCACTAACCCAAGCCTAATTTAATAAAAAAATAGACGTTGGCCCTAGGGACATCTCGGACTCATCTAGGAGATTATCCTAAGGGGAAAAAAAATGTTGGAATTTTACTCTTGCAAAATCAGTGTCTAGGAAAGGGATTGAAGGCCGAAAGCCCGAAGGTTGCTGGTTACTTAATTAAGGAACGTCTCTGACGGAAAACCTCCCACCAACCTTGCCCTTCCCTGGCTGATTAGCTTGTGGTCAAAGTCTACACTAAACCTCCCGTGGACGGTCTAATCAATTAGGAGTCGTCTAGGTCATAGGTCTACCTTAACTTGGGTTAAGAAATTTTTCTTTTTGTTTGTTTATTTGTTTGTTTCTTTTTGTTTGTGATTTTTTTTGTGTGATATGGCATTCAACAATTCTTTCCATCCTAATAATAATCCATATTTCACACAGACTCCATCATATTCGGATAATTCCAACCCGGCGTTTTACAATACGCACCAACCACATACACCGGGTTGGCCTTATCCGAATCAATATGACCCATACCCCCCATCTAATAACTATAATTTCCAAAATAATTTCAACTCTTCACCGAGTCATTGGGGATTCACGTACCCCGAGCATAATTTTCAATCTCCTTGTCTACCATATTCACCTTGTCCACAGTATTCATTTCCTGATTCCGCTTCATATCCTCCTTTTTTTGAACCACCAATTGAAGAAAAATCTGAGTTACTCAGGAGTATAGAAGCCAATCTACAGAGGGCCGAGCAACAACTTCAAGAAATATTGGCCCCTCCAATTCCACAGTATTTTCAAGAATCTTACTCAATTCCACCTTATTATAATGAACAACCATCTGCTTGGGGAACGAGTAAGGAATTCTTGCTTGAGTCCAAACAACACTCACAAAATCTGATGGACTCACAATTTTACCATCACTTCCAAGACAACACTTCATCTTTTCATCAAAATAATGAAATCTTCAATTATGGAAAGATGCTTGAAGACATGACTCATGCTCAAAATGCTAGAAATCGTGACATAGATTTGATGATCCAAACTCTTCATTCTCATCCTATTTCTAATGTCACTAGCCACTCTGTTAAAACCAATGAGTCATGTTGTTTTGAAATCAAGATTCAATTTCAGCACACTCACATGAACTTGTCCAAACTTCAGATCCCATTGACATTTTGGCAAGTTTTCCTTTTCCTGAAATTGAACTTGAACATGAATATGATCCTGAACTTCCACTCGATGATTCAATTCTACTTCCTGATTCAATTATGACTCCGGTGTCTTCACCTGATTTCACTTCATTTCCCGAGTCATTATTGAATCCTGTGCCTGTCCATTGTGAAATTGAATCACCAATCATTCATGATGATCATATTGAACTTGACCAATTTCATACTTTTGAAAGTCCATTTGATAAATTGGTAAGTTCTCATTTTTGTAGAATTGAACTCAATGAGGAATGTGACTTTGACCCTCAAGTTTGTGATTTAGTTCAAATACCTGAATCATTATTGACTCCTGTTTTGTTACCCAATTTGAGTAACATTTTAGAGTCAGTTTTGATTCCAAACCCTCCTGAACTTAAATCACTAATCTTAGATAGTCACATTCCATCATGGGGAAATGAATGTGGACCTGAGCTTTATCTTTTTGATTTGGACCCACTTCCTGAACCGATCTCGACTCCCGAACCTTTACTTGACTTAAGTCATTTTTCTGAGTTGGTATTAGTTCCCATATTTCCCAAGTCCAAATCAATCATTCCATCTTTTCATACTCCATTCTGGGACAAGGATCTTGATAAATTTGACTCTGAAATTATTTTAGAAATTTGGAAATTAGATGGGGTAAAATTTTTAATAAAAATCACACATGCATACATCTTTCTAGTGGGTTGTATCATGGAGGTCTATGGTGGGTTCCTCAAAACCCAAAGCAAAGTTGATTGGGCCATGTTTCATGGACCAATCCGACCACCACCAGAACCACCACCTTAAGGTAATTTTTTCCTTCCCTCTCTATTTTGTTTCATGCATACATATATCACGATGCATTGAGGACAATGCATGAAATAAGTGTGGGGGAGGGTTTACTAACATAGAGTTTTTAGATTTTCTTTCTTTTACACTTCTTTTAGAAATAAAAAAATAATAAAAATAAAAATAAAAAAAATAAAAATAAAAACTTTTTGCAATAAGAGACAAAGTTTTGATCTATTTTTAAGAAAATTAAGATGTATCTTAGAAATTAAGAAAGCCTTAATTATGACATCTTAAACCTAGTTGAAATAATAGATCTTGTTTGAAATTATAGGCGAAGTAAGTAAAATTGGGGAGATATTTTTATCTTGAATTTTTTGCCTTAGATAAGTATGCACTTCACACTTACACATTTCTGGGATGAAAACAAAGACCAAAATGCCATAAAAATAATAATAAAAAAAAGAAAAAAAATATATAATAAAACATCACTTATTAAGCTGGATAATTATGCCTCAAGAAGCATGGTTATTCACGCCTAACGGTGGTAAAGGAAATAAATAATCCCCTTTAGTTTTGTGGCCTTTTTCACTCGAGTCCTTAAACCCGAGGGATGTTTTCTCATCCGGTGCCCTAGGACCATCTGGTTTGGGAGTCATCGGTTATAGGCTCGCTACATGGGTGAACTAGAAAGCCTAAGAAAACTAAGGGAAGAAAAAAAAAGAAAAAGAAAAAAATATATATATAAATAAATGGCTTGATGGTTAGAGTTGAAATCCCAGAAATTTTCACTGAGCACGGTGTGCATATTATCTAGGTTTTATGAAAGATAAAATATTCAATCCAATTTTGAATTCTTACCTTAATTGAAGACAAGATCTTGCATAGAGACTAAGTTTAAGGAAGAATGATTATAGGTGGACTTATGACCTAAGATCACTTATATTTTTGTAAAAATAGTTCGTAAACTTGTCTTTCTTTCAAGATGAATTTTCAAAATACTAACATTTGTCTTCTTTCTTTATGGATTTTGTGGGTGCAATCCGCTGAATACCCTCAGGAGACAACACTCCTCCTCTAGGGTAACCTAGAGGTTTAACGGCTTGTTGCACATGCTCAGTGCAATCGCGTCACCTACGAAAGTGGTGTAATAAAATTGGTAGTATAGTTTTTCTTTTCTTTGTTTTGCTCGGGACGAGCAAAAGAATAAGTGTGGGGGTGTGATTGGTATTCAAATGTGCATATTTTACCACATTATTCCCATGCATATTGCAAATAAATATATGATTTTTACTCATCTTCTCTATATTTTTACAGGTCCACAACTGAAATAAGAGAAAGCCCAATAATCACTTTAATTAGCAATAATTAAAGAGATTAATTCCAAGCCCAACATAAAGCCTAAATTTGAATCCAGGATCCAGAGAATTCTACGCAACAACTCAAGATTCTAGAAGGCCAGGTGGATAACAACCTCGCAACCAACTCTCAACAAGAAGCAGTTGCCCAACAACCTCCAAGTTGCCGCAAAATCCGGGATTTTCCCGCCAATTTGCGGCAAGGATAAGGTTGTTGGATCCCAGATTTTGCGCCAACAGACTGGATCTCGAAGCTTCTCTCTGAGCCTATAAATATTGGACCAAGGACCTACGAGCAAAGACTGAATGGAGAAGAGAGGAGAAATTAGTAGATGCTTGTAATTTTTGTAGGTTTTTCTATAGGTTTTAGTTCTTTAGACCCTCTTCTTCTTCCCTAGAAATTTTGTAAAGAGAGAGTTTGTAACAGAGAGAAAGCTTGTGTATATCAAGGAGGTGACATGACTTGTGAAGCAAGGATTCATCCATTCTCTTCTCTCTACTCTTGCATTTTCTAGTTTACTTGCTTTCTTTATTTCTTTCTTTACTTTCTTGCAATTTAATTCATGCTTTGCTTTTATTTTGTAATGGCTTGTAGCTAATTCTTTCTTCTCATGGCTAGCTAACAACTTATCTTGCTAACTACTAACTCATGGGTGATTGCTTTATTTCATCTTGCAAGTTGGATGGTCTTCTCTTCTCCGATGGGTTAAACCCCCCGTCATCCAAGTGGGAAAGTAATTTGATCAACACGCAAGATAAATCTATGCCGATGAATCAACATGAGGCACGCATTCATTATCACGGAGTTTAGTAAGTTTTGGCAAGGAAGTAAGGTTAGCTAGTCATGGTTTTCTCACCTTTAAAGTCTTCTTCAAAGTCTTCTTTCTTTTAGTTTTGTTTCCAAGCAATTCTTCTTCTACAATTTCTTTTCCTTTTTCATCATGAACAAAGCCACCACTTCTTTCATTTCATCTTCCATTGTTTTATTCTTTTAAGCAAAGAAGAATTCTCGTTTTCTATCTTCACTACGAACCGTAACGCTTCTATCGCTAGCTCTCCCTGAGAATCGACTCGGTATAGCCCTATGCTATAACGGAGATAAGAAAGGGTATATTAATCATCTTTCATACATTTGTGGAGTAATCTAAGCACGAGAGGTTATTTCTAAACCTTACTTCTCTTTCATTTGAATATACATTGTGTGCTAACAACACTGTGCTAACAATACTTTCCTCCTCCATATTTACATACACCTTTCTCGTCTAATCAAAATGGCGCCGTTGCCGGGGAGAGCAACGGATTTTCTTTAAAGTGAAGAACTAAACGAACCTTCGTCTGACGGACGCCGCCTCTTTAGGATCGTCTGGAAGCAGACCATGCAAAGCATAGTCAATGAGGGGAAAGCGCCAATCTCTCGGCTCAAGGTCCGTGGAGACATTATAGACTTCTCGAGTTCTTAGTATGTGCTTGGAGCATACAAGATGTTGAGTTGCGACTGTGAGGTGATATTCGGTGTCGGCTGGCAAGGCTAGTGTTGTAGCTAATGCAGCAAGAGCGTCCGCCTTGGTATTCTGAGATCGGGGCACGTGCCCGATGTAGAAACCTTCAAATAGGTTAGCCAACTCGAGGGCTGTATGGTAATAAGGCACCAAGTCCTCATGGCGGACTTCATATTCGCCTTTAACCTGATTGATGATCAGCTTTGAATCGCCGTAGGCTTCAAGGTAGCGAACCCCCATTCCATGAGCGAGCTGAAGACCGATGAGCAGAGCATTATATTCTGCTACATTGTTGGAGCATGATTCTGTCAGAGAAAATGCTCTGGGCAGGACATGATTCTGTGGGGAGATAAACACAACCCCCACTCCGGTGATAATCTTGCTTTCAGGGCCCATTCGCGATGCTCCATCAAAGAACATCTGCCACACTTCCTCTTCTGAGGTTGCATTAGACTCGAAGACTTCATCAGGGATATCTTCGTGAAGTTTTGAATGCTCCGGAACTGGATGAGCAGCTAAGAATTCTGCAAGGGCTTGGCCTTTAATAGCCTTCTGAGGCGTGAAGATCATGTCGTATTGAGACAATAAAAGTGCCCACTTAGCCAATCTTGAATTCAATGATCCTGGCTTCGTCATAAGAAGACGCAATGGGTTTACTCTGGAGATGACATGTATGGTTTGGCCGACCAAATACTGTCGTGTTTTCTGAACAGCGAAGACGAGAGCTAAACACTCTTTCTCGATAGGGTTGTAGCAAGATTCCGCTCCTATGAGAGTTATGCTCAGATAATAAATGGCCTGTTCGTGGCCATTGTCGTCTTTTGAGCGAGGAGGGCACCGAGAGAGTAGTCCAGAGCTTTTACATTAAGCAAGAATAGTTTCCCTGATGTAGGGGCCACCAAGACTGGAGGTTTTGTGAGATACCTCTTGATGTCTTCATAAGCTTCCTGGCAAGCTTGATCCCATACGAAGGAAGCACCCTTTTTCATGAGTCGGGTGAACGGCTGACAGCGGCCTGAGAGATTTGCAATGAATCTTCTAATATAAGCCAGCCTGCCTTGCAAGCCTCTGAGCTCTTTGAGATTCCTCGGTGGGTGCATGCTCTGAATGGCTTTGACCTTGTCCGGGTCAAGATGGATCCCTTTTGATGTGACAATAAACCCAAGGAACTTGCCACTTGACACTCCCAAGAAGGACTTTGTCGGGTTCATTTTCAGTTGGTGAGTCCGCATTATGTCGAACATCGCTCTCAGGTCGCGAAGATGTTCATTCTTGTTGCGGCTTTTGACGGCAATGTCGTCGACATAGCATTCCACCGTTTTTTGGAGATGATCGCGGAAGATTGTACTCATTGCCCGCTGATAGGTTGCTCCGGCGTTCTTCAGTCCGAAGGGCATTACAGTGTAGCAGTATACCCCCAATGGTGTTCGGAACGAAGTATGCTTCTCGTCGTCGGGATACATCTTGATCTGGTTGTATCCTGAAAAGCCATCCATGAAAGACATTCTTTCGAATCCGCATGTGTTGTTGATCATGACGTCAGTGATGGGCAATGGGAATTCGTCTTTGGGACAGGCCGTATTGAGATCACGGTAGTCGATGCAGATCCTTATTTTCCCGTTCTTCTTGAGGACAGGGACGATGTTAGCTACCCAATCTGGATGTTGTTCCTCCCGGATGAAGCCGCATGCAATGAGCTTGTGAACTTCGGCTTCAATAGCTTCCATGATGTTCGGGCGAAACCGACGTTGTTGCTGCTTGACCGGTTTGACGTCAGTCTTGATGTTTAGACGGTGCATAGCGACTTGTGGATCAAGTCCGGGCATATCTTCGTAGCTCCATGCGAAGACATCTATATACTCTTTTATGAGCATTAACAATTCTTCCTTCTCTGTAAGTGATAGGCTCTCACTTATAAAGATGGGCTTGGGATAATCTTGACTTCCCAAGTTGACCTGCATCACCTTGTCTTCAGTGGGTGGTTCGCGCGATTCGAATCGCTTTTCCCATTGAAGGTCTAATTGCTGGGCCCATTGCTCCTCGTCAGTGGCTTCTGCGGGCTCCATGGGCGTAATGGACGCACTTGGCTTATGTAGGGGCATATGCAGAGAGCTATCCGTAATGGATTCATATAGCCCAACAGTCGCAGGATAATCAAAAGAAATATTATCATTAATTACCCATTCACCTTCATCCTCTGAAGGAGTATTACGTAGGGGATTATTGAGACATGCTATAATTGGTTCGCCAACCCGAATGGCTGCCATGCCTGCTTCGGATTCTGAATCCGCCTCGTTGCCACTTTCATCATCGTCCGGCAACGGTTCTTTGAGTGCTCCATTGGTCTCTTGATAAAGGAGAGCATCAGTGAAGTAGTTTTCCACCCCTTTGAATGGTTGCCTCTCAGCAAAGACAGTTCGTACTGTCGCATCATCTTCAACATTTTTGAAGCATTGATGGAGGGTGGAAGGGACGATCCAATTGGCGTGGATCTATGGTCGTCCCAGCAGCAGGTTATATGACGTGTCAGCATCAATGACATAGCATGTCACTTCTGACTTCACGCTCCCGATTCTGCAACGGAGCCGGATTTTCCCAAGCGGATGGCTGCTCCCGGCGTTGAAGCCGTATATTGTAGTAGTGGTTGCGAACAACCTATACAATGGTATGCCGAGGAAGTAGAGGAGCCTTTTGGGGATGATGCTGAGTGCAGACCCTGGATCGACTTGTACCCTCTCAATGCATGTTGAACCGATATATCCGGTGTAGTACAGAGGTCGGTCATGCTTGTTGTCTTTGAGAAGCATATCTTCCGCCGTGAAGGTAATAGCGGGCACCTTTGATTGTGCATGATGACTTCTGGGCAAGGAGGCTGAACGTCATCGTTAGGGATCTCAGGCATGCATGCCAGAAAGGATTCTGAATTGGTTAGCGCATCCCTGAGTGCTTCTCTTGTCTCTTTCGAGAGGCGAAGGAGCTCGTGTATGGTGATACGAGCTGGGATATTGGCCAGCTGAGCCAATATATCAAAGCAGAAGGGCGTGTCAAACCCTTGGCCTGGCGGTTTCTTCAACACGTGGTCAAACCGTACCTCCTTAGGCTTCTCTTTTCCCTTTGCTGGGATTGGAGCGGATGTTGGTATTTGTACTGATACCGTTTGCTGTTGTGCCTCATCAGTAGACTTTTCATACTGCCTCAAGTATGATTTTTCGGATCGGGTGCCCGTCTGTTGAGGCGTATCGGCTTGCGTCGCGCAAGCATGCTTTTCTTCTTCCGAATCGCTGAGGGAAGCCGATGTCAGATTCCCATCGTCTGGCAGAATGGAGATGACATTGCAAGACTTGCCCCTTGAGTTGGGCTGCTTCGGATTCTGCTGCACGTCTTGAACGAGGTCTGGGTGTATCCACATGACTTCTCCTGTCTCCAGTGTTAAGGGAACAAGACCCTTATTGTTTTGAGCTGTAGCCGGAGGATGCTTGACTTCCAACCGTGGCGCAGGGATGGAATAAGTCCCGTCATGCACTGTGATCTTTGGAGCTTTGCCGAACTCAAGAGTCACCATATTGGCAGTGACTTTCTTCTGCTCCGTCTTTAACGTGAGAACCCCGGCGTCGACCAGGGCTTGTATTCTGTCCTTGAGGACATAGCACTTGTCAGTAGGATGATGAATCATCCTATGGTAGAGGCAGTATTTAGGATCGTTTGTGCGCCCTATCTCATTGGGATGCCGAGCATCTGGCAGTTTGATTTTGTTCCCTTTGTAGAGCAGATGAAATATCGTGACCACCTGATCGTCTTTGAAGGAGTACTGCTTTGGAGGGAACTTAGGCTCCTGATTGTTGAAGCCGCTCTTCTTGGCCTTTGACTGCACATCTCCGGATAACTCCACAGACATAGTCTCTTTGCCTTTAGCTTGAGAGGATTGCGGTAGGTCTCTACGCCCTTTGTTGTTCGTCCCCCACTTGCCCCTAGGGGCGGACGGTTCAAACTTTCTAGCCGACTTCTCGGCTATCTCAGCTTGTTCAACCAATTCCTTCCAAGTGTGGGCCTTGACAGGCCCCATGCGAACTTCCACTTGATCTAGGAAATTGTGTCTGCATGTTTATAAGAGCATGGGTAATGGCATCCCTGCTGGGCACATCAAGGATAAGTTTCTGAACCGTTCAATGTAGTCACGGACATATTCGCCCTTCCTTTGCACTGTGGAGAGGAGCTTGTCCATAGTCACCTCAGTGTCGTCCTCGTAGAAACGAGAGAGGAACCGAGTTTCCAGGTCGATCAAGGAATTGATAGAGCCCGGAGGGAGGCTTCGGAACCAGTCGAATGCCACTCCCTTTAAGGTGCCAATGAAAAGCCTAGCCATGATGGCATCATCGCTTATAACGTTACCAGTCTGAGACCGGAAATAGTAGATGTGCTGATTTGGTGAGCTCTTTCCATCATAGGTATGCAGCGTTGGCGGTTTGAACTTCGGTGGATACGGCACCGAATCCCACTCCAGCGGATAAGGACGGACTGCCCCTACCTTCTTTAATTCATCCCTCTGAGCTAGGGATGCAATTTGAGCTTGGAGGCCCTTAAGGACTCGGCGTCTAAGGACGAACCCTCCTTGGATTTCTCCGTCTTTGGCTGCTCATTGCTGAAGTGCTCCTCTTCATCGTGATTGCCCCCGGCATCGTTGTTATTCCGGTTATTGAGGAGTTATGCGAGCATCTATTGAATATTGTCCAGAGCCTCTTGCTGAGTTCTGGAAGTTGGCTCCTGAGTTTCCAGGCGCCGACGAAGGTCGTCGTTGGCATTATCAGCCATATTGACTGATGCTCTGTCTGTTCGCACCGAACTGACTGTCGCCGAAGAGGCGTACCCGCTGTCTTCATCTTCTTCATCTGATGGCTAGAGTGATCTCCTGGGCTCTGGTGAGGCTAGGGCCGTCGAGGAAGAAGGCTGTTCATAAGTGTAGGGTATCGCTACCCTAGATCTGGTGTTTCGGAAAACACCCTCTTCATGCACCAAGACTTCGCCTAAGCCCGGGCTATAATCTGGATCTGGAGACTCTCGCCCTTTCCCAGTCATGTTGACGGATGCAGAGAGTAGATCTCGCGAGATGCTCCTTTTGCGGTGTCTCCTTGGGGTCTGTACCAATAGTCGACAGAAGACTGACCGTCGTCTTGGAGGCGTGGCGGGGATTGGTCCCAGCCGGCAATGGACTGAGTGGACGGTCACCAGCTGGCATCCCCTTTGTTGGCAACAGGGGGAAGAGGTTTGCCTATCTGTCAACAATCTCCTCAAATCAGACCCGGTTGGGTCTCTGCAATCGAGCACAAAGGCTCTTTTGGATCGTGCATAGGACAATGTCCTGCTCCTTTTATCCCTGCAGAAGGGATTAGTACTGAATAGTGCTTTGGTTCTAGCTTCGCCATCAGGCGCGAACTTAGTGCTTGACGCACTGGAAAGCGGGGCACGCTGTGGTGCTTTACCCGTTATGCTGCTGCGAAGGTAATTAGCCTTAGATAGTACTTTGGCTTCAGCTTTGCGGTCGTGGACTCTGCGCGTACGCTGTGGTACAGTAGCTTCGCTCGTAAGAACGAGGCCGGCGCGAGACATTGCTGCTCTTAAATTGGACGACGGTATGATTGCCGTCGTAACTTTGTGATTGGAGCAGACAAGCGTCTTGCCTTTTTCTTCGCGGGAGAGGCGCGGTTTAGGCGTAGCTACGCCTGAAGCTTCGATTGAAGACTTCTGTTTAGGCTTCCATACCCGCCTTGACAGAGGAGACTTAGGTTCACAAGGAACCTGATTAGCCACACGCGAGGCTGAGGGGTGTTGGCAGAATTCTGCTTCCGGTTTCTGATTTGAAACCTTGGTCGTGGAAACCCTCCTATGCTTCCGTGCTCGAAGCATTGGGCCACCCCCAGAGAGGACTTCTTCAAATCTTCCTTGATCGAACTGAACCACCAAGTTCTCACAAGTAAAGAATCAGCCTGCGGTCGTGCTTCCTTGTTGTGCCAGAGAATCGCGGCAGGTTCGCAGGGAACCTTTTCAGCCTCCGCAGAGACTTTCCTTGAAGATTTAGCCAGAGAAGGTCTGGCTGCATCGGCTTTTCTGAATTCAGAGTTAGACCCGAAGGTCTGTTTGTCGCATTGCGACACTTGATTCTCGGCAGTGGAGAATTCGATCCCCAGCAGAGTCGCCATCTTGTTTTCCATTATATTTGCAAACGGGAAAACTTACATTAAAAGGGTTGAGGAGCTAAATTACAAGTATTCTTAAAAAGATTACAAGTAGATCTCCTCAGAAATTCTGGAGAAGTGTGCCGATAGGAGTCTGGTCAGCGCGCGACCACTTTGTCCCTTTGACGATTCGAGTGATGAGATTCCCTTCTCGCCTGGTTCCGGGAATCAGAGAACAGAAGATTGGTAGAACCCTCTTGCTGCTTCTCAAAATTGCCTTCAATTAGGAATTCCTTCTCGCCTGGTTCCGGAGATTCCTTGAGAAGAAGGACGATGTTAGGGTATCAACACCCTGGATAGAGAAAGCAATTCTCTAAAAGGTCTCTGAATTCGAGAGCGCACGGTGCTTTATGAAGAAGCCTCTGCTTGTGGAGTCCTCTTTTTTCTTGATTGATCGATCTCTCTTTCTTCTCTCTCTCTTTTTTTTCCTGTACCCCTGGCGGGTTATTTATAGGGCGAGCAAGGGTATAACCGTCCCTTGAAGATATGGAAACAGATTGAATCGAATCTGTTTAATAGCTTTGCTGCAAGGCTAAGATCAGCTTCTGCGAGGCT
The DNA here is from genome assembly GCA_038442645.1 of Agave tequilana. Taxonomy (NCBI): domain Eukaryota; kingdom Viridiplantae; phylum Streptophyta; class Magnoliopsida; order Asparagales; family Asparagaceae; genus Agave; species Agave tequilana. The sequence continues at coordinate 36,964 of JAVJIF010002267.1, forward strand.
AGAATTGGCAGGTCGGTGGACCCTCTTGATCCTTTCCATATCGTTGGAGGATTTTCCCTGATCTTCTTACTCGTTTTAGGAGAGTCAGGAGATTGTGGCAATCAACTGCCAAATTTGATCTCTGATTTGATCTTGATTAGATTTGATCTGATTGGATCTGATCTCATCCGGAGATTTGATTGGTCAAAGGTTGACCATAGCAGATTCATAGCAGCACTGCCCGCATTGAGCTCGTAGCGGGGCTAGAGGCAATTCCTGGCGAAGTCCGAAAAGAGGCTTTTCGGTGAAGCTGTCAGTTGGCTTCTTGGCGAGGCCTTGGATGGCTTCAAGGCGGAGTCGAGTGATATTAGCCTCTCATGCGAGGCTATCCCTTTGGGCTCATGTAATGCTAAGTGCTAGCACCTTAGACCTGCTGAGGTCTGTTTAGAAACAATCCGGGTTCACTGTCTGCTTGCTGGATCAGTGGAGTCCAAGTTGCTTCCTTGTCCCTTAGAGATGGGTGAAAACTGGTCTTCAGCTCGTCTGTCACTTGTCTTTTGTAAATGTCAACAAGTTTAGACATTGTTCGGACCAATAAGAATCTTGTCTTTTTTAAGTGTCAACATTTATATTCTTAATTTGGATTTTTTTTAAAAAACAAATTTTTAGCCCCGATTGACCTAAATTAGGCCATATAAGAGCTAAAAATGGGCCAAACTAGAGGAAAACATGGTTTTCTAGATCTGAGAGTTATATTACATAGTTTCTATGTAAAATTACTGCTATTTTTTATTGTTTCTAGTGTTAATTGAGAAGTTTGACTAATAGTCAAACGTTCAACCACGATTGGCCTAAACTAGGCCTTATGAGAATCGAAAAGGCCCAATCAAGGAGAAAATATGATTTTTCAAGAGTCGGAAATAGTATTATATAATTTTTATGTATAATTGTTTGTAGTCTTAATTGAAAAGTTTGACCAAAGTCAGACTTTCAGTCCCGATTGTCCTGAACTAGGCCTTATATGAGCCGATTATGACCTAAACAGAGAGAAAATATGGTTTTAAAGAGTTAGGAGTTTTATTACATAGTTTCTATGTACAATTATGGCTAATTAACCTTATTTCTAGTGTTAATTGGAAAGTTTGACCCAAGTCAAACGTTCAGCCCCGATTGGCCTGAACTAGGCCTTATAAGAGCTAAAAAGGGCCCAATCGGGAGAAACTATAGTTTTTAAGAGCTGGGAGTAGTATTACATAGTTTTTATGTATAAATACTACTAATTAAACTTGTTTCTGGCCATAATTGGAGAGTTTGATCAAAAGTCACTCTTTCAACCCAGATTGGCCTGAGCCTAGGCCTTTAAAAAGCCGAATATGACCTAAACAGGGAGAAAATATTGTTTAGGAGTTAGGAGTAGTATTACAATTACTACGAATTAAATTGTTTCTACTATTAATCAAGAAGTTCATCTAAAAATCAAACTTTCATGCTCGATTGGCCCGAACTAGGCATTATAAGAGCAGAATAGGACTTAAATAAGGAGAAAACATGCTTTCAAGAGCCGGGAGTAGTATTATAGAGTTTTTATGTATAATTACTACTAATTAAACTTGTTTCTATTCTTTATTGGGAGTTTGATAAAAGTCAAATCTTCAGCCCCGATTGGCCTGAACTAGGCATTATGAAAGCCGAATAGGGCTCAAACAGGGAGAAATTTTTTTCAAGAGTCGGGAGTTGTACTACATAGTTTTCATATAAAATTACTACTAATTAAACTTGTTTCTATTCTTTATAGGGAAGTCTAACCAAAAGTGTAATCATTAGCACTGATTGGCCTGAACTGGGCATTATAAGAGTCGAACATGACCTAAACAGGAGAAAAATACGGTTTTCAAGAGCCGTGAGTGGTATTACATAGTTTCTATATGCAATTACTACTAAATAACCTTATTTCTAGTGTTAATTGGAAGTTTGATAATTGAAAGTTTGACCAAAAGTCAAGTTTCAGCCCCGATAAGCTTGCACTATGCCATAAATAGTTGAATAGGGTCTAAACGGGGAGAAAATGAGATTTTCAAGAGTTAGAAGTAGTCATATGTAGTTATTATATATAACTACTATAAATTAAACTTATCTCTGTAGTTAATTTGAAAGATTGACTAAAAGTCAAATTTTTAGCTAGACCAGCCTGAAGTAAGCCTTATAAGAGCCTAATAGGGACTAAACAGAGAGAAAATATGTCTTTAAAGAGCTGGGAGTAGTATTACATTGTTTTTATGTACAATTACTATTAATTAAATTTGTTTCTTGCTTTAATCTGAATGTTTGACTAAAGGTCAAACTTTTAGCCCGATTGGCCTGAACGAGGCTTTATAAGGCCGAATAAAGCCTAAAAGGAGAGAAACATGTTTTCACTAGCCGGGAGTAGTATTACATAGTTTTTATTTATAATTATTACTAATTAAATTAGTTTCTATTCTTAATTAGGAAGTTTGACCAAAAGTCAAACCTTTAGCCCTGATTGGCTTAAATGAGGCATTATAAGAGCCAAATAGGACCCAAACAGGAGGAGAATATGGTTTTCAAGAGTCGAGAGTAATATCACATAGTTTCTATGCATAAATACTACTAATTAAACTTGTTTCTATTTTAATTTGAAAGTTTTACTAAAAGTGAAATTTTCAGGCCTAATTGGCTGAACTAGGCCTTATCAGAGCCAACAGGACTCAAACGGGAGGAAAACAAGATTTTCAAGAGCAAAAAGCGGTATTACATTTCTTCGATTTATAATTATTTTCAATTAACCTTGTTTCTAGTATTAATTAGGAAGTTTGATTAAAAGTCAAACTTTCACTCCGATTGGCATGAACCAGGCCTTATAAGAGACGAATATGACCTAAACAGGGGACAAAACTTGGTTTTAAAGTGGAGGGAGTAGTATTATATAGTTTCTATGTACAATTACGACTAATTAAACTAGTTTATAGTCTTAATCTAAAAGTTTGACTAAAAGTCAAATTTTGAGCCCTGATTGGCCTTATCTACGCATTATAAGAGCCGAATAGGGCCCAAACGGGGAGAAACATGATTCTCAAATGCCAGTAGTAGTATTACATAATTTATATATCAATTACTACTAATCAATCTTGTTCTAATGTTAATTGGAAGTTTGACAAAAGTTTAAACTCTCCACATGGATTAGTCAGAACTAAGCTATATAAGAGCTGAATAGGGCCTTAAAGGGGGATAAAATGAGGTTTTTATGAGCTGAGAGTAGTATTAAAAAGTTATTATGTATAACCACTATAAATTAAACTTTTTTCTATTTTTAATTTTGAAGTTTGACCGTAAGTTAAACTTTCAACCCCGATTTGTGAGAACTAGGCCTTATAAGAGTCAAAATGGGACCAAACGGGAGAAAAACATAGTTTTCAAGAGACGGAAGTTATATCACATAGTTTATAATTTCAATTAATTAAACTTTTTTTATTCTTAATTTGGATTTTTTTCAGAAATCAAACTTTTAGCCCCGATTGATCTAAACTAGGCCATATAAGAGTTAAAAAGGGGCCAAATCGGAGGAAAACATTATTTTCAAGAACTGATAGTTATATTACATAGTTTCTATGTACAATTACTATAATTTTACCATGATTCTAGTGTTACTTTGGAAGCTTGACCAAGAGTAGTATTACATTATTTTTATATCTAATTACTACTAATTAAACTTGTTTTTATTCGTTACTGGGATGTTTTACTAAAAGACAAAATTTCAGCCCTGATTGGCCTGAATCAGGCCTTATAAAAGCAGAATAGGGCCCAAATAGGGAGAAAAGTTGGTTTCAAGAGCTGAGAGCAGTATCACATAGTTCACTACTAATTCAATTTGTCTCTATTTCTTAATCAGGAAGTTTGACTTTTGTCAAACTTTCAGCCCTGGTTGGCCTGAACTAGGCCTTGTAAGAGCCGAATGGGACCAAATGGGAGGAAGATATGATTTTCAAGTACCGTGAATAGTATTGCAAAGTTTCTATGTACAAGTACTACTGATTAACCTTATTTCTAAATTAATTGGAAATTTTGACTAAAAGTCAAATTTTAAAGCCCTGATTGGCCTGAACAAGGCCTTATAAAAGCCAAATTGGGTCCAAATAGGGAGAAAATACAGTTTTCAAGAGACGGGAGTAGTTTTACATTGTAACTTTGTATAATTACTACTAAATAAGCTTGTTTCAGCCTTAATTTAGATGTTTGACTAAAAGTCAAATCTTCAGCCCTTATGGGCTTGAATTAGGCCTTGTAAGAGTCGAATAGGGCTGAAACTAGAGGAAATATTATTTTCAAAAGCTGAAAGTAGTATCACATAGTTTCTATGTACAATTACTACTATTTAACCTAAGTTCTAATTTTAATTGGAAAGTTTAATTAAAAGTCAAAATTTCAACCCCGATTGGTCTGAACTAGGCCTTATAAGAGCCAAATAGGGCCCAGACAGGGAGAAAACATGGTTTTGAAGAGCCGAGAGCAGTATCATATAGTTTTTATGTATAATTTTGATTAATTAAACTTGTTTATATTCTTAATTTGAAACTTTTTTAAAAAAAATCAAACTTTTAGCCTGATTGGCCTAAATTAGGCCATATAAAAAAGAGCTAAAAAGGGTCCAAACGAGCGGAAAACTTGGTTTTCTAGAGCTGAGAGTTGTATTACATAGTTTCTATATAAAATTACTGCTATTTTATCTTGTCTCTAGTGTTAATTGAGAAGTTTGACTAAATGTCAAACGTTCAGCCCTGATTGGCCTAAATTAGGCCTTATACGAAATGAAAATGGCCCAATCGGGAAGAAAATATAATTTTCAAGAGCTGGGAATAGTATTACAATTTTTTTATGTATAATTACTACTAATTATACTTGTTTCTAGTCTTAATTGGAAAGTTTGATCAAAGTCAGACTTTCAGTCCTGAATGCTCTGAACTAGGTCTTATATGAGCCGAATATGACCTAAACAGAGAGAAAACATGATTTTAAAGAGCCAGGAGTATTATTACATAGTTTCTCTATACAATTGTGGCTAATTAACCTTGTTTCTAGTGTTAATTGGAAAGTTTGACCAAAAGTCAAACATTCAGCCTCTGCTGGCCTGAACTAGACCTTATAAGAGCCGAAAAAGTCGCAATCGGGGAGAAACTACGATTTTCAAGAGCTGAGAGTAGTATACATAGTTTTTATATTTACTACTAATTAAACTTGTTTCTGGTCTTAATTGAAGAGTTTGATCAAAAGTCGCTCTTTCAGCCAGATTAGCCTGAGTTAGGCCTTTAAAAAGCCGAATATAACCTAAACAGGGAGAAAATATTGTTTAGGAGCTAGGAGTTGTATTACATAGTTTCCTTATATAATTACTACTAATTAAACTTGTTTCTACTATTAATTAGGAAGTTCGTCTAAAAGTCAAACTTTCAAGCTCGATTGGATTAAACTAGACATTAAAAGAGCCGGGAGTAGTATCACATAGTTTTTATGTATAATTACTACAAATTAAACTTATTTCTATTCTTCGTTGGGAAGTTTGATAAAAAGTCAAATCTTCAACCCCGATTGGCCTGAACTAAGCATTATGAAAGCCGAATAGGGCTCAAACAGGGAGAAAACATCTTTTCAAGAGCCGGGAGTAGTACTATATAGTTTTCATGTAAAATTACTATTAATTAAACTTGTTTCTATTCTTAATAAGAAAGTTTGACCAAAAGTCAAATCTTCAGCCCCAATTGGCCTCAACTGGGCATTATAAGAGTCGAATATGACCCAAACGAAAGGAAAATATGGTTTTTAAAAGCCGTGAGTGGTATTATATAGTATCTATATGCAATTTCTACTAAATAACCTTATTTCTAGTGTTAACTAGTTTAACTTTTTTTAGGATTATTTGAGAATTTTTACCAAATGTCAAATTTCAGCCCTAATTGGCCTGAACTAGGTCTTATAGGAGACGAATGGGGACCAAACTGGAGGAAAACAAGGTTTACAAGTGACGAGAATGGTATTACATAGTTTCTGTATATAATTACTACTAATTAACTTTATTTCTAGTGTTAACTAGAAAGTTTAACCTAGAGTCAAATTTTCAGCCCGATTGGCCTGAATTAGGTAATATAAGAGCCGATTAGGGCCCAAACGGGGAAAAAATGAGGTTTTCAAGAGCCGAGAGTAATATGACATAGTTTTTATGTGCAATCACCACTAATTAAACTATTTTCTAGTCTTAATATGAAAGTTTGACCAAAACTCAAACCTTCAGTTCTTATTGGCCTGAACTTGGCCTTATAAGAGCTGAATTGGGCCAAACGGGAGAAAAACATGGTATTCAAGTGCTGAGAGTGGATTATAGAGTTTCTATGCAGAATTATTAATAATTAACCTTGTTTCTTATGTTAATTAGGAATTTAGATCAAAAGTCAAACTTTCAGTTCTGATTGGCCTGAACTAGGCCTTATAAGAGCCGATTAGGGCTCAAATGAGGTTTTCAAGAGCCGAGAGTCGTAATACATAGTTTTTATGTATAACTACTATTAATTAGACTAGTTTCTAGTCTGAATTGGGAAGTTTTACTAAAAGTCAAACTTTCAACCTCGTTGGCCTGTATTTAGCCTTATAAGAGCCGATTAGGGTCTAAACAGGGAGAAAATGAGGTTTCAAGTACCGGGAGTAGTATGACATAGTTTCAAGTAATTACTACTAATTAAACTAATTTTCAGTCTTAATTGAGAAGTTTACTAAAAGTTAAAGTTTCAACCCCAATTGACCTGAATTAGGCCTTATAAGAGCCGATTAGGGCCCAAACGAGGAGAAAATGTGGCTTTCAAGAGCCCGGAGTAGTATGATAGTGTTTTTATGAATAGTTACTACTAATTAAACTTATTTCTAACTTTTATTGAGAAGTTTGACCAAAAATCAAACTTTCAACACTGATTGGCCTGAACTAGGCCTTATAAGAGCCGAATGGGACCAAATGGGAGGAAAACATGATTTTTTTAGGACCGTAAATGGCATTACGTAGTTTCTATGTACAATTGATACTAATTAACCTTGTCTCTATTAAGTTCGACCAAAAGTTGTTTCAGTCCCAATTGGCCTGAACTAGTCCTTATAAGAGCCGCCCAAACGAGGAGAAAATGAAGTTTTCAAGAGCTAAGAGTATTAATACATAGTTTTTTTTGCATAATTACTACTAATTGATCTAGTTCTAGTCTTAAGTGGGAAGTTTTATTAAAAATCAAACTTTCAGCCCTGATTGGCCTGGACTAGGCTTTATAAGAGCCAAATAGGAACCAAATAGGAGGAAAACATGTTTTCAAGGGTCGTGAATGGTATTGCCTAGTTCTATGTACAATTACTACTGAGTAATCTAATTTCTAGTGTTACTAAGCTTGACTAAAAGTCAAACTTTAAAGCCCTGTTAACCTGAACTAGGCTTTATTGGAGCTGAATAGGGTCCAAATGGGGAGAAAATACAGTTTTAAAGAGCAGCGAGTAATATTACATAGTTTTTATATATAATTACTACTAATTAAACTTGTTTCTAGTCTTAATTGGGAAGCTTGACTAAAAGTAAAACTTTCAGCACCGATTAGCCTGAACTAGGCTTTATAAGAGCTGAATTTGACCTAAACATGGAGAAAATATTGTTTTAAAGAGCCAAGAGTAGTATTACATTAGTTTCTATGTACATTGCTACTAATTAAACTTGTTTCAATTCTTAATCAAGAAGTTCGTCCAAAAGTTAAACTTTTAGCCCCGATTGGCCTGAACTAGGCATGATAAGAGCCAAACAAAATTCAAATAAGGAGAAAATAAGTTTTCAAGAGCCGAGAGTAATATTACATAGTTTTTATGTATAATTACTACTAATTAAATTTGTTTCTATTCTTAATTGGAACTTTTAACCAAAAGTCAAATCTCAACCCCGATTGGGCTGAACTAGACATTATAAGAGCCGAATAGGGCTCAAACAGGAAGAAAACATGTTTTCAAGAGTCGGGAGTAATATTACATAGTTTTTATGTATAATTACTACCAATTAAACCTTTTTCTATTCTTAATTGGGAATTTTGACCAAAAGCCAAATCTTTAGCCCTGATTGGCCTGAATTAGGAATTATAAGAGCCGAACGGACTCAGACAGGAGGAAAACATGGTTTTCAAGAACCATGAGTAGTATTACATACTTTCTATTTGCAATTACTATTAAATAACCTTATTTTTAGTGTTAATTGAAAGTTTGAACAAAGACAAACTTTTACCCCTGAAAGCCTGTACTAGGCTATTTAAGAGTTGAATAGGGCCTAAATGGTGAGAAAATGAGGTTTTCTAGAGAAAAGAGTAGTATTACGTAGTTTTTATATATAACTACTATAAATTAAACTTATTTCTGTACTTAAATTGAAAGTTTGACCAAAAGTCAAATTTTTAGCCCCGGCTAGCCTGAAGTAGGCCTTATAAGAGTCAACTAGGGCCCAAACAGGGAGAACACATAATCTTAAAGAGTCGGGAGTAATATTATAAAGATTCTATTTATAATTACTATTAATTCAACTTTTTTCTAGCCTTAATCTGGAGTTTGACGAAAAGTCAAACTTTCAGTCCGATTAGCTTGAACTAGACTTTATATGAGCCGAATAGGGCCAAAAAGTGAGAAAACATGTTTTCAAGAGTCGGGAGTAGTATTATATAGTTTTATATATAATTACTACTAATTAAACTTGTTTCTATTATTAATTAGGAAGTTTGAATAAAAGTCAAACCTTCAGCCCTGATTGGCCTAATGAGGCATTATAAGAGTCAAATAGGACCCAAATGGGAGGAGAATATGGTTTTTAAGAGCCGTGAGTGGTATTGCATAGTTTTTATATCAATTACTACTAATTAACCTTATTTTTAGTGTCAATTGAAAGTTTGACCAAAAGTCAAACTTCAGCCCCAATTAGCCATAGGATCCAAATAAGAAGAAATGCACTTTCCAATAGCCGAGAGTATATTACATAATTTTATGTATAATTACCACTATTAAACTTGTTTCTAGTCTTAATTAGCAAGTTTTACAAAAAGTCAAACTTTCAGCCCCGGCTGGCCTGAACCAGGCCTTATATGAACCCAATAGGGTCCAAACGGAGAGAAAATGCACTTTTCAAGAGCCAGGGGTAGTATTACATAGTTTTTATATATAATTACTATTAATTAAATTTGTTTTTAGTCTTAATTGGGAAGTTTAAAGAAAAGTCAAACATTCAGCCCTCATTGGCCTGAACTAGGCCTTTAAGAGCCGAATAGGACCCAAACGAAAGGGGAAAATTATTATCAAGAGCTAATAGTATTACTACATAATTTCTATATATACAATTACAACTAATTAACTTTGTTTCTAGTGCTAATTAGGAAGTTTGATCAAAAGTCAAACTTTTAGCCTCTATTAACCTAGACTAAGCCGTATAAGAGCCGAAAAGGGAACAAACAGAGAGAAAATGAAGTTTTCAATAGCTGGGAGTAGTATTACATAGTTTTTATGTATAATTACTACTGACTAAATTTATTTCTTTGAAAAGGAAGTCGTTTTTCAAGAAAATATTACTTTGAAAAGAAAATTTGTTGAAAAGGAAAAAGAATTTGTTTCTAAAAGAAAAAGAAAAATGATTCTATATCTCACCATGCTTTACATGCCACAACTAATGAGATTAAGAATTTGAAAAATAAAATGGATGGTTTGAGTTCAACTTTGAACTCTTGTGCTTTTAATCATTCTAGATTGGAGTCAATGTTTTCAAAGAAACAAACTCCACATGTTCATGCACATCCACATCATGCTTATGATGCACACCATGCTAACACCCACACTCATAAGCATACTAAGGTGTACATTTGTACACATTGTGGCCGCAAAGGCCATTTAGCAAAGTTTTGTTATGATAATATTAATTCTCTAAATTTTGCTAATTATAAAAATGTTTGGGTTCCTTACAAGACTAACCCCAAAGGACCCAAGAAAATATGGGTACCAAAACCCCCACCATTTGCTTTTGATGTAGGTGAGGGCTCTCACAAAACGTGAGAGGATTGGTGCCTTGGTAGTGGATGCAATGGACTTGATGGACATACATTTGGATGCATCGCTATCAAGGAGTTTGGTGGGAAGACCACCATGCTTGGAGCTTTGGAGTTGGTAACAATCTCTAAACTCCTATTTTTTATGTACATGCTAGTTCATTTATCATATTCATAGCATGTTCATGTTTTATGCTTTTGTGTGCTTCATGTGGTATTTACATGCTTAGATGTAGAATGTGTCAAACTTGCATTTATACATATACAAATAGTGAATTATAATTGATTCATATATGATTGAACTTCATGCTCATTTGTATCCACTATATGCATATGTATAAACTAGTTTTGATGATTCTCTTTTATACATGTTTTACCTATTTTTATGCTTTACTTCATGTATATGTATTTTTTTTCAAATCTAATAAATATACATGTATGCCCGTGAGTCTCTTGCCTTCATGCAAACATCATTAATAGACTCTTTTAGATTTGGGATATGTATGTGTATTGTTAGGATTGGATTAATCATACATATACCATGAAGATTAGTGTTTTAATGAAAAATGATTTTTTTTGTAACTTATGATCTTTTTGAGCTTCATTGACTATTTTCATAAAAATGCTATTTACATGATCGTTTAACACTCACACTTTTGTTAAAACATTTTGAGCCTTATAGACCATGAGTGCTTAAATTTTTATGAATCTAGTTATGTTTATGAAAAACATAAGATTTGATATATTTGAACGATCTTTAACTAGTTTTTCAAAAACAATTTATACTAGTTATTTATTCTTCAAATAGTTTTTGAAATTGACACATGATTCTATTTTTCTAAAGATTTGATGCTTCATGTATTGAATATTAGTTTAAATGTTAGTTTTTATCAACACTAGGATTTATACTTGAACATATTGTGGGTCACAAATAAATCTATTTATATTTGTGCTTGAACGCTTATTTGAACCCATGAAATGTGCTTGTATTGCTTGGTTTTGATGATACATACATTTTTAAACTTGTATTTTCACTTTTTGGATTTGATTTATGATCATGTGCTTTTCATTTCATGTATATGTGTATTTTGTCAAACTTTAAGATATACATGTATAACTCTTGAGTCATTTGCCTTTAATGCAAATCTATTTATATGGACTCAATTGTGTTTAAGAGATATGTATGTATACTTATTCTGTTGACAAAACATACATATACCTTGAAATATAAATTTTAAAAAAAATTGTGTGATGATTTTCATGACTTGATGATTTAAAGGAATATTGAGCTTTATTGCCATTTTCATGATGCCATGTTCCACATAACACTAGTACACTCACTTCTTTTTGATATGGACTTTATGGATTCTAGAGTGTTTTTAGTGCCTTGTGTTTCATTGATATTTCATGAAAAACTTTTGATTTATTCCTTGATTGAAGGATTCCGTACTAGTTGTTAAACACCTTCATTTAACTAGTTCGAATTCTTCATGTAGTAGATTATATGATATATACACTTAAGCTTAATTTTCAATTGGTATCATTGGATATTTTCAATTGGTATCAATTTGATTCATGTTGTATATACTCATATTTTGTTCTTTCATGTATGTATGCATCTACTTCAATTGATATTATCTTTTCATACATATATGTGATCTTTTGTGCTTGATTTACACACGTATATTATATACTATATGTTTGCTTATCAAGATTTTGTTTAAAAAAAAAATGATATGAACTTGTGTTTTATATTGCCTATATGCAAGGAGAGCTTAACATCTCTCTTACATATAGATTTATGTTGAGTGTATTGTGTATTGAGGAGCTTAACATCTCTTCTTTATATGGTACACGTGTGTAGGGGGAGCTTCACATCTCCTCTTATACATTACATAATATGTGTTATGTGAGTTAGGGCTTGTCATCCCTTCTTCATGTAATGCATATGTGTAGGGAAGCTAACTTAGCGTCTTCCTCTTCATGAATGTATATCGCATATAAATTCTTACTTATTGATTGATTTGTATTACCCCTTCTTGATCTCTTTGCTTTTGACAAAAAGGGGAAGTAAAATTTGTTGATTGTGTTTTTACCCCTTTGTTGATGATTGACAAAAAGGGGGAGAAAGATTTTGAGTTTATATGCATGGTTGAATAAGTTTTATGTTTATGCATATATATTTTTGTATTGCAAATAGGAGAAAAAGATTTTGATTTATGCGTGTTGCATGTTTTATCTCCATACTTGCATACATATTCATGTGCCTCATTGCCATATCTATTATTTATTTGTTATGCATGAGTTAAGGGGGAGCTTCTTTGAAGCTTTATTTTAATCCATGCATATATAACTTCATGAGTTTTGTCATCATCAAAAAGGGGGAGATTGTTGGCCCAAAGGGCCTATCACCCTAGTTTTGATGATGATCAACTCATGAAGTTATGTTTACTAATTATCTTGTGTTTAATTAGTGACAGATTCATTATCAAGATCTTAGTAGGTGCATAGCTCAACAAAGGATAAAATGTCAAGATTTGGAGCTAGCACGGTGTGATCCAAGGAGTTTTTGGATCAAGCTTGGACCAAGTCAAGAAGATGAGAAGACTTCAAGGGAAGGCTTCAAGATCAAGACTTGTGTCTAGGTATAAGATTTTTATGTTTTAGATAAAATGTAAAGGATAGAATAGTTGGTGGATTGCTCAAGTATATATCACACACACACTCTTGATTTATTTGTCTTTTCATAAAAGAATTTTTAGTTTTAGAAAAGACTTTCATTTTGAAAAATACATAGTTAGTTTTTGGTATTTCTATTATACATATCTTTAACCAGAACCAAGCTTTAAGTTTAAAATGTCAAAACATAGATATTTCATCTTTATTGTGTAGTGGATCATATCCATATACACTATGCCTTAAAATGAACTTAAATATCATGTTTTGTATCTGGAAAAATAGGTTTTGGAAAACAAGATTTAAAACAAAATTTTTCAAACTGTTTTCCAGTCCCAGAATTGGCTGGCAGGCCAATTCGGTCGACCGGGCGGTCGACCGGACCAAGGGCCGGTCGACCTCACGGTCGACCGACGTGCACAAAGTCGTGCACGTCTGGCAGCCCAGGGGCCGGCCGACCGGGCGATCGACCGGGTTTCAGAGCAGAGCTCTCTGGATTTCTGGGTCGACCGGGCGGTCGACCGGGATTGCCCAACGGTCATATTTTCGACCGTTGGCGGTCGACTAGCAGCTCTGACAGACCCCAACGGTCATATTTTTCTGACCTCTATAAAAGGGGCTTTGGTCATTGTTTTGAGCCAAGATTTTTGGGAGATTTAGAGCCAGTTTTTCCTGGTCATTTTCAGAAGTTTTCTCCACAAAATAGAGTGCCAAAATTTCCTATCATAAGGGATTTTATTTAGAGTGTGTTAAAAGAGATTTCTTGAGTTTTTCACCATAGTTCTAATCTTTGCTTTTCTCACAATCACTTGAGCTATCCATTGCTTTATCTATCCTATAGGATTGTGTTGTGAGAATTTGTTAGGTGATCAAGTGTTTAGATCACCAAGATCTTTCTTGTATTTGAGAAGGCGAGCAAGTGTGCTCGCATTGTTTAGAGTTCGTGTGTGAACTCTTGGAGATTGAGGTGTGACCTCGACGAGCCGGTGGGCTTGTGGTGTGTACGGGACTTTGGAAGTCGGAGGGCTTGTAGGTGTTGCGGCACCAAGGAGAGATCCATTGGGGATCTTGCATAGTGGAAATCCTTCGTGTGTCGAAGGCGGGGATGTAGAGCAAGTGTGCTCGAACCTCGAAACATACCCTTGTGTTTGCGATTGCTATCTCTCTCTCCCTATCTCTTTTATATCTTGCATTACTTTCTTGTCTATCTTTGTATGCTTGATATTCATATTGTGCTTAATTGATATATACTTGCGTGGGATTGTTGCTAACACTTGTATTCAACCAAGAGAGCCAACGCGGCACCTCAACCCATTCAAGGGGAATCTAGAGGAGTTTGTCCAGAGCCCTTCACGGGGAATTCGGCAACACTCTTGTGTTATACATAGTGTTTAGTGTAAAAGTTTAATTTGGTCATAATTATTTTTAGCTTCCGCATTATTAGGCATTAAGTGACCATTAGATTAGCCATCACCTATTCACCGCCCCTCTAGGTGAACTTACAATTGGTATCAAAGCTTGGTACTCTGATTTGGGTCTAACAACCTAGAGTTAAAGATCCTCATTTTAGGCTAATCACAAGATTTTGTACACACACCATGGACTTCATGTCACCACCCACCTTTGACATTCTTAACATCCAAATTTGGAAGGTTAAGATGTCATTATACCTCAAGGCCTTAGGAATTCATGTTTATCTTGCTACTACTAATAATGATTAGTGTTTAAATAGCAAGAACTTTGAGGCTAATGCTAAAGCCATTCATGCTTTGAAATGTACCCTAAATGATGAATATCTTTCTAGGGTTTCTAATGTTGATTCGGCTTTTGTAGCTTGGAACATCATCACCTCCCTTGGAGAAAAGGATCTATATTATGCCGGGAGCGATTCGGACGTTGGAAGCGACATCTCCAACGTGTGCTACATGGTCCAAGGGGATAACCCCCTGAGGTAAACACCGAATCTGATGATGAAGACATGTCATATGATGAGCTATCTACTTTTTGTCATCTATTGCTTGAAAAATATGACATGATTAAAAAGGAAAATAAAAATTTAAAAAAGAACATTGCTTGCATGCATATAGAACAAGATTCTTTTAAATCTAATATTGCATGTTTAGAAAAAGACAACAATAATTTGAAAAAGAATTTTGATTGCATGTATAAAGAAAATGATTCTTTCAAATCTAACATTGCATGCTTAGAAAAAGAAAATAATGATTTGAAATATGAGAATGTTTTCCTCATGTCTAAATTGAATGATCTTTGTGAAGGAAACACAAGTTTGAAAAATAAAATTGATTTGGTGGAAAAACAAAAGGAAGTCGTTTTTCAAGAAAATATTACTTTGAAAAGAAAATTTGTTGAAAAGGAAAAAAGAATTTGTTTCTAAAAAGAAAAAGAAAAATAATTCTATATCTCACCATGCTTTACATGCCACAACTAATGAGATTAAGAATTTGAAAAATAAAATGGATGGTTTGAGTTCAACTTTGAACTCTTGTGCTTTTAATCATTCTAGGTTGGAGTCAATGTTTTCAAAGAAACAAACTCCACATGTTCATGCACATCCACATCATGCTTATGATGCACACCATGCTAACACCCACACTCATAAGCATACTAAGGTGTACATTTGTACACATTGTGGCCGCAAAGGCCATTTAGCAAAGTTTTGTTATGATAATATTAATTCTCTAAATTTTGCTAATTATAAAAATGTTTGGGTTCCTTACAAGACTAACTCCAAAGGACCCAAGAAAATATGGGTACCAAAACCCCCACCATTTGCTTTTAATGTAGGTGAGGGCTCTCACAAAACGTGAGAGGATTGGTGCCTTGGTAGTGGATGCAATGGACTTAATGGACATACATTTGGATGCATCGTTATCAAGGAGTTTGGTGGGAAGACCACCATGCTTGGAGCTTTGGAGTTGGTAACAATCTCTAAACTCCTATTTTTTATGTACATGCTAGTTCATTTATCATATTCATAGCATGTTCATGTTTTATGCTTTTGTGTGCTTCATGTGGTATTTACATGCTTAGATGTAGAATGTGTCAAACTTGCATTTATACATATACAAATAGTGAATTACAATTGATTCATATATGATTGAACTTCATGCTCATTTGTATCCACTATATGCATATGTATAGACTAGTTTTGATGATTCTCTTTTATACATGTTTTACCTATTTTTATGCTTTACTTCATGTATAAGTATTTTTTTTCAAATCTAATAAATATACATGTATGCCCGTGAGTCTCTTGCCTTCATGCAAACATCATTAATAGACTCTTTTAGATTTGGGATATGTATGTGTATTGTTAGGATTGGATTAATCATACATATACCATGAAGATTTGTTTTAATGAAAAATGATTTTTTTTGTAACTTATGATCTTTTTGAGCTTCATTGACTATTTTCATAAAAATGCTATTTACATGATCGTTTAACACTCACACTTTTGTTAAAAACATTTTGAGCCTTATAGACCATGAGTGCTTAAATTTTATGTATCTAGTTATGTTTATGAAAAACATAAGATTTGATATATTTGAAGGATCTTTAACTAGTTTTTCAAAAACAATTTATACTAGTTATTTATTCTTCAAATAGTTTTTGAAATTGACACATGATTCTATTTTTCTAAAAATTTGATGCTTCATGTATTAAATATTAGTTTAAATGTTAGTTTTTATCAACACTAGGATTTATACTTGAACATATTGTGGGTCACAAATAAATCTATTTATATTTGTGCTTGAACGCTTATTTGAACCCATGAAATGTGCTTGTATTGCTTGGTTTTGATGATACATACATTTTTAAACTTGTATTTCCACTTTTTGGATTTGATTTATGATCATGTGCTTTTCATTTCATGTATATGTGTATTTTGTCAAACTTTAAGATATACATGTATAACTCTTGAGTCATTTGCCTTTAATGCAAATCTATTTATATGGACTCAATTGTGTTTAAGAGATATGTATGTATACTTATTGTGTTGACAAAACATACATATACCTTGAAATATAAATTTTAAAAAAATTGTGTGATGATTTTCATGACTTGATGATTTAAAGGAATATTGAGCTTTATTGCCATTTTCATGATGCCATGTTCCACATAACACTAATACACTCACTTCTTTTTGATATGGACTTTATGGATTCTAGAGTATTTTTAGTGCCTTGTGTTTCATTGATATTTCATGAAAAACTTTTGATTTATTCCTTGATTGAAGGATTCCGTACTAGTTGTTAAACACCTTCATTTAACTAGTTCGAATTCTTCATGTGGTAGATTATATGATATATACACTTAAGCTTAATTTTCAATTGGTATCATTGGATATTTTCAATTGGTATCAATTTGATTCATGTTGTATATACTCATATTTTGTTCTTTCATGTATGTATGCATCTACTTCAATTAATATTATCTTTTCATACATATATGTGATCTTTTGTGCTTGATTTACACACGTATATTATATACTATATGTTTGCTTATCAAGATTTTGTTTAAAAAAAAAAATTGATATGAACTTGTGTTTTGTATTGCCTATATGCAAGGAGAGCTTAACATCTCTCTTACATATAGATTCATGTTGAGTGTATTGTGTATTGAGGAGCTTAACATCTCTTCTTTATATGGTACACGTGTGTAGGGGGAGCTTCACATCTCCTCTTATACATTACATAATATGTGTTATGTGAGTTAGGGCTTGTCATCCCTTCTTCATGTAATGCATATGTGTAGGAAAGCTAACTTAGCGTCTTCCTCTTCATGAATGTATATCGCATATAAATTCTTACTTATTGATTGATTTGTATTACCCCTTCTTGATCTCTTTGCTTTTGATAAAAAGGGAAGTAAAATTTGTTGATTGTGTTTTTACCCCTTTGTTGATGATTGACAAAAAGGGGGAGAAAGATTTTGAGTTTATATGCATGGTTGAATAAGTTTTATGTTTATGCATATATTTTTTGTATTGCAAATAGGAGAAAAAGATTTTGATTTATGCGTGTTGCATGTTTTATCTCCATACTTGCATACATATTCATGTGCCTCATTGCCATATCTATTATTTATTTGTTATGCATGAGTTAAGGGGGAGCTTCTTTGAAGCTTTACTTTAATCCATGCATATATAACTTCATGAGTTTTGTCATCATCAAAAAGGGGGAGATTGTTGGCCCAAAGGCCTATCACCCTAGTTTTGATGATGATCAACTCATGAAGTTATGTTTACTAATGATCTTGTGTTTAATTAGTGACAGATTCATTATCAAGATCTTAGTAGGTGCATAGCTCAACAAAGGATAAAATGTCAAGATTTGGAGCTAGCACGGTGTGATCTAAGGAGTTTTTGGATCAAGCTTGGACCAAGTCAAGAAGATGAGAAGACTTCAAGGGAAGGCTTCAAGATCAAGACTTGTGTCTAGGTATAAGATTTTTATTTTTTAGATAAAATGTAAAGGATAGAATAGTTGGTGGATTGCTCAAGTATATATCACACACACACTCTTGATTTATTTGTCTTTTCATAAAAGAATTTTTAGTTTTAGAAAAGACTTTCATTTTGAAAAATACATAGTTAGTTTTTGGTATTTCTATTATACATATCTTTAACCAAAACCAAGCTTTAAGTTTAAAATGTCAAAACATAGATATTGCATCTTTATTGTGTAGTGGATCATATCCATATACACTATGCCTTAAAATGAACTTAAATATCTTGTTTTGTATTTGGAAAAATAAGTTTTGGAAAACAAGATTTAAAACAAAATTTTTCAAACTGTTTTCCAGTCCCAGAATTGGCTAACAGGCCAGTTCGGTCGACCGGGCGGTCGACCCGACCAAGGGCCGGTCGACCTCACGGTCGACCGACGTGCACAGAGCCGTGCACGTCTGGCAGCCCAGGGGCCGGCCGACCGGGCGATCGACCGGGTTTCAGAGCAGAGCTCTCTGGATTTCTGGGTCGACCGGGCGGTCGACCGGGATTGCCCAACGGTCATATTTTCGACCGTTGGCGGTCGACCAGGATTGCCCAACGGTCATATTTTCGACCGTTGGCGGTCGACCGGGCGGTCGACCGGGCGGTCGACCGGGCGGTCGACCGGCGGCTCTGACAGACCCCAACGGTCATATTTTTCTGACCTCTATAAAAGGGGGTTTGGTCATTGTTTTGAGCCAAGATTTTTTGGAGACTTAGAGCCAGTTTTTCCTAGTCATTTTCAGAAGTTTTCTCCACAAAATAGAGTGCCAATATTTCCTATCATAAGGGATTTTATTTAGAGTGTGTTAAAAGAGATTTCTTGAGTTTTTCACCATAGTTCTAATCTTTGCTTTTCTCACAATCACTTGAGCTATCCATTGCTTTATCTATCCTATAGGATTGTGTTGTGAGAATTTGTTAGGTGATCAAGTGTTTAGATCACCAAGATCTTTCTTGTATTTGAGAAGGCGGGCAAGTGTGCTCGCATTGTTTAGAATTCGTGTGTGAACTCTTGGAGATTGAGGTGTGGCCTCGACGAGCCGGTGGGCTTGTGGTGTGTACGGGACTTTGGAAGTCCGAGGGCTTGTAGGTGTTGCGGCACCAAGGTGAGATCCGTTGGGGATCTTGCATAGTGGAAATCCTTCGTGTGCCGAAGGCGGGGATGTAGAGCAAGTGTGCTCAAACCTCGAAACATACCCTTGTGTTTGCGATTGCTATCTCTCTCTCCCTATCTCTTTTATATCTTGCATTACTTTCTTGTCTATCTTTATATGCTTGATATTCATATTGTGCTTAATTGATATATACTTGCGTGGGATTGTTGCTAACACTTGTATTCAACCAAGAGAGCCAACGCGGCACCTCAACCATTCAAGGGGAATCTAGAGGAGTTTGTCCAGAGCCCTTCAAGGGGAATTCGGCAACACTCTTGTGTTATACATAGTGTTTAGTGTAAAAGTTTAATTTGGTCATAATTATTTTTAGCTTCCGCATTATTAGGCATTAAGTGACCATTAGATTAGCCATCACCTATTCACCCCCCTCTAGGTGAACTTACAAGTATCACATAATTATATATACAATTACTACTTCTTAAACTTGTTCTAGTTTTAATCTGGAAAGTTTGACTTTCGTCAAACTTTTAGCCCTGGTTGGTATGATTAGGCCTTATAGGAGCCGAATAGGGACCAAACATGAGGAAAACATGGTTTTCAGGGGCCGCGAATGGTATTACTAAGTTTTTATGTACAAGTACAACTGATTAACCTTGTTTCTAATATTAATTGAGAAATTTGACCATAAGTCAAACTTTAAAGCCCTGACTGGCCTAAACTAGGCCTTATAAAAGCTGAATAGGGTCCAAAAGTGGAGAAAATGCAGTTTTCAAGAGCCAGGGGTAGTATTATATTGTAATTTTGTATAATTACTACTAATTAAACTTGTTTCAAGTCTTTATTTAGAAGTTTGACCAAAAGTTAAATTTGTAGCCCTTATGCTAACTAGGCCTTATAAGAGCGGAATAGGGTCTAAAAGGGAGAAAATATGCTTTTCAATAGCGGAAAGTGGTTTTACATAATTTTTATGTACAATTACTACTATTTAACCTAGGTTCTAATTTTAATTGGAAAGTTGAACTAAAAGTCAAACTTTCAACCCGGTTGGCCTCAACTCGGCCTTATAAGAGCCAGATAGGGCCCAGACAGGGAGAAAATATAGTTTTCAAGAGCCAGGAGTTGTATCACATTATTTTTATGTATAATTTCTATTAATTAAACTTGTTTCTATTCTTAATTTAGATTTTTTTCAGAAATCAAACTTTAGTCCCGATTTCCTGAACTAAGCCATATAAGAGCTAAAAAGGGGCCAAACCAGAAAAAAATATGATTTTCAAGAGCTGAGAGTTATATTACATAGTTTTTATACACAATTACTGTTAGTTTTCAAGAGCTAAAATATTATTTTACCTTGTTTCTAGTGTTAATTTGAAAATTTGACCAAAAGTCAAATGTTCAGCCACGATCAGCTTAATCTAGGCTTTATAAGAGCCAAAAAGGGCCCAATCGGGGTGAAAATATGATTTTCAAGAGCCGAGAGTAGTATTACATTGTTTTTATATATAGTTACTACTAATTTCACTTATTTCGAGTCTAAATTGGGAAGTTTGATCAAAGTCAGACATTCTTTCCCAATTGGTTTGTACTAGCCCTATATGTGCCAAATATGACCTAAACTGAGTGCAAAAATGATTTTAGAGAGTAAGAAGTAGTATTACATAGTTTATATATATAATTGCTGCTAATAACTTTGTTTCTAATGTTAATTAGAAAGTTTGATAAAAAAGTCAAATGTTTAGTCCCTGTTGGCCTGAACAAGACCTTATAAGAGCCAAAAAATACGATTTTCAAGAACTGGGAGTAGTATTAAATATTTATTATGTATAATTACTATTAATTAAACTTTTTTCAGTCTTAATTGAGAAGTTTCATCAAAAGTCACTCTTTCAGTCCCGATTAGCCTGAACTAGGCCTTATAAGAGCTGAATATGACCTAAATGGAGAAAACATTATTTTAAAGACCCAGGAGTAGTATTACATAGTTTCTATATATATTTACTACTAATTAAACTTGTTTCTACTCTTAATCAGGAAGTTTATCTAAACTTTTAGCTCCGATTGGCCTGAACTAGGCATTATTATAGCCGAATAAATTCAAACAGGGAGAAAACATGTTTTCAAGAGCCAAGAGTAGTATTACATAGTTTTTATGTATAATTACTACTAATTAAACTTGTTTCTATTCTTAATTTGAAAGTTTGACGAAAAGTCAAATCTCAGCTCTGATTAGCCTGAACTAGGCATTATAAGAGCCGAATAGGGCTCAAACGGGGAGAAAATTTATTTTCAAGAGCTGAGAGTAGTATTACATAGTTTTTATGTATAATTACTACTAATTAAACACTTTTCTATTCTTAATTGGGAAGTTGGACCAAAAGCCAAATCTTCAGCCTCGATTGGCCTGAACTACTACGAATTATAAGAGTAAAAAAGGACTTAAACGGGAGGAAAGCATGGTTTTCAAGAGTCATGAGTGATATTGCATATTTTCTATATGCAATTACTATTAAATAACCTTGTTTCTAGTGTTAATTGAAAGTTTGAATAATAGTCAAACTTTCAGCCCCGAAAGCCTGCACTAGGCCACATAAGAGTTGAATAGGGCATAAATGGGGAGAAAATGATGTTTTCAACGGTCGTAAATGGTGTTGCATAGTTCTATGTACAATTACTACTGATTAACCTTATTTCTAGTGTTAATTGGGAAGCTTGACTAAAAGTCAAACTTTAAAGTCCTCATGAACTAGGCCTTATTAGAGCTGAATAGGGTCCAAATGGGGGAGAAAATGCAGTTTTCAAGAGCAGCGAGTAGTATTATATAGTTTTTATATATAATTACTACTAATTAAACTTGTTTATGTTTTAATTGGAAGCTTGATTAAAAATAAAACTTTCAGCGTCAATTGGCCTGAATTAGGCTTTATAAGGGTTGAATATGACCTAAACATGGAGAAAATTGTTTTAAAGAGCCAAGAGTAGTATTACATAGTTTCTATGTATAATTGCTACTAATTAAACTTGTTTTTATTCTTAATCTGAAAGTTTGTTCAAAGTCAAACTTTTAGCCCTGGTTGGCCTGAACTAGGCATTATAAGAGCCAAATAAAATTCAAATAAGGAGAAAACATGTTTTCAAGAGCCGGGAGTAGTATTACATAGTTTTTATGTATAATTACTACTAATTAAATTTGTTTCTATTCTTAATTGAAAAGTTTGTCCAAAAGTCAAATCTCAGGCCCGATTGGCCTGAATTAGACATTAGAAGAGCCGAATAAGGGCTCAAACAGGGAGAAAACATGTTTTGAAGAGTTGAAAGTAGTATTACATAGTTTTTATGTATAATTACTACAAATTAAACTTGTTTCTATTCTTAATTAAAAATTTTAACCAAAAGCCAAATCTTCAGCCCTGATTGACCTCAATTAGGAATTATAAGAGCCGAACAGGACTCAGACGGGAGGAAAATATGGTTTTCCAGAGCCATGAGTGGCAATACATATTTTCTATATGCATTTACTATTAAATAACATTGTTTCTAGTGTTAATTGAAAGTTTGAAAAAAGTCAAACTTTCAGCCCTGAAAGCTTGTACTAGGCTATTTAAGAGTTGAATAGGGCCTAAACGGTGAGAAAATAAGGTTTACCAAAGCAAGGTGTAGTATTACATAGTTTTTATATATAACTATTATAAATTAAACTTATTTATGTACTTAATTTGAAAGTTTGATCAAAAGTCAAATTTTTAGCCCTGACTAGCCTGAAGTAGGCCTTATAAGAGCCAAATTGGGCCTAAACAGGGAGAACACATGGTTTTAAAGAGCCGGGTGTAGTATTATAAAGTTTCTATTTACAATTACTGTTAATTAAACTTGTTTCGAGCCTTAATCTGAAAGTTTGACAAAAAGCCCCGATTGGGCTGAACTAGGCTTTATAATAACGGAATAGGCCCAAAAAGGAGAGAGAACATGTTTTCAAGAGCTGGGAGTAGTATTACATAGTTTTATATATAAAAACTACTAATTAAACTTGTTTCTATTTTTAAAAAGGAAGTTTGAATAAATGTCAAACCTCAGCCCTGATTGGCCTGAATGAGGCATTATAAGAACCAAATAGGATCTAAACAGGAGGAGAATATAGTTTTCAAGAGTCGTGAGTGGTATTGGAAATTTTTTTATCTAATTACTACTAATTAACCTTGTTTCTAACAAATTGGAAGTTTGACCAAAAGTCAAACTTTCAGCCCCAATTAGCCATAGGGTCCAAATAAAGAGAAATGCAGTTTCTAATAGCCTAGAGCATATTACATAGTTTTTTATATAATTACCACTATTAAACTTGTTTCCAGTTTTAATTAGAAAGACCAAAAGTCAAACTTTCAGCCTCGCCTGGCCTGAACCAGGCCTTATAAAACGGGGAGAAAATATGGTTTTTAAGAGCCGGGAGTAGTATCACATAGTTTATATGTATAACTACTAATTAAACTAGTTTCTATTCTTAATTTAGATGTTTGACTAAACGTCAAACTTTCAGCCCCGAATTGGTCTGAACTAGGTCTTATAAGAACCCAATAGGGTCCAAACGGGGAGAAAATGCAGGTTTTAAGAGCTGGGGTAGTATTACATAGTTTTTATGTATAATTACTCCTAATTAAACTTGTTTCTAATATTAATTGGGAGGTTTGATGAAAAGTCAAATCTTCAGCCCTTATTGGCCTTAACTAGGCATTATAAGCGCCGAATAGGACCCAAAGGAAAGGAAAATATTGTTATCAAGAGCCGAGAGTGTTATTACATAGTTTCTATATATAATTATAACTAATTAACCTTTTTCCTAGTGCTAATTGGGAAGTTTGATCAAAGTCAAACTTTTAGTCCCGAATTGGCCTGGACTAAGCCGGATAAGAGCCGAATAGGTCCCAAACGGGGAGAAAATGAAGTTTTCAACAGGTGAGAGTAGTATTACATTATTTTTATTTATAATTACTACAAACTAAATTTGTTTCTATTCTTAATTGGAATCTTTACTAATAGTTAAACTTTCAGCTCCGATTGGCCTGAACCAAGTCTTATAAGAGCATAATAGAGCCCAAACGGGGAGAAAACAAGGTTTTCAAGAGTTAGAAGTAGTATCACATAGTTTCTATGTATAACTACTACTAATCAGTTTGCTATTCTCAAGTTGGAAGTTTAACTGAAAGTTAAACTTTCAGCCCTGATTGATCTAAAGTATGCCTTAAAAGAGCCGAATAGGGCTCAAACTGGAGAAAAACATGGTTACAAGCGCTGAGAGTGGTGTTACATTGTTTCTATGTACAATTACTGCTAATTATCCTTGTTTCTTGTGTTAATTGGGTATTTTAACTAAAAGTCAAACTTTTAACCCCGATTGGCTTGAATTAGGCCTTATAAGATACGAATAAGGCCCAAACGGGGACAAAATATGATTATCCAGAGACGGGAGTCGTATTACATAGTTTTTATATAATTACTTCTAATTAAATTTGTTTCTAGTCTTATTTGGGAAGTTTGATCAAAAGTCAAACTTTCACCCCGATTGGCCTGAACTAGGAGCGGGATATGGCTTAAATAGGGAGTAAACTTGATTTTAAAGAGCCGCGAGTAGTATTAAAGAGTTTTTTATATAATTATTACTACTTAAACTTGTTTTAGATTTAATCTAGAAGTTTGACTTTTGTCAAACTTTCAGCCCCTGGTTGGCTCGAACTAGGCCTTATAAGAGCCGAGCAGGGACCAAACAGGAGAAAAACACGATTTTCACGGGCCATGAATCGTATTGCAAAGTTTCTATATACAAGTACAATTGATTAACCTTGTTTCTAATATTGATTGAGAAATTTGACTAAAAGTCAAACTTTAAACTCCTGTTGGCCTGAACTAGGCCTTATCAAAGCTGAATAGGGTCCAAATTGGGAGAAAATACTGTTTTTAAGAGCCGAGAGTAATATTACATTGTAATTTTGTAAAATTACTACTAATTAAACTTGTTTCAAGTCTTAATTTAGAAGTTTGACCAAACGTCAAATCTTCATCTCTTATTAGCCTGAACTAGGTCTTATAAGAGCGGAGTAGGGCCTAAATGGAAGGAAATGCGGTTTTCAATTGCTTAAAGTGGTATTACATAGTTTCTATGTAATATTACTACTAAATAACCTAGGTTCTAATTTTAATTGGGAAGTTTAACTAAAAGTCAAACTTTCAACACCATTGGCCTGAACTGGTCTTATAAGAGCCAAATATAGCCCAGACAGGGAGAAAACATGATTTTCAGGGGCCGAGAGTTATATCACATAGTTTTTATGTATAATTTCAATTAATTAAACTTGTTTCTATTCTTAATTTGAATTTTTTAAAGAAATCAAATTTTTAGCCTGGATTGACCTAAACTAGGCAAGATCGGAGGAAAACATGATTTTCAAGAGCTGAGAGTTGTATTACATAGTTTCTATGTAAAATTACTGCTATTTTATCATGTTTCTAGTATTAATTTGGAAGTTTAACCAAAAGTCAAACGTTCAGCCTCGATTTGCCTGAACTAAGCCTTATAGAGCCGAAAAGGACCCAATAGGGGAGAAAATGTGATTTTCAAGAGCTGGAAGTAGTATTACATAGTTTTTATGTTCAGTTGCTACTAATTAAACTAGTTTCTAGTCTAAATTGGAAAGTTTGACCAAAGTCGGACTTTTGTCTCGATTGGCTTGAATCTTATATGAGCTGAATATAACCTAACAGAGAGAAAATAAGATTTTAAAGAGCCAGGAGTAGTATTGCATAGTTTTTATGTACAATTAGTGCTAATTAATCTTGTTCCTAATGTTAATTGAAAAGTTCAGCAAAGAGTCCAACGTTCAGTCCCGATTAGCCTTAACTAGACCTTATAAGAGACGATTTGTTTCTATTCTTAATTGTGAAGCCTGACCAAAAGTCAATTCTTCATTACCGATTGGCCTGAACTAGGCATTATAAGAGCCGAATAGGACTCAAACAGGGAGAAAATATGTTTTTAGGAGCCAGAAGTATTATTACATAGTTTCTATATATAACCACTACTAATTCAATTTGTTTCTATTCTTAAGTTAGAAGTTTGACCAAAAGTTTAACTTTTTCAGCCCCGAATGCCTGAATTATGCCTTCTATGAGCCGAATTGGGCTAAAACTGGAGGAAAATGTGGTTTCAAGAGCTGAGAGTGGTGTTACTTAGTTTCTATGTACAATTACCACTAATTATCCCTGTTTCTTATTTTAATTAAGCATTTTTTACCAAAAGTCAAACTTTAACCCCGATTGGGTCGAACTAGGCCTTATAAGATACGAAAAGGGCCTAAACATGGACAAAATGTGATTATCCATAGCCAGAGTAGTATTATATATTTTTTATATATAATTATTTCTAATTAAACTTTCTTCTAATCTTAATTGGGAAGTTTGATCAAAAGTCAAACTTTCACCTCGATTGGCCTGAACTATGAGCCATTTAGCTTAAATAGGGAGAAAACTTGATTTTAAAGAGCTGAGAGTAGTATTACATAGTTTTTATATGCAGTTACTACTACTCAAACATGTTTCTAGTCTTAATCTGAAAGTTTGACTTTTGTTAAACTTTTAGTCCTGGTTGGCCTGAACTAGGGCTTATAAGAGCCGAATGGGACCCAACGGGAGGAGAACATGGTTTTCAAGTGCCGTGAATGGTATTAAAAAGTTTCTATATATAAGTCCTATTAATTAACCTTATTTCTAATATTAATTGGTAAATTTGATAAAAGCCAAATTTTAAAGCCCTGATTGGCCTGAACAACGCCTTATAAAAACTAAATAGGGTCCAAACGGGGAGAAAATACAGTTTTCAAGATACGGGAGTAGTTTTACATTGTACCTTTGTATAATTACTACTAATTAAACTTGTTTCTAGCCAAAAGTCAAATCTTCAGCCCTTATAGGCCCGAATTAGACCTTGTAAGAGCCGAATAGGGCCGAACCGGGAGGAAAAATTATTTTCAAAAGCTGAAAGTAGTATCACATAATTTCTAATACAATTACTACTAATTAACCTAAGTTCTAATTTTAATTGGGAAGATTGACTAAAAGTTAAACTTTCAACCCCCATTGGCCTGAACTAAGCCGATAGCAAAATAGGGCCCAGACAGGGAGAAAACATGATTGTCAAGAGCCGAGAGTAGTATCATATAGTTTTTATATATAATTTAAATTAATTAAACTTGTTTATATTCTTAATTTTGAATTCTTTTCAAAAAATCAAACTTTTAGCCCCGATTGATCTTAAATTAGGCCATATAAGATCTAAAAATAGGCCAAACCAGAAGAAAATATGGTTTTCTAGATCTGAGAGTTGTATTACATAGTTTCTATGTAAAATTACAGCTATTTTTTCTTGTTTCTAGTGTTAATTGAGAAGTTTGACTAAAAGTCAAAAGTTCAACCTCGATTGGCCTGAAGTAGGCTTTATAAGAACCGTAAAAGGCCCAATTGGGAGAAAAAGTGATTTTCAAGAGGCAGGAATAATATTACATAGTTTTTTATGTGGAATTACTACTAATTAAACTTGTTTCTATTCTTAATTGGAAAGTTTGACCAAAGTCAGACTTTCAGTCCCGATTGCCCTGAACTAGACCTTATATGAGCCGAGTATGACCTAAACAGAAAGAAAATATGATTTTAAAGAGCTAGAAGTTTTGTTACATAGTTTCTATGTACAATTGTGGCTAATTAACCTTGTTTCTATTGTTAATTGGAAAGTTTAACTCAAAGTCAAACGTTCATCCCCGATTGGCCTGAACTAGGTCTTATATGAGCCAAAAAGGGTCCAATCGGGAGAAACTATAATTTTCAAGAGCTGGAGTAGTATTATATAGTTTTTATGTATAATTAATACTAATTAAACTTGTTTCTAGCCTTAATTGGAGAGTTTGATCAAAAGTCACTCTTTCAGCCTAGATTGGCCTGAGCCTAAGCCTTTAAAAAGCCGAATATGACCTAAACAGGGAGAAAATATTGTTTAGGAGCTAGGAGTAGTATTACATAGTTTCCATATATAATTACTACTAATTAAACTTGTTTCTACTATTAATCAGGAAGTTCGTCTAAAAGTCAAAATTTCATGCTAGATTGGCCTGAACTACGCATTATAAGAGCAAAATATGACTCAAATAAGGAGAAAACATGTTTTCAAGAGCTGGGAGTAGTATTATTAATTTATATGTATAATTACTACTAATTATACTTGTTTCTATTCTTTATTGGAAAGTTTGATAAAAAGTCAAATCTTCAGCCCCGATTGCTTAAACTAGGCATTATGAAAGCCGAATAAGGCTCAAACAGGGAGAAAACATCTTTTCAAGAGTCGGGAGTTGTACTACATAGTTTTCATGTAAAATTACTACTAATTAAACTTGTTTCTATTCTTAATAAGGAAGTTTAACTAAAAGTGAAATCTTCAGCCCCGATTGGCCTCAACTGAACATTATAAGAGCCGAACATGACCCAAACAAGAGAAAAATATGATTTTCAAGAGCCGTGAGTGGTATTACAAAGATTTTATATGCAATTACTACTAAATAACCTTGTTTCTAGTATTAATTGGATGTTTGATAATTGAAAGTTTGACTAAAAGTCAAATTTCTGCCCTTATAAGCTTGCACTATGCTATATAAGAGTTGAATAGGGACATAATGGGGATAAATTGAGGTTTTCAAGAGCTAGAAGTAGTATTACGTAGTTTTTATATAGTAATAAATTATCTCTGTAGTTTATTTGAAAGATTGACAAAAAACCAAATTTTAAGCCCCGACTAGCCTGAAGTAGGCCTTATAAAAGCCTAATAGGGCCTAAATAGAGAGAAAATATGTCTTTAAAGAGCAGGGGTTAGTATTACATAGTTTTATGTACATTTATTATTAATTAAACTTGTTTCTAGCCTTAATCTGAATGTTTAACTAAAAGTCAAACATTTAGCCCGATTGGCCTGAACGAGGCTTTATAAGAACGGAATAAGGCCTAAAAGGGGAGAAAACATGTTTTCAAGAATCGGGAGTAGTATTACATAGTTTTTGTTTATAATTCTACTAATTAAATTTGTTTCTATTCTTAATTAGAAAGTTTGACCAAATGTCAAACCTTCAGCCCTGATTGGCTTGAATGAGGCATTATAAGAGCCAAATAGGACCCAAACACGAGGAAAATATGATCTTCAGGAGTCGAGAGTAATATCTCATAGTTTCTATGTATAACTACTACTAATTAAACTTGTTTCTATTTTTAATTTGAAAGCTTTGCCAAAAGTAAAATTTTCAGCCCCAATTGGCTGAACTAGGCCTCATCAGAGCCAAACAGGACTCAAACGGGTGAAAAATATGATTTTCAAGAGCAAAAAGCAGTAGTACATTTCTTTGATGTATAATTATTGTGAATTAACCTTGTTTCTAGTATTAATTAGTAAGTTTGATTAAAGTCAAACTTTCACCCCAATTGGCATGAACTAGGCCTTATAGGAGCCGAATATGACCAAAATGGGGGAGAAAACTTGGTTTTAAGGTGGAGGGAGTAGTATTAGATAGTTTCTATATACAATTATGACTAATTAAACTAGTTTGTAGTCTTAATCTAGAATTTTGACCAAAAGTCAAATTTTGAGCCCTGATTGATTGGCCTTATCTATGCATTATAAGAGCCGAATAGGGCCCAAACGGGGAGAAAACATGATTCTCAAAGGCCAGAAGTAGTATTACATAATTTATATATCAGTTACTACTAATCAACAAGTTCTAGTGTTAATTGAAAGTTTAAAAAAGTTTAAACTTTCTACATGGATTAGTCAGAACTAGGCCATATAAGAGCTAAATAGGGCCTTAAAGGGGAGAAAATGAGGTTTTTATGAGCTAAGAGTAGTATTAAAAAGTTATTATGTATAACTACTATAAATTAAACTTTTTTCTATTTTTAATTTTGAAGTTTAACCGTAAGTCAAACTTTCAACCCGATTGATGAGAATTAGGCCTTATAAGAGTCAAAATGGGACCAAACGGGAGGAAAATATGGTTTTTAGTGTTGTGAATGGTATTACATAGTTTCAGTGTACAATTACTACTAATTAATCTTATTTCTAGAGTTAGTTGAGAAGTTTGATAAAAAGTCAAACTTTCACCTATGATTGGCCTGAACTAAGTCTTATAAGAGCTAAATAGGGTCCATACTAGAAGAAAATACAGTTTTTAAAAGGCAAAAGTGGTATTACATAGTTTTTATGTATAATTACTACTAATTAAATTTGTTCTAGACTTAATTCTGAAGTTTGACCAAAAGTCAAACCTTCTGCCCTTATTGGCCTGACTAGGCCTTGTAAGAGTCAAATAAGGTCCAAACGAAAGACAAATATGATTTTCAAGAGTGAGAGTGGCATTTATATATCTTCTTTGTAACTAATTAATCTTGTTTCTATTGTGCCTAGTTCAAGCCAATCAAGGTTATAAGTTTGACTTTTTTAGTCAAACTTACAACCCTGATTGGCTTTAACTAGGCCATATAATAACCGACTAAGGCCTAAACAGGGAGAAAATGAGATTTTCAAGAGCCAGGCGTAGTATTACATAGTTTTTATGTATCACTGCTATAAATTAAACTGTTTTGTATTCTTAATTTGAAAGTTTGACTAAAGTCAAACTTTCAGCCCTGATGGCCTGAGTACCTTACAAGGGTCGAGGGCCCAAACAAGAAGGAAACATGATTTCAAGAGCTGAGAGTGGTAATTCATAGTTTTTATGTACAATTACTGCTAATTAACCTTATTTATAATATTAATTAGAAAGTTTGACCTAAAGTCAAACTTTCAGTCCCGATTGGCCTGAAGTATGCCTTATAAGAGCAGAATAAGGCCCAAACGGGGTGTTACACATGATTTTCAAGAGCCAACAGTAGTATCACATAGTTTCTATATATAACTACTACTAATTAGACTTGTTTTTATCCTTAAGTTGAAAGTTTGACTAAAAGTCAAAACTTTCAGCCACGATTAAACTGAACCAGACCTTATAAGAGCGAAATAGGGCCCAAACGGGAGGAAAACATGATTTTCAAGAGACGAGAGTAGTATTACACAGTTTCTTTTATAAAATTACTACTAATTAAACTTGTTTCTCGTTTTAATTGAAAAGTTTAATCAAAAGTCAAAATTTCGGTACCGATTGGCCTGAACTAGGCCTTATAAGAGCCGAATATTGCCTAAACAGAGAGAAAACCTGGTTTAAAGAGCCATGAGTGGTATTACATAGTTCCTATGTATAATTACTACAAATTAACCTTGTTTTTAATGTTAATTGAGAAGTTTGACAAATAGTCAAGCTTTCAGCCCCGATTGGTCTTAACTAGGCTTATGAGAGCTGAATTGGGTCCAAACAAGGAAAAATGAGGTTTTCAAGAGTCGGGAATAGTAATACATAGTTTTCATGTATAATTACTACTATTAAGCTAGTTTCTAGTTTTAATTAAAAAGTTTTATTAAAAGTCAACTTTCTGCCCCGATTGGCCTAAACTAGGCCTTATAAGAGCCGAATAGGGATCAAACGGGAGGAAAACATGGTTTTCAAGGGTTTTGAATGGTATTACATAGTTTATATATATAATTACTACTAATTAATTTCGTTTCTAGTGTTACTTGAGAAGTTTGACCAAAAGTCAAACTTTCAGCCCAATTGGTTATAAGAGCCGAATTAGGCCCAAATAAGGATAAAACGAGATTTTCGAGGGAAGGTTGAACTAATACATAGTTTATATGTATAATTACTACTAATTTAACTTGTTTTAAGATTATTTAAGAATTTTCACCAAAAGTTAAATTTCAGCCCTGATTAGCCAAAACTAGGCCTTATAAGAGCCGAATGGGGACCAAACGGGAGGAAAACAAGGTTTACAAGGGACGTGAATGGTATTACATAGTTTCTATGTATAATTACTATTAATTACTTTGTTTCTAGTGTTAATTGGAAAGTTTGACCTAGAGTCAAACTTTAGCCCTGATTTGCCTGAATTAGGCAATATAAGAGCCGATTAGGGCCTAAACGGGAAAAAAATGAGGTTTTCAAGAGCCGATAGTAGCATGGTATAGTTTTTATGTGCAATTACTACTAATTAAACTATTTCTAGTCTTAATTTGAAAGTTTGACTGAAAATCATACCTTCACTTCTGATTGGCCCGAACTAGGCCTTATACAGCTGAATGGGGCCAAACGGGAGAAAAATATGGTTTTCAGGTGCTGAGAGTGGATTATAGAGTTTTCTATACACAATTATTACTAATTAACCTTGTTTCTTATGTTAATTTAGAATTTTGATCAAAAGTCAAACTTTCATTTCTGATTTGCCTCAACTAGGCCTTATAAGAGCCGATTAGGGCTCAAACGAGGTTTTCAAGAGCCGAGAGTAGTAATACATAGTTTTTATGTATAATTACTATTAATTAAACTAGTTTCTAGTCTTAATTAGGAAGTTTTACTAAAATTCAAACTTTAAACCCCGATTGGCCTGAATTAGGCCTTATAAGAGCCGATTAGGGCCCAAACGGGGAGAAAATGAGGTTTTCAAGTGCTGGGACTAGTATGACATAGTTTCATGTATAATTACTACTAATTAAACTAGTTTCTAGTCTTAATTGGAAAGTTTACTAAAAGTTAAACTTTCAACTCAAATTGGCTTGAATTAGGCTTTATAAGAGCCGATTAGGGCCCAAACAAGGAGAAAACGTGATTTTCAAGAGCCCGGATAGTATGACAGTGTTTTTATGTATAATTATTATTAATTAAACTTGTTTCTAATTTTTATTAGAAAGTTTGACCAAAAATCAAACTTTCAACACCGATTGGCCTGAATTAGGCCTTATAAGAGCCGAATGGGACCAAACGGGAGGAAAACATAGTTTATAAGGGCCGTCAATGGTATTACGTAGTTTCTATGTAATTAGCCTTGTCTCTAGTAAGTTCGACCAAAAGTTATTTCGGCCCCAATTGGCCTGAACTAGTCCTTATAAAAGCCGCCCAAACGAGGAGAGAACAAGTTTTCAAGAGCTAAGAATATTAATACATAGTTTATTTTGCATAATTACTACGAATTGAACTAGTTTCTAGTCTTAATTAGGAAGTTTTACCAGAAATCAAACTTTCAGTCCTGATTGGCCTAGACTAAGCTTTATAAGAGCCACTAATAGGAACCAAATGTGAGGAAAACATGATTTTCAAGGGTCGTAATGATATTGCATAGTTTTATGTACAATTATTACTGATTAATGTTATTCCAAAAGTCAAACTTTTAGCTCCGATTGGCCAAAACTAGGCATTATAAGATCCAAATAAAATTCAAACAAGGAGAAAACATGTTTTCAAGAGTCGGGAGTAGTATTACTTTGTTTTTATGAATAATTACTACAAATTAAGTTTGTTTCTATTCTTAATTGAAAAGTTTGACCAGAAGTCAAATTTAAGCCCCGATTGGCCTGACATTATAAGAGCCGAATAGGGCTCAAACAAGGAGAAAATATTTTTTCAAGAGTCGGGAGTAGTATTGCATAGTTTTTATGTATAATTACTATAAATTAAACTTGTTTCTATTCTTAATTGGGAAGTTTGACCAAAAGCCAAATCTTCAGGCCAGACTGGCCTCACCTAGGAATTATAAGAGCCGAATAGGACTCAGACAGGAGGAAAACATGATTTTCAAGAGCCATGAGTAGCAATACATATATTCTATATGCATTTACTATTAAATAACCTTGTTTTTAGTGTTAATTGAAAGTTTGAATAAAGTCAAACTTTCAGCACTGAAAGCCTGTACTAGGCTAGTTAAGAGTTGAATATGGCCTAAACAGTGAGATAATGAGATTTTCCAAAGCAAGGTGTAGTATTACATAATTTTGATATATAACTACTGTAAATTAAACTTATTCTGTACTTAATTTGAAAGTTTGATCAAAAGTAAAATTTTTAGCACCGACTAGCATGCAGTAGGCCTTATAAGACCCAAATAGGACCCAAACAGAGAGAACACATGATTTTAAAGAGCTAAGTGTAGTACTACAGAGTTTCTATTTATAATTACTATTAATTAAACTTGTTTCTAGCCTTAATCTGGAAGTTTGACGAAAAGCCCTAATTGGCCTGAACTAGGCTTTATAACAACAGAATAGGCCCAAAAAGGAGAGAGAACATGTTTTCAAGAGCCGGGAGTAGTATTATATAGTTTTTATATATATTACTACTAATTAAACTTGTTTCTCTTCTTAAAAAGAAAGTTTGAATAAATGTCAAACCTTCAGTCCTGATTAGCCTGAATGAGGCATTATAAGAGCAAAATAGGATCCAAACAGGAGGAGAATCTGGTTTTCAAGAGCCGTGAGTGGTATTGCATAGTATTTATATCTAATTCTAGGGTTAATTAAAAGTTTGACCAAAAGTCAAACTTTCAGCCCCGACTAGCTATAGGAAATGCAGTTTCCAATAGCCGAGAGTATATTACATAGTTTTTATGTATAAGTACCACTATTAAACTTGTTTCCAGTCTTAATAAGAAAGTTTTACCAAAAGTCAAACTTTCAGCCTCGACTGGCCTGAACCAGGCTTTATAAGAGCCGAGAAAGGCCTAAACGGTGAGAAAATATGGTTTTTAAGAGCTGGGAGTAGTATCACATAGTTTATATGTATAACTATTACTAATTAAACTAGTTTCTATCTTAATTTAGAGGTTTGACTAAACGTCAAATTTTCAGCCCTGAATTGGCTTGAACTAGGTCTTATAAGAACCCAATAGGGTCCAAACGGGGAAAAATACAGTTTTTAAGAGCTAGGGGTAGTATTACATAGTTTTTATATATAATTACTACTAATTAAACCTTTTTCTAATTTTAATTGGGAGGTTTGATGAAAAGTCAAACCTTCTGCCCTTATTGGCCTTAACTAGGCCTTATAAGAGCCGAATAGGGCCCAAACGAAAGGAAAATATTGTTGTCAAGAGTTGAGAGTGTTATTACATAATTTCTATATTCAATTACAACTAATTAACCTTACTTCTAGTGCTAATTGGGAAGTTTGATAAAAAGTCAAACTTTTTGCCCCGAATTGGCCTGGACTAAGCCGTATTAGAGCCGAATAGATCCCAAACGGGGAGAAAATGAAGTTTTCAATAGGTGAGAGTAGTATTACATTATTTTTATTTATAATTACTACAAACTAATTTTGTTTCTATTCTTAATTGGAATGTTTCACCAATAGTCAAACTTTCAGCCCCGATTGGCCTGAACCAGGTCTTATCAGAGCATAATAGGGCCCAAAAGGGGAGAAAATATGATTTTCAAGAGCTGAAAGTAGTATCACATAGTTTCTATGTATAACTACTACTAATTCAGTTTGTTTCAATTCTCAAGTTGGAAGTTTGACGAAAGTTAAACTTTCAACCCCGATTGATCTGAATTATGCCTCAAAAGAGCCGAATAGGGCCCAAACTGGAGAAAAATATGATTTCGAGAGCTGAGAGTGGTGTTACATTATTTCTATGTACAATTACTGCTAATTATCCTTGTTTCTTGTGTTAATTGGATATTTTAACTAAAAGTCAAACTTTTAATCCCGATTGGCTTGAATTAGCCCTTATAAGATACAAATAAGGCCCAAACAGGGACAAATATAATTATCCAGAGACGAGAGTCATATTACATAGTTTTTATATATAATTACTTCTAATTAAACTTGTTTCTAGTCTTATTTGGGAAGTTTGATCAAAAGTCAAACTTCACCCCGATTGGCCTGAACTTGGAGCCGGATATGGCTTAAACAGAGAGTAAACTTGATTTTAAAGAGCCGCGAGTAGTATTTCATAGTTTTATATATAATTACTACTACTTAAACTTGTTTCTAGTTTTAATCTAGAAGTTTGACTTTTGTTAAACTTTTAGCCCCTGGTTGGCTTGAACGAGGACTTATAAGAGCCGAGTTAGGGACCAAACAGGAGAAAAACATGGTTTTCAAGGGCCGTCAATGATATTACAAAGTTTCTATGTACAAGTACAACTGATTAACCTTGTTTCTAATATTGATTGAGAAATTTGACCAAAAGTCAAACTTTAAAGTCCTGGTTGGCCTGAACTAGGCCTTATCAAAGCTGAATAGGGTCCAAACGGGGAGAAGTAGTAGTTTTTAAGAGCCGCGAGTAGTATTACATTGTAATTTTGTATAATTACTACTAATTAAACTTATTTCAAGTTTAATTTAGAAGTTTGACCAAAAGTCAAATCTTCATCCCTTATTAGCCTGAACTAGGTCTTATAAGAGCGGAATAGGGCCCAAACGGGAGGAAATATGGTTTTCAATAGCTTAAAGTGGTATTACATAGTTTCTATGTATAATTACTACTAAATAACCTGGATTCTAATTTTAATTGAAAATTTAACTAAAAGTCAAACTTTCAACCCCAGTTGGCCTGAACTGGTCTTATAAGAGCTAAATAGGGCCCAGACAGGGAGAAAACATGGTTTCAAGAGCTGAGAGTTGTATCACATAGTTTTTATGTATAATTTCAATTAATTAAACTTGTTTCTATTCTTAATTTAGATTTTTTTAAGAAATTAAATTTTTATCCCGATTGGCCTAAACTAGGTCATATAAGAGCTAAAAAGGGGCCAGATCGGTGGAAAACATGATTTTCAAGAGCTGAGAGCTGTATTACATAGATTCTATGTAAAATTACTGCTATTTTACCATGTTTCTAGTATTAATTTGGAAGTTTGACCAAAAGTCAACGTTTAGCCCCGATTAGCCTGAACTAGGTCTTATAAGAGCCAAAAGGCCCTAATCGAGGAGAAACTGTGATTTTCAAGAACTAGGAGTAGTATTACATAGTTTTTATGTACAGTTACTACTAATTAAACTTGTTTCTAGTCTAAATTGGGAAGTTTGACCAAAGTCAGACTTTCAGTCTTGATTGGCCTGAACTAAGCCTTATATGAGCTGAATATGACCTAACAGAGAGAAAATATGATTTTAAAGAGCCAGGAGTAGTATTGCATAGTTTTAATGTACAATTGGTGCTAATTAACCTTATTTCTAATGTTAATTGAAAAGTTCAACAAAAAGTCCAACGTTCAGTCCCGATTAGCCTGAACTAGACCTTATAAGAGACGAAAAGGGCCCAATTAGGGAGAAAATATGGTTTGCAAGAGCTGGGAGTAGTATTACATAGTTATTATGTATAATTGCTACTAACTAAACTTGTTTCTAGTCTTAACTGGAAATTTTGATCAAAAGTCACTCTTTCAGTCCCGATTGGCTGCACTAGGACTTATAAGAGACGAATATGACCTAAACAGGAAGAAAACATTCTTTTAAAGAGCCAGGAGTAGTATTATATAGTTTTTATGTACAATTACTACTAATTAAACTTGTTTCTACTCTTAATTGGGAAGTTTATCTAAAAGTCAAACTTTCTCAGCCCCTATTGGTCTGAACTAGGTATTATATAAGAGCAGAATATCGCTCAAACAAGGAGAAAACATGTTTTTAAGAGTCAGGAGTAGTATTATATAGTTTTTATATATAATTACTACTAATTCAATATGTTTCTATTCTTAATTGTGAAGTCTGACCAAAAGTCAAATCTTCATTCCCGATTGGCCTGAACTAGGCATTCTAAGAGCCGAATAGGACTCAAACAGGGAGAAAATATGTTTTCAGGAGCCAGAAGTAGTATTACATAGTTTCTATGTATAACCACTACTAATTCAATTTGTTTCTATTCTTAAGTTGGAAGTTTGACCAAAAGTTTAACTTTTCGGCCCCGAATGACCTGAATTATGCCTTAAGTGAGCCGAATTGGGCCAAAATTGGAGGAAAATATGGTTTCGAGAGCTGAGAGTGGTGTTACTTAGTTTCTATGTACAATTACTGCTAATTATCCCTGTTTCTTGTGTTAATTGGGTATTTTTACTAAAAGTCAAACTTTAACCCCGATTGGGCTGAACTAGGCCTTATAAGATACGAAAAGGGCCTAAACAGGGACAAAATGTGATTATCCAGAGCTGGGAGTAGTATTACGTAGTTATTATATATAATTAATACTAATTAAACTTTCTTCTAGTCTTAATTGAGAAGTTTGATCAAAAGTCAAACTTTCACCCCGATTGCCCTGAACTAGGAGCCAGATATAGTTTAAATAGGGAAAAAATTATATTTTAAAGAGCCGAGAGTAGTATTACATAGTTTCTATATGCAGTTACTACTACTTAAACTTGTTTCTAGTCTTAATTTGAAAGTTTGATTTTTATCAAACTTTCAGCCCTGAAAAGCCTGAACTAGGCCTTATAAGAGCCGAATGGGACCAAATTGGAGGAAAACATGGTTTTTAAGTGCCGTGAATGGTATTACAAAGTTTCTATGTATAAGTACTACTGATTAACCTTATTTCTAGTATTAATTGTTAAATTTGACTAAAAGTTAAATTTTAAAGCCCTGATTGGCCTGAACAAGGCCTTATAAAAGCCAAATTGGGTCCAATCGGGGAGAATACAGTTTTCAAGAGACGGGAGTAGTTTTACATTGTAACTTTGTATAATTACTACTAATTAAGCTTGTTTCTGGTCTTAATTTAGACTTTTGATCAAAAGTCAAATCTTCAGCTCTTATGGGCCTGAATTAAGCCTTGCGAGAGCCGAATAGGACTGAAACGGGAGGAAATATTATTTTCTAAAACTGAAAGTAGTATCAAATAGTTTCTATGTACAATTACTACTAATTAACCTAACTTCTAATTTTAATTGGGAAGTTTGACTAAAAGTCAAACTTTCAACCCCAATTGGCCTGAACTAGGCCAAGAGCCAAATAGGGCCCAGACAGGGAGAAAACATGGTTTTCAAGTGCCGAGAGTAGTATCATATAGTTTTTATATATAATTTTGATTAATTAAACTTGTTTATATTCTTAATTTGGAATTTTTTCAAAAAATCAAACTTTTAGCCCCGATTTACCTAAATTAGCCTATATAAGAGCTAAAAATGGCCAAACCAGAGGAAAACATGGTTTTCAGATCTGAGAGTTGTATTACATAGTTTTTATGTAAAATTACTGCTATTTTTTCTTGTT
The DNA here is from genome assembly GCA_038442645.1 of Agave tequilana. NCBI lineage: Eukaryota > Viridiplantae > Streptophyta > Magnoliopsida > Asparagales > Asparagaceae > Agave > Agave tequilana. The sequence goes on from JAVJIF010002267.1 coordinate 76,484, forward strand.
TCTAGTGTTAATTGAGAAGTTTGACTAAAAGTCAAACGTTTAACCCCGATTGGCCTGAACTAGGCCTTATAAGAAACGAAAAAGGCCCAATCAGGGAGAAATTGTGATTTTCAAGAGCAGAAATAGTATTACATAGTTTTTATGTATAATTACTACTAATTATACTTGTTTCTAGTCTTAATTGGAAAGTTTGACCAAAGTCAGACTTTCAGTCCCGATTGCCCTGAATTAGGCCTTATATGAGCCGATTATGACCTAAACAGAGAAAAAATATGGTTTTTAAGAGTTAGGAGTTTTATTACATAGTTTCTAAATACTATTGAGGCTAATTAACATTGTTTCTAGTGTTAATTGCAAAGTTTGACCCAAAGTCAAACGTTCAGCCCCAATTGGCCTGAAGTGGCCTTATAAGAGCCAAAAAGTGCCCAATCGGGAGAAACTACAGTTTTTAAGAGCTGGGAGTAGTATTACATAGTTTTTATGTATAAATACTACTAATTAAACTTATTTCTGGCCTTAATTGGAGAGTTTGATCAAAAGTCACTCTTTCAGCCCAGATTGGTCTGAGCCTAGGCCTTTAAAAAGCCGAATATGACCTAAACAGGGAGAAAATATTGTTTAGGAGCTAGGAGTAGTATTACATAGTTTCTATATACAATTACTACTAATTATCTTTTCAAGAGTCGGAGTTGTACTATATAGTTTTCATATAAAATTACTACTAATTAAACTTGTTTCTATTCTTAACAGGGAAGTTTGACCAAAAGTGAAATCTTCAGCCCTGATTGCCTTAACTGGGCATTATATAAGAGCCGAACATGACCTAAATAAGAGAAAATTATGGTTTTCAAGAGCCGTGAGTGGTATTACATAGTTTCTATATGCAATTACTACTAAATAACCTTATTTCTAGTGTTAATTGGATGTTTGATAATTAGAAGTTTGACCAAAGTCAAATTTCAGTCCCGATAAGCTTGCACTATGCCATATAAGAGTTGAATAGGGCCTAAACTGAGGAAAATGAGGTTTTCAAGAGCTAGAAGTAGTATTACATAGTTTTTATATATAACTACTATAAATTAAACTTATCTCTGTAGTTAATTTGAAAGATTGACCAAAAGTCAAATTTTTAGCCCCGACTAGCCTGAAGTAGGCCTTATAAGAGCCTAATAGGGACTAAACAGAGAGAAGATATGTCTTTAAAGAGCCGAGAGTAGTATTACATAGTTTTTATGTACAATTACTATTAATTAAACTTTTTCTAGCCTTAATCTGAATGTTTGACTAAAAGTCAAACTTTTAGCTCGATTGGCCTGAACGAGGCTTTATAAGACCGAATAGGGCCTAAAAGGGGAGAAAATATGTTTTCAAGAGCCGGGAGTAGTATTACATAGTTTTTATTTATAATTACTACTAATTAAATTTGTTTCCAGTCTTAATTAGAAAGTTTTACCAAAAGTCAAACTTTCAGTCTCGACTGGCCTGAACCAGGCCTTATAAGAGCCGAGAAAGGCCCAAACGTGGAGAAAATATGGTTTTTAAGAGCCGGGAGTAGTATCACATAGTTTATATGTATAACTACTACTAATTAAACTAGTTTCTATTCTTATTTAGAGGTTTGACTAAACGTCAAATTTCAGCCTCGAATTGGCCTGAACTAGGTCTTATAAGAACACAATAGGGTCCAAACGGGAGAAAATGCAGTTTTTAAGAGCTAGGAGTAGTATTACATAGTTTTTATGTATAATTACTACTAATTAAACTTATTTCTAATCTTAATTGGGAGGTTTGATAAAAAGTCAAACCTTCATCCCTTATTGGCCTTAACTAGGCCTTATAAGAGCCGTATAGGGCCCAAACGAAAGAAAATATTGTTGTTGAGCTGAGAGTGTTATTACATAGTTTCTATATTCAATTATAACTAATTAACCTTATTTCTAGTGCTAAGTGAAAAGTTTGATCAAAAGTCAAACTTTTAGCCCCGAATTGGCTTGGCTAAGCCGTATAAGAGCCGAATAAGTCCCAAACGGGGAGAAAATGAAGTTTTCAATAGGTGAGAGTAGTATTACATTGTTTTTATTATAATTACTACAAACTAAATTTGTTTCTATTCTTAATTAGAATGTTTTACCAACAGTCAAACTTTCAGCCCCGATTGGCCTGAACCATGTCTTATAAGAGTATAATAGGGCCCAAACGGGGAGAAAACATGGTTTTCAAGAGCTGAAAGTAGTATTACATAGTTTCTATGTATAACTACTACTAATTCAATTTGTTTTCTATTCTCAAGTTGGAAGTTTGACCGAAAGTTAAACTTTCAGCCCCATTGATCTGAATTATGCCTCAAAAGAGCCGAATAGGGCCCAAACTGGAGGAAAACATGATTTCGAGAGCTGAGAGTGGTCTTACATGTTTCTATGTACAATTACTGCTAATTATCCTTGTTTCTTGTGTTAATTGGATATTTTAACTAAAAGTCAAACTTTTAATCCCGATTGGCTTGAATTAGGCCTTATAAGATACGAATAAGGCCCAAACAGGGACAAAATATGATTATCCAGAGACGGGAGTCATAATACATTGTTTTTATATATAATTACTTCTAATTAAACTTGTTTCTAGTTTTATTTGGGAAGTTTGATCAAAAGTCAAACTTTTACCCCGATTGGCCTGAACTTAGAGCCGGATGTGGCTTAAACAGGGAGTAAACTTGATTTTAAAGAGCCGCGAGTAGTATTTCATAGTTTTATATATAATTACTACTACTTAAACTTGTTTTTAGTTTTAATCTGGAAGTTTGACTTTTGTCAAACTTTCAGCCCCTAGTTGGCTTAAACGAGGCCTTATAAGAGCCGAGTTAGGGACCAAACAGGAGAAAAATATGGTTTTTAAGGTCCGTGAATGGTATTACAAAGTTTCTATGTATAAGTACAACTGATTAACCTTGTTTCTAATATTGATTGAAAAATTTAACCAAAAGTCAAACTTTAAAGTCCTAGTTGGCCTGAACTAGATCATATCAAAGTTGAATAGGGTCCAAACGGGGAGAAAATGCAGTTTTTAAGAGCCGAGAGTAGTATTACATTGTAATTTTGTATAATTACTACTTAATTTAGAAGTTTGACCAAAAGTCAAATCTTCATCCCTTATTAGCCTGAACTAGGTCTTATAAGATCGGAATAGGGCCCAAACGGGAGGAAATATGGTTTTTAATAGCTTAAAGTGGTATTGCATAGTTTCTATGTACAATTACTACTAAATAACCTGGGATCTAATTTTAACTGAAAAGTTTAACTAAAAGTCAAACTTTCAACCCCTATTGGCCTGAACTGGTCTTATAAGAGCCAAATAGGGCCCAGACATGGAGAAAACATGATTTTCACGAGCCGAGAGTTGTATCACATAGTTTTTGTGTATAATTTCATTTAATTAAACTTGTTTCTATTCTTTATTTGATTTTTTTTAAGAAATCAAATTTTTAGCTCCGATTGACCTAAACTAGGCAGATCGGAGGAAAACATGATTTTCAAGAGTTGAGAGTTGTATTCCATAGTTTCTATGTAAATTTCTGCTATTTTACCATGTTTCTAGTTTTAATTTAGAAGTTTGACCAAAAGTCAAACGTTCAGCCCCGATTGGCCTGAACTAGGCCTTATAAGAGCCGAAAAGGGCCCAATCGGGGAGAAAATGCGATTTTCAAGAGCTGAGAGTTGTATTACATAGTTTTTATGTACAGTTGCTACTGATTAAACTTGTTTTTAGTCTAAATTGGGAAGTTAGACCAAAGTCAGACTTTCAGTCTCGATTGGCTTGAACTAAGCCTTATATGAGCTGAATATGACCTAACAGAGAGAAATAAGATTTTAAAGAGCTAGGAGTAGTATTGCATGGTTTTTTTGTACAATTAGTGCTAATTAACCTTGTTTCTAATGTTAATTGAAAAATTCACAAAATGTCCAACGTTCAGTCCCAATTAGCCTTAACTAGGCATATAAGAGACGAAAGGGCCCAATTGGGGAGAAAATATGGTTTGCAAGAGCTGGGAGTAGTATTACATAGTTATTATATGTAATTGCTACTAACAAACATGTTTCTAGTCTTAATTGTGAAATTTGATCGAAAGTCGCTCTTTCATCCCCGATTGGCTTCAACTAGGACTTATAAGAGCCGAATATGACCTAAAAGGGAGAAAATATTATTTTAAAGAGCCAGGAGTAGTATTACATAGTTCTATATATAATTACTACTAATTAAACTTGTTTCTACTCTTAATCAGGAAGTTTGTCAAAGTCAAACTTTCAGCCCCTATTGGCCTGAATTAAGTATTATAGGAGCAGAGTATGGCTCAAAAAAGGAGAAACATGTTTTCAAGAGTCGAGAGTAGTGTTATATAGTTTTTATATATAATTACTATTAAATATGTTTCTATTCTTAATTGTGAAGTCTGACCAAAAGTCAATCTTCATTGCCGATTGGCCTGAACTAGGCATTATAGAGCCGAATATGACTCAAACAGGGAGAAAATATGTTTTCAGGAGCCAGAAGTAGTATTACATAGTTTCTTATATACCACTACTAATTCAATTTGTTTTTATTCTTAGTTAGAAGTTTGACCAAAAGTTTAACTTTTCAGCCCCGAATGACCTGAACTATGCCTTATATGAGCCGAAGTGGGCCAAAACTGGAGAAAATATGGTTTCGAAAGCTGAGAGTGGTGTTATTTAGTTTCTATATAATTACCGCTAATTATTCCTGTTTCTTATGTTAATTGGGTATTTTTACCAAAAGTCAAACTTTAACCCTAATTGGGCTGAACTAAGATACGAAAAAGGGCCTAACATGGACAAAATGTGATTATCCAGAGTCGGGAGTAGTATTACATAGTTTTTATATATAAATACTTCTAATTAAACTTTCTTCTAGTCTTAATTGGGAAGTTTGATCAAAAGTTGAACTCTTTCACCCTGATTGGCCTAAACTAGGAGCCATCTAGCTTAAATTGAGAGAAAACTTGATTTTAAAGAGCCGAGAGTAGTATTACATAGTTTCTATATGCAGTTACTACTACTTAAACTTGTTTCTAGTCTTAATCTGGAAGTTTAACTTTTATCAAACTTTCAACCCTGGTTGGCCTGAACTAGGCCTTATAAGAGCCGAATGGGACCGAACGGGAGGAAAACATGGTTTTCAAGTGCTGTGAATGGTATTAAAAGGTTTCAATGTATAAGTATTACTAATTAACCTTATTTCTATTATTAATTGGTAAATTTGAATAAAAGCTAAATTTTAAAAGCCCTGATTGCCTGAACAAGGCCTTATAAAACTAAATAGGGTCCAAACAGGGAGAAAATACAGTTTTCAAGAGACGGGAGTAGTTTTACGTTGTAATTTTGTATAATTACTACTAATTTAACTTGTTTTAGGTCTTAATTTAGATGTTTGACCAAAAGTCAAATCTTCAGCCCTTATGGGCCTGAATTAGGCCTTGTAAGAGCCGAATAAGGCCGAAACGGGAGGAAAAATTATTTTCAAAGCGAAATTAGTATCACATAATTTTTCTATGTACAATTACTACTAATTAACCTAAGTTCTAATTTTAATTGAAAAGTTTAACTAAAAGTTAAACTTTCAACCTCGATGGCCTGAACTAAGCCAAAGCCAAATAGGGACCAGACAGGGAGAAAACATGGTTTTCAAGAGCCGAGAGTAGTATCATATAGTTTTTATATATAATTTTGATTAATTAAACTTGTTTATATTCTTAATTTGGAATTTTTTCAAAAATCAAACTTTTAGTCCCGATTGACCTAAATTATGCCATATAAGAGCTTAAAATGGGCCAACCCGAAAATATGGTTTTTCTATATCTGAGAGTTGTATTACATAATTTCTGTAAAAATTACTGCTATTTTTTATTGTTTCTAGTGTTAATTGAGAAGTTTGACTAAAAGTTAAATGTTCAACCCCGATTGGCCAGTAGTAGGCCTTATAAGAACCGAAAAAGGCCCAATCGGGAGAAAATGTGATTTTCAAGAGCCCGAATAATATTACATAGTATTTATATATAATTACTACTAATTAAACTTGTTTCTAGTCTTAATTGGAAAGTTTGACCAAAGTCAGACTTTCAGTCCCGATTGCCCTGAACTAGGCCTTATATGAGCCGATTATGACCTAAACAGAAAGAAAATATGGTTTTAAAAAGTTAGGAGTTTTGTTACATAGTTTCTATGTACAATTGTGGCTAATTAACCTTGTTTCTACTGTTAATTGGAAAGTTGACCCAAAGTCAAACGTTCAGCCCCGATTGACCTGAAACTAGGTCTTATAAGAGCCAAAAAAGGGCCCAATCGGGAGAACTATAATTTCAAGAGCTGGAGTAGTGTTACATAGTTTTTATATATAATTACTACTAATTAAACTTGTTTTCTGCCTTAATTGGAGAGTTTGATCAAAAGTCACTCTTTCAGCCCAGATTGGCCTGAGCCAAAGCCTTTAAAAAGCCGAATATGACCTAAACAGGGAGAAAATATTGTTTAGGAGCTAGGATTAGTATTACATAGTTTCTGTATACAATTACTATTAATTAAACTTGTTTCTACTATTAATCAGGAAGTTCGTCTAAAAGTCAAACTTTCATGCTCGATTGGCCTGAATTAGGCATTATAAGAGCAGAATAGGACTCAAATAAGGAGAAAACATGCTTTCAAAAGCTGGGAGTAGTATTATTAGTTTTTATATATATTACTACTAATTAAACTTGTTTTTATTCTTTATTGGGAAGTTTGATAAAAGTCAAATCTTCAGCCTCGATTGGCCTGAACTACTAGCATTATAAAAGCCGAATAGGGCTCAAACTGGGAGAAAACATCTTTTCAAGAGCTGGGAGTTGTACTACATAGTTTTCATGTAAAAT
>JAVJIF010002268.1:0-120417 GCA_038442645.1 Agave tequilana
GGTGAACAACCATGTCAATCATCACCAAGACATCCTCTATAACAACTTACAAAGATCTTACCGACAAGGAAGAACACATCAACACCTTTCCCGAAGACGATTTCAAAGATGAAGGTTATAATTAAAGGACAACCTATGGGCGAGGCCCTAAGAAGATGGTGAATCCTAATCCCAACAGGGAAGAAGGATTTCATTGTTCTAGCCCAGATAGGAGAAGTGGAGAGCCAAGTCCTAACGAGTATAGAATGCAGATCGAGACTTCTTTCAGTGGGAACCTTGACATCGAGTCCTTCTTGAATTGGGTCTATGAAGTAGAGAAGTTCTTTAATATAGCTTACGTCCCTAAAGAAAAGCATGTCAAGTTCGTGGCGTACAAACACAGAGAAGGAGTAGCCGCATGATAGGACCAGTTGCAAATCACAAAGAGGTGCCAAGGCAAGCCACCAGTGATGATATGGAGGCACATGAAGCAACCTTTGCAAGGTAGATTCCTTCCACGTGACTATCAACAGATCCTCTACAATCAATTTGAGCAATGTAGGTAAGGCATAAGGACTGTAACAGCGTATACGGAGGAGTTCTACCGCCTCTCGTCACAATGCAACTTATCCTGACGGAGGAGCAGCAGACTTCAAAATACATCAACAGGCTAAAATACTCCATCCAGGAACGTTTGGCCCTCTAAGATGTGTTCTCTGTCGGGAGGCACAGAATAAAGCCAAGAACATTGAGAGCTTGCAAAGCAGAGCTTTACCTTTCAAAGGAGCGGCAGACTTCAAAGAACAAGGAGACTCCATATGCCAAGCCCGGGGTTGCAAGTGTTACAGGTGTGGCGAACTTGCACACAGGTCCAATGAGTGCCCAAAGAGAAGGATTATCAACATGGTGGGCTACGAAAATGAAGATGAAGTACAGATCGAGACTGAATCGAAAGATTCCGACTTTGTCAAAGAAGATGGAGAGGTAGCCACATGCGTAATCCAACAGTTATTATGTAACCAAAAGAATCCCTACACTACACAAAGGCATCAGATTTTCTACTCACGATGTTCGATAAAGAACAAGTTGTGCAACCTCAACATCGATAACGGCAGTTGTGAAACATCATCTCTACTACATTGGTGGACTATTTGAAATTAGAGACAGAGTTACACCACATCTATACACCATTGGGTGAATAAAGAAGGGCCTCTGCATAAAGGTAACGAATCTTTGTCAAGTCCCTATCTCAATTGGCAAGTTTTATCAACATTCAGTTACCTGCGATGCTAATATAGATGCATGTCACATACTATTGGGACGATCATGGCAACATGACATCGATGTTGCCCATCGAGACAAGAGAAATATCTACATGTTCACTTGGAGGGCAAGAGAATTGCCATGAAGCCAATTCCACCACCACTGAAGCCGACTAAAGAAAAAAAGCCAAAGTTCATATCGATATGCAACCGAGGTGAAATATTGGTGGAGTTCAAGGAGACAAAGCAACGATTTGCTTGGGTAGTCAAAGAAGAAATCGGCCCAGCAATTGAAGTCCCTGATAAGATGAAGCTGATGCTGGAAGAATTTCAAAGAATAGTTCATGACAAGCTCCCGGACGAACTGCCACCCATGAGGGATATCCAATACCACATTGATCTGATATCCGGAACAACTCTACCCAACCTCCCACACTATCGGATGAATCCAAAAGAGAGTGGAGTTCTAAGGGAGAAGGACGAAGAACTGATTCAAAAGGGACACATTAGAGAGCATGAGTCCATGTGCGGTGTAAGCCCTTTTGATGCCAAAAAAGGATGAAAGTTGGCAATGTGCATGGACAACCGAGCCATCAACAAGATCACTATCTGATATCGATTTCTGATACCTCGCATTGATGATATGTTGGATCGATTAGGAGAGTCGGGCATGTTTTTGAAGAATGATCTGAGAAGCGGCTACCACCAAATCCGCATTAGGCCAGGAGATGAGTGGAAGACGGCATTCGAAACTCCAGAAGGACTGTACGAGTGGATGGTCATGTCCTTTGGACTATCCAATGTACCAAGCACTTTCATGAGATTGATGAATCAAGTGCTTAAGTCTTTCTTGGGAAAATTTATGGTTGTCTACTTTGACAACATCCTAATCTACAGTTCAAGCAAAGCCAAGCATCTCCAACTTCTACGGGACATGTTTACAGTTATGCAAGCCAATGATTTATACATCAATATGAAGAAGTGCAACTTCATGGCTACAAGTTTGATATTCTTGGGTTTTGTTGTTAGTTCACAAGGGATTCATATAAACGAAGAGAAGTGAGGGCAACCCGAGATTGGCCCGCACCCAAGAGTGCTACCGAGGTAAGAAGCTTTCACGACCTATCTACTTTTACTGGCATTTCATCCGCAACTATGTAGCTTTGTAGTGGGGTGAGCATCGGTCGGTTCGGTTTTTGCTAATTTTTGTAAAATCGAACCGAACCAATTAGACTTCAAACTGAACCGAGCCGACTCGGTTCGGTTTGATTTTTTGATTTTTTCGATTAGGCCGATATATTTCCACCATTACCTGCATTTTTAATCACCATTATATTATCATCCTCTAATATCCTAATCTCAAATATCTAATACCTAAATTAGAAACAAGAAAAAGACCCTAACCTAAATGTGAATTAAAAATTTCATGTTCTAAAACTTTTACATTGTATTTGAACTCTAATTAGCAAAGCTCACATAATTATTACTAACTTTTAATGACAAAAATGCAAAAGAAAGAATTGTACTAATATAAATATTATTCTCAATTGCGATGATGTACTTAACATAGTTTTCACATATTCAACATAAAAAAGATAGTATTGCTAGAAGTAATGAGATAAGCTTCCACCAGTTTTTGTTATGAACTACATGATTCAGTAAACTGAATTTGGGTCAGGGTAATATATAGGGGTGAGAGGTTCGGTTCGGTTCGGTTCAGTTGGGTTTCGGGTTTCGGAATCCAAAATCGAAACCCGACCAAACTAGAGTTGTTCGATTCGGTTTGAGTCCGGGTTTTGAATTTTGATCGGTTATTTCCGTTATAACCGAACTCCGCTCACCCCTACTTTGTAGCACCCATGACAGACTATTTGAAGAAGAAGGGTTCTTTCGTCTAGATTAATGAAGCTGGAAGGGCTTTTGAACTCATCAAGGAGAAGCTTACTAATGCCCCTATCTTAGCCTTTCCAAACTTTGATAAGATGTTCGAACTAGAGTGTGATGCTTGCGGAGTAGACATTGGAGCAGTACTCTCACAAGAAAAGAGACATATTGCCTTCCTCAGTGAAAAGTTAAATGAGGCACGGCAAAAGTGGTCTACATATGAACAGGAATTATATGCAGTGTATCACTCATTAAATTCATGGGAAAGCTATCTTATAGCTAGTGACTTCGTGCTATTTTTGGATCATCAAACACTCCAACACTTCAAGAACCAAAAGCACATAAACACGATGCATGAAAGGTAAGCATCCTACTTTGAGCAATTCATTTTTGTATCCGTCACAAATTTAAAGTAGATAACAAAGTTCTCAATGTATTGAGTCGGAGAGTTTACTGTTGGTCTTGTTACAAAGTGAAATAGTTGAGTTTGAATGCTTGAAGGAGCCATATAAAGAGGATGAAGACTTTGCTGATATTTGGGAGAAGTGTTCACACGACAGCCCCGCACAAGATTTTCATATCCTAAATGGATTGCTTCTCAAGAGAAACTAGTTATGTGAACAAAGGACTTCGTTAAGGGAGAAAGTAATTAGAGACTTGCATGGAGGCGGATTTACAGGGAATTTTGGGGAAGACAAGACTACGGCAAGTCTTGAAGAGAGATATTATTGGCCCCAACTGGGAAAGGATGTGACCAAAATTATGAAGAGTTGTTCAGTTTGTCAAGTTGCTAAAAGACAAGCCCAAAATATAGGATTGTATACACCTTTACCCGTTCCCGAAGATAATTGGGAGGACTTGAGCATGGATTCCGTGTCAGGACTTCCTCGCATGCAAAAGGGAGTGGATTCCATCAACATGATAATTGATCGATTCTCCAAAATGGCGCCTTTTATTCCTTACAGAAAGACTTTCGATGCGCCACACGTAGCCAAGTTGTTCTTCCAAGAGGTTGTGATACTACATGATGTGCCGAGTTCCATTATTTCGGATCGAGACAGCAAGTTCTTAGCGATGTTCTAGACTACTCTTTGAAGAAGATTTGACACATCACTGAAGTACAGTAGCACGGCACATCCTCTAACTGATGGCCAGACGGAAGTTGTCAACGCACCTTAGGCAACCTATTAAGAAGCATATGTGGAGACAAGCCAAGAGAATGAGATCAAGCTTTGTCACAAGCGGAGTTTGCTTACAACAGCTCAATCAACAGCTCAACGGGTATGTCACCTTTTTCTATTTTCTATAAGAAGATACCTCATCATCTCTTAGACTTAGCCAAGTTACCAGTTGGAGAGAAGTTAAGTAATGCAGCTAGCGCCATGGCGAAACAAATACTAGATGTTCAAGAAGAGGTTTGATTAAAGTTGGAGAAATCCAATACGATGTATAAGGCCCAGCTGACAAGAGGAGAGAAAAGGTCTTCGAAGAATGCGATATGTTAGTGATATTTGAGAAAAGAAAGAATTCATGTTGGGTCCTACAATAAGTTGAAACCAAAAATATGGGTCGTTCAAAATTGTAAGGAAGATTAATAATAACGCTTATGTTGTAGGTCTTCCAAGCGACATGGCAATGTCCAAAACGTTCTACGTGACGGATTTCCATGAATATTATCCAACCAAGAAGCTATATCCAGATGATAACTCGAGGACGAGTTCTTTTGAAGGGAAGGACTGATGTAAGAGATCAAGATGAGAACGGCTGATTTAAGTTACCTTTCGACAGCTACCTTCAATAGTCGACAGAATTTTACAGAAACTCGATAGTTTACAGTCCTGTCGACAGCACACTTCGCCTATCGACACGCTTTTACAGAAAGATAGGAAATTACAATCATGTTAACAGCACTCTACGCCTATGGACAAGCCTGTTGCGCATCAGAGTTTCCTAACTTGTTTAGGAGTTATTTTCTGGATTCGGTTTACATTCCAATTTGTTTAATTTCTATTTCTTTATTTTAGTCTTCTCTACTTAGAGAAGTATTCTTCTTTTATTTGCCCTTATAAGGTCATTGTATCCTAGATTTTTTTATCATCCATTTTGATTAATACAATTGTGTTTTTACTTTCCAATTACTCGTGGATTCGAGTTTATTCTCTCTTGGCTCGTGGATTCAAGTCCCTTGTTCATGGATTCGAGTGATTATCCCCTACCTAAAGGCTTCTTCAGAGTTCGTCAGTGCTAGCCCGATATCTAGCCCGTGTCGTTCGTCTTCATAGCTTCTCCGTCTGCATCAGATAAAGACAGGAAAATGAAATTGTGTCATTAAGAACAGATGAAGGCATTCGATTAATCAGATAACAAGCACTTAACACAACATCAGACCACAAGAATTTTGGAATGCACATATGAATCATTATGGTTCGAGCAACATCTAAAATGTGTTTATGTTTGCGTTCAGCGACATCATTTTGTTCGGATGTGTGAGAGCAAGAAGTTTGATGAATAATTGCATTTCTCAAAACAAAAGAAGTACACGAATAAAAGGTAAAAATGATTTTTTTTATTCCATTAAAGAAAAGTTTAATAACACAAAGACTTCAGACCTCTCTTTAAGCAAACAAAGTCCAGTCATGCAAGATAAATCACCAATAAAAATGAGAAAATATCTAAAACCTTTAAATGAAGGCACACGACTAGGACCCCAAACGTCTGAATGACTAACTCAAACACAGACTACCCCAGTTATTTACTCAACTCTGATAAGTGGTACGGTGATGTTTGCCCAACTCACAAGACTCACAAGCTAAACTAGAAATGGAAAACTCAACAGGGATTACAGACTGAAGCTTTTGTACGAAAGGATGACCCAGACGTCAATGCTAGAATAAAATAGGATCAGGCTAAACTACAACGAAGCCAGTAGGGGACACTGTTGTTCAAATAGTACGTCTTCTCTCTCATGCCCCGAACCAATCCTCCTCCCAGTTGATAGGTCCTGAAAAACACAGTAGGAAAAGAAAAAGATTATTTGGCAGTTATTTTGCTTGATAAACTGACTGATGGATAATAAGCTATCAGAAAATTTTGATACATATAGAACATCAGTAAGAGTCATGATGGAGTAGCCTGAACTACCCCATTGCCTAGTACAAGGGACTGGGTACCATCAACAATACTAACAAAAGAGAATTAATTTGAAAGATTTAATTAGACAAATTTTTGCTTAATATCTGTCACGTGGGATGAGGCTCGTGAGTCTAATATTCAAGATTTTTGAGGAGATGCAATATAGGCATTCATACTTGAAGAGAATGCATGAGTCACTGAATGACTAGTCTGAGAGAAATTGAGCTTACGCATTATCTCATACTCGTCCTGTGATAGCACCACAGTGGAAGAGCTAAAAAATCAGAGTGAGTATATGGAGCATGAATAGCACCACCAGGGGTAGAAGAGTCAGTATCAATCAGTTGTGCCTATTCAGAGTGACCAAACTTCTCCAAGCACTTTTCAGAGATATGATTATTCCTCTCGCAATGCTTACATTATTAGGCCTCCTTATCCAAGTCAATATGCCTGCCACCATAGGATCCACGTTCTCCTTCAAATGAGCCACGTCCTCCAAAATCACAGTCGAGACCACAACCATGACCTCTGCCACGTCCGGAGACTATGACAGACTGCTCAACAGATGGTGCAGGGGGCACATCAGCTCCAGTAGACACACACATAACTCAAAAGAGTGTAGCAGTCAACGTGAGAATATTATCTCCTCTCACTATCTGACTACGCACATGAGATCGTAATAGACGCAATCCAGACAGAAACTTCGACATTACGAGATCCTGACGATATCCCCTCGGTGTCGTTACATCAGTAACAACAGGCTGATGCATCTCCAACTCATTTAGCAGACTCCTAAGATCTTCATAGAACTCAGGTATAGATCGATCTCCCTGCTTGAGCTCAAACAATCGCTCATAAATCTCAAACACTCTCGAAGGATTCTTCTCATTGCTATGCATCACCTTCAAGGTATCCCGCATCTCCTTCACTGTAGAAAGGAACATGACACTCTCAGTGATCTACTAGCCAGGCTGTTGAGGAGACAAGTCACACAATAATCACCAGAAAGCCAGATTTCGTATGTAATATCAGTAGTAGCAGGTGGAGGCTCTAGAAGGTGAGCAAATTTGTTCTAAGCACCGATGAATATGTGAAAAGCTTGTTCCCACAAGCAGTTTGACCTATTTAGCCTCACAGTACTCCCAAGATAGTCTTGGGACCAAACATCCCAGTAGCAGGTGAGAAAATCAGGGTGGAGGAACTTATATCATCCGACATCGCAACCAATTAAGAATCAGCAGAGTCAAAAATAGCTAGTAATCAACCAATAAATCAGAAAAAGTAGATCATATAAAGGTTATACAAAAACCAAGATCAATGCACATCAACTGCGGCAGTAGTAGCAAAGCAGAGCACTAATCAGTAAAATATGATCAAACTAAGTAGTAGAAATCATAGGACGAGACGTCGACACAAGAGAGCAGAGGAGTCGCAGATGCTTGTAGAAGGTAGTAGAGACGTCAGGGGCAGCAACAACTTCAGTGGAGGCAGCATAAGTCATCGGCGAGCACTGGAAGGCTCAAGAGGTATAGGCAGGGGCAGTCCAGTAATCAGGAGGCACAACAGCTTCAGTGGAAGCAGCAGGAGTCATTGTTGAGGCACAGGGAGACCTTAGGTGGCTTCAGTGAGGCCTGTAGGCATCGACGCAGTCAGGGAAGGCTTTTGCAGCCTCGACAGAGATCGACAGAGGTGGTGGATGCTTTAATGGTAGCAGCGGCGTCAACAAGCCTTCACGGGAGTAGCAGCCTCACCAGAGGCTAAGGGGGTTCTAGTGGTCTGGACACGGTCGACGATGATGGTAGAGGACTGCTTTGGTGTCGGCGGTAGATTGGAGAAAGGAGGAAGAAGGAAGGTGACGACTAGGGTTAGGTTTAGGGTTTTTGCTCTCATACCATGTTAGAACCATGAAACACTTAATTATAATGTCAATAGAGCAAATAAGGTGTATACATAATACAAGTGATGGGTACGAGCTATTCGGTAGAAGCCCAATAACCCAATAACTTATCTAACAACTATCATAATATTTAAACAATGGCTACAAAAAAAGATTGCATAAGCCCTTTTCTTTTCCACCATCAACCAAGGTAGTTCTTGAGAACGTGATGCTTTTCAGGGAGGTCCAGAGCATCTTTCAAAAGAATGAAATTGTCTACCAAGACTTCTCCCTTGGCAACACATTATGGAACTCGTCTGCTTTTTTGAAGTGTTTGATAGAGCAAGATGTGATACCTCATACCCTCTTGCTAACAGACGTCGTGTTATTGGTAAGTAACTAAGGTAACCCCTTCAGTTAGGATAAATGCTTTCTATTTTCTTGGATTGAGTATTGGCAGGCATCTTCCCTTGTTTTATATGTAATTGTGTTTGGAGATGATCCTCAAACACAATCTATTTTGTGCAGGCACCTAAATTCCACCGTGTGTAGTCTACAAGATGTTCTCAAACAGCCAGGCCTTTGTTCTCAAGCTAAAGCCTGGAACAAATATTTAATCAAATTAGTGATTGAGGTAGTTGAACACTGATAGATTGAGGAAACTCGTGGACTGAGAAGATCTTACTAACAATAATAAACTTTTTTCCCAATAAATGACTAAGAACCCACAGTAGATGTCTAAAAGCCCGCACAACTTAACTGATGGATGTAGCTCTTAGATTATGGAGCCAAAGGATCCACCATTTGAATCCCTATTCAAAGATAAGAGAATTTGATATTTATCGGGAAAAGCAGCAAAAGTCTATAATAGAGATGATGTGTGATTATATAGCTATGTAAGACCTTATATGTCCAAAGTCCATGTCGGGAATTGGAAGAAGGAAGCATATAATGATTCAGCAATTAGGTCATACAACTGTGTTATGGTTAAACCGCGGAAACAAAGCGCTAATCTATTAATGAAATCTATGGACAGGAAACTTCCAAAGCATAAACAACGAGTGTGTTTGGCCAGGCTTAAAAATGGAAGGTCACCAGTGAGCTTTTTTGGCTATTGAAAGAAGGCTTTGACTACAAGTGAGATTTTTTTGGCACGGGCATTGCACATGAAAGAAATGGTTCCAAGTAATATAAATGTAAACAAATCAAATAAAACCCTCTTAATAAATAATATTGCTCATACTCTCCAAATTAGCACGTTAAACAAATATAACTCACACCCTCCAGTGCAACACATTTCTACAATTTTAATGGAAACTTAGTAATCTAGTAGAACTTTAATATCTTTTTTAAATTGTTAAGTCATGAGATGAATGTGGGACACAATTCAAATGCAACCTGGGAACCTCTCAATAGTTTGCATTATAAAAAATGAAGATCGATGGATTTTTCAACTGCATGAAGATTGTCCATGTGCTATCGTTGTCGTTCTAATACCCAGGAGTTTTGAGAATGACAGTTGTTTGGGGGATGGTTTGCATGGCGACGGGACATTCTCTTAGTAAGTTACAAAAACTTAGTTGACTCTGTAACCTTTCTATGTATATCATCTTAATAGCTATATGTTAGGCCTGCGGTTGGTTTAACCCATCCTTTCTATTTGAAAAACATCAATTGTGCATAATTTATTAATAAAAAGTTACATTTTTTTTTATGTTACGCCTGCGGTTTTTTTTTTTTTTTTTTTTTTTTTGGGGGGTCCGTTTGAGGCACACAAACCATCATTACACAAAATTTGCAATCAGTACACTAGGGAAATCGAAGAAAACAAATGGGCATTTTTAAATTTCTTTCCCTGACATTTAAAAGCGGAGATTTTTGAGAGAATTGATGGCTTACTTTACTGAGGAGATGAAAGGAGCGGCAGAAATCGTTGCGCCAGCGAAGCGAGGAGGCCGAGCGAAAAGAGGTTTGGGGCATAGAAAGGCGTTCGGGGTCGCGATCGCCATTGATGAGAGCCAGGGTCTTAGGTTTTTGAAGGGCAATTTTAGGATTCAGGGTTTGAGAGCTGTAGAGAGAATTGACCGATGAGAGAGAAGAAGAGCGGCCATGATATCCTCTCTCGAATACAAGTTGGGTTTTTTTGTATATCAGTACCCCGCAATCTTTAATTCAAAAAGAGTCCCCAAATCATGTGAATTGCTGTTAAGTCCCTCAAATCATGTTAGTTATCTCAAATCAATACCATGGTTAACTTATGTTATACATTTAAAGAATATTCCTTTAAACAAACAGAAATTGAAATTCTCTATTTCACCCTCTCATCTTCTTCTTCCCAATTGCTACTTCCTTGAAATCCCATAAAATTAAGACTCCTTCACTCTTTTTTTTTTTCACATCTCCATCTCTCTTCTTGCTCTCGTTCTCATCTGCACCTCTTTGTTCCTCCTCCTTCTATTGTTCTTGTTCCATTTGCACCCCTTCTTTCCTCCTCCTCTTGCTCTCCTTCTCACTGCATCTCTTCTCTCTTCTTGTTGCACCCTTCTTTCCTCTTGCTTTCTTTCTCACTCTAGTAATAAAATTTCAATCCTTATCTAGATTTTGTTCCCTCACAATGTCTAGATCATATAAAAATTCTACTCTATCCAAGGAGTACTTGCAGATGCTGAGAAGACTTGTTTTTGTGGACTACAATGCAAAACTGTTATGCAGAAAGGGTGAAAACAAGGGCTCCCTCTTTTATGGTTTTCAAGATATAATTGTTCTTATGATAAGGGTTATGGGTACTTTAAATGGGTAGATGGTTTGTATAATGAGATAATTAAGATGAAAAGATAAATTGAAATTTTAGACAAAAAAAATAGATTCAAGGAAGTGTGCCGGTAGGAATTACAAGTAATTCTTTGCAATAAAAAGACTACAGGTAGATCTCCTCTGAGATTTCTGAGGAAATGTGCCGGTAGGAATCTGATCAGCGCGCGATCACTTTATCCCTTTGACGATGCGATCGATCAGACAATCGGACTGCCGCCTGATGGGATTCCCTTCTCGCCTGGTTTGGAGAATCGGAGAACAGAAGGTCGGTAGAACCCTCTTATTACTTCTCGAGCTGCCTCCGCTAAGGAATGCCTTCTCGCCTGGTTCTGGAATTTCTTTGAGAGGGAGGAAGATCTTAGGGTATTAGCACCCTGATTAGAGAAGTAATTCTCTGAATTCTTGAAAGTAAGAGAGTAGATCTCTGTCCTTAGCCGTCTCTTCTCTCTTTTTTTCTCGAGCCTCTCCCCCTTTTCTCGTGTGCCTCTGGTATGCTATTTATAGAGAGAGTAGGGGTATAATTGCCCCTTGAAAATCTGAAAACAGATTGAGTCAATCTATTTTACGTCTGGAACGTAGCCTCGCCGCGAGGCTAGAGACAGCTTTTGCGAAGTTAGGAATAGCAAGTAGTGCTGATCTCTTGATCCGCTCTGCTAAATGAGGGATGCGCCCTTGATTCTTTCGAAATGACTGAAAGATTTCTCCTGATCTTCTTACCTGATTGGGAGAGTCAAAAGATTATGGCAAGCAACTGCCAAATTTGATCTCAATTAGATTTGATCTCATCTGGAGATTTGATTGGTCAAAGATAACCATAAAAGACCTGCAGCGAAGTCATTGCGTTGAGCTCATGGCGGAGCTGAGAGAAGCTTTTGGCGAAGATAGAAGAAAGCTTTCAGCGGAGCTAGATAGAACTTGTGGCGAAGCTACCAATCATCCTTCTGCGTGGCTGCGTGAGGATTCGAGCGAAGCTAACTCTCTGCGGAGTTAACTGAGCATTTCTGTGCGAAGTTATAAGTTAGCTCGCAGCGAGGCTGCGAAGGAGCTTCCTGCGATGCTAAACAACTTTGGCTTCTTGTGCGAGACTTATCTCGTGGGCTTGTGCAAAACTAAGTGTTGAGCTCACTTAATATCTCTGGTCCTGCTTGGGCCTTCTCACGAGTTTTTAAGAACGATCTCGGCTTACTTTCTGCTTCACTGAATCAGTAGAGTCCAAGTTGCTGATTCGTCCCCTCTTAAATGGGTGAAGAACTGGTCGTCGGCTTGTCTGCTACTTGTCTTTTGTAAATGTCAAACAAGTTAGACATTGTCCAGGCCAGTTAGGAATCTTGTCTTTTTTAGAGTGTCAACAAGACCCCCTTCAAAGTTTTCGTAAGTCTGCAATGGAATGGTTCAGACTCTGAAATACTTTGAACTGCTTTGATTGATGATATGTGAAATACGAACGTCGTCATAGTGGTTGAGTTCAGCTCCGCTTTCAATCCTGCTTCCGAATTGGAATAAGTTCGCCGAGGAATCGTGTAGAATCGCGATTCTGGATAGCTTCGCGTTTGGGTAGCTTCGCGTCTGGATAGCTTCGCGTAACTCGGTGTTTGGAACAACGTTACTTTCCTGAGGCTAACTGCTTTTTGGCTAGTTACGAGAGGGATTGCTCCCTTTCCGAGGTTAGAATAAACTCTCTTGCTTTTAACGAGGGAGATTGTTCCCTTTCTCGAGGCTAAGCATTTAAATGCTTTAACTACGCCCGCGCTTCTAGGCTTGAAGCGGTAGCAGCGTGGTCAGGCCATGAGGCCTATAAATAGGACACTTGAAGTCCTTTTCAGAGAAACAGTCTGTTCATGACATTGAAATCACCTAGAGGGGGGTGAATAGGTGATAATGCTAATCTAGAAACTAAATGCGGAAGCTAAAATAAATTTTGCAACACACTTAATACAACCAACAAGTGTAGCCGAATTCCCCGTGAAGGGCTCTGGACTAACTCCTCTTGATTCCCCTAGATAAGGGTTGAGGTGCTATATGAAGCTCTTGTGATTAAATATAAGTGAGGCACACACACAAGCAAGCCAAGCATATAAAGATGAACAATATGAAATAATGCAAGGCACAAATGCAAGCAATAAGATATGAATGAATGAATGATGCTTTGCACAAATAAAAGAGAGAGAGGGTTAGAGAGACAAGTGATCAAACGCAAACACAAGGATATGTTCCGAGGTTCGAGCCCCTAGCTCTACGTCCCCGCCTACACCACCGTGTAAGATTTCTAATCCACTAAACTCCCACCGAGGGAACCTCCACCGAGGAGGATTTGTTACAACACTAGGAGTACCTAACTCCTCTCTCAAACACCACCTCACAACCGAGGGGTAGGCCCGTAGCCAATACAACAACCAATCCACCTCACACTTGAGGGATACAAACCAACTCCAACTCCACCTCACCAAGAGGGAGTAAACCACAATCTCAACCTCTACCAAAGAGGGAGCAAACCACAATCCAAATCAACAACCTCAACCTCTACAAAAGAGGGAGCTACACAAGAAATCAAGGGTTTACAACAAGTGGTATGTCTCAACCACAAACCTCTTTCCTTTTTTCACTAAACAAGATCCTAATAGAATAGGATAGAAGATAAGCTCAAGTGTAGAAAACAAAGTGTTTTGATCAAAGAAATACTCTCGGGAAAATACCAAATAGATATGGAAATTTTAGACCAAAAACAAACTTCCCAAAAACCTAATTTCTTTGAAATAAAACAAAACACTTTAAAAACAAATAGATGAATCTTTTTGGCACTTAAACTCTTTTGAAAACTATTTTAAACACTTTAGAAATACTGAAAATTTTCTTTTCAAAAGTCTTGTCAAAATCCCCAAAGAGATGGGGGATTTATAGCCCAAACAGAAAACTAGCCGTTAGGCTGATCTGTCAGCCTGACAGGCTTGCGGTCGACCGGCCCGATCGACCGCCAACGGTCATAAATATGACCGTTGGGCCATCTCGGTTGACCGCCCGGTCGACCGCCTAGATACAGAGAGCAAAGCTCTCTGGTCCGGTCGACCGTCCCTGTGTCTGCCAAACGTGCACAAGGCTGTGCACGTCGGTCGACCGCAACGGTCAACCGACCTTTGGTGCGGCCGACCGACCTGGCCTGTCAGCCACAGTCTGGGTCAGAAAAACTGGGTAAAAAATATTTTCAGAAATTCTTTTATCTCTTCTAAAATTCCATAAAACTTGTTTTAACATTTATATTGAAAAACAAACTTGTGATAAAAATTTCAAGACAATATAAAACATTTGGAATCATTTTTTTGTCTTGCAAATTTTATCAAAAAAACTAAAACTGTATTTTATCAAACTTAGATTTTTTTCAATACATGAATAGGAAAGTCAAAATAAGTTTATATAAGAAATTTAAGCATGAATGTATAACTAGAATACATCTACTATACATATAAACCATTTAAACTTGTTTGATCAATATATTCATGAAAACAAATATCGGTTAAACTAAAACCGAAAACCATAAAACGTGTGTGTTGTGCACTTGAGCATATCAACTATTCTAAACTTTACAAATGGATCTAAAACACACAAACCTAAACTAGGATACCTAAGTCTTCTTGACGATCTTCAATCTTCAAGCCGACTCGATCCCAAACGTGATCCACCGAGTGCAAAGGTATGATCTTGATGCTCGGGCACTGGAATCACCATGAAAAGCTTCTAAACTCCTTGTTGAAGCTAATCACCAACTAATGTCTTGCTAAATGATCTGTAACTTAAAATCACAAGATTATTAGTAAACATAACTACATGAGTTAATCATCATCAAAACTAGAGTGGAAGGCCTCTGGGCCAACAATCTCCCCCTTTTGATGATGACAAAACTCATAGAGTTATATATGCATGGATTAAAGTTAAGCTTCACGGAAGCTCCCCCTTAACTCATGCATAAACAAATAAACATAAATATGCAATGAATATTAAACATGAAACATGCATAGATATGCATAAACAATAAAATGCTCTAGATACCAAATGAAATTTACAAAAACAAAACATGTTCTAGATACCAATTAAACTTAATATATATGCAAAAACATAAGTATGCATATAAAACTCATATAAAATCTTTCTCCCCCCTTTGTCAATCATCAATAAAGGGGTAAAAACAAAAGCAAAACAATAAAATTTTCTCCCCCTTTTTGTTCGAAACAAAGAATCAACCAAGAGGGTCAAAAACAATAAAAACAATGTTCTCCCCCTTTTTGTCTAAAACAAAAGGAATACCAATAAGGGTTACAATCAATTAAGATATCAATTTAAATATGTCAAATATAGCATCTTGATACCAATTGAAAGTGAACATAGATCAATAAATGGTATATGTGATATACATTCATGAAGAGGAAGATGTGAAGCTTCCCTATATAGATACATTACATGAAGGAGGGATGACAAACCATAATTCACATAACGTACATTATGCAATGCATAAGAGGAGATGTGAAG
Source organism: Agave tequilana (assembly GCA_038442645.1). Classification (NCBI taxonomy): domain Eukaryota; kingdom Viridiplantae; phylum Streptophyta; class Magnoliopsida; order Asparagales; family Asparagaceae; genus Agave; species Agave tequilana. Next base: position 15,466 of record JAVJIF010002268.1, read on the forward strand.
CTTCCCCTACACACGTGTATCATATAAAAAAGAGTTATCAAGCTCCTCAATACAAGATACACTCAACATGAATCTATATGTAGAAGAGATGTTAAGCTCTCCTTGCATATAGGCAATACAAATCAAAAACTTGTGAATATTTTCTTTAAACAAAATTTTGAGATACCAATTAAATCATTCAAATAAACATCTTGATATCAAAAGAAAAGTATTTTTCTTTTTAAGCCATATAAACAATTTTGATTGTGATATCATATGCTTAAAATAAACATCAAATTTTCAATCATAAAGTGTGGGAGTGGAAATCAAATACCAATTGAAATATGAAAATCGAATTTTCTCCCCCTTTATGAAATATAAACAAAACACATGCATAAGCTTGTTTGAGAATACCAATTGAAAACTAATCAATTGAAATATGATAGTCATTTAGCAATTCAAGCTTAGCATAAACAAAATTTGTGCTCAAGATATAGGGATATAATAAGCACAAATAAAACATATATGTATTAAAAATTAGATACCAATTGAAATTGATACCATTTGAAATGTAAGCATGCATACATAAAAATATATGAGTATACAAGAAGATCAAAATTGATACCAATTGAAAGACTTCAATGATACCAATTAAAACAACAATAATATCAAATGTATATCTCATATTCCTATCCTCCCAATCATGGTTCAAGTTTTAAATGATTTTCATTTTAAAGCATACATGAACATGATCTCCCATCCATCCGCCCGTGGAAGGTAGGGTTTTCAAAATAGATTTGAAAATGTAGTTTGTTTTGAAAATCTCTACCATATGAAGAATATCGCAACTAGTTATATGAAAAATTTGTTAACTAGTACAAAATCCTTCAAGTAAGGAATAAAACAAAATTATTTTTCATGAAACATGAAATCCACAAGATAATCAACACTCTAAGCCAATTAAGCATAAATATGACTCATGAAAACAAAACATGAGTAAACAATAAATGTGAGTGTACAAATACAATGTGAAGATCATAATCATGAAAGTATTCATTTAAGCTCAATTATTCCTTTAAACATGAAAATCATAAAAAATTTAATCTTCAAGGCATATGTATGTTTTTACAAACTAAGGTATACATACATATCCAAACACAACGAGTCCACAAAGATATATGCATGAAGGCATGTGGCTCAAAAGGATGTATATGTATAATCAATAGTTTGGATAAAATGGACATATACATGAAGTTAAACATTTAAACATAAAACAAATTCCAAAATGAGAATACAAGTTTAAAATGTATGAATCATCAAAACTAGACTATACTAGCACATTTAATGGGTACAAATAAGCAATCAAGCACAAACATATATAGATTTATTTATGGCCCACTATATGTACAAGTATCCACCTAGTCTTAATGAAAACTAACATTCAAACATATATTCAAAACATGAAGTATAAAACAAAATATAAATCAACATGAAAAACATAAACATGATTATTATGTAAATTCACATGTTATTAGAGCTATGATAAACATGATAGCTAAACAAAGGTGAGAACACTAAAATAATGGTCCATATTAAACATGGGTGTCTCAAAGGCTATACATGCATGTCAAGGATTTAATAAACATGGCATTTTCATAATTTTACAAACAATAAAACATGCTATAAACAATCAATCATGAAAAGCATGCAAACAATAATTAGGAGCTAGAGATCGTTACCAAAACCTTGAAGGCAACTCTCCAAGTCTCCAAAAACATGGTGGTCAACTCCACCAAACTTCCCTTGAAAGTGATGCATCCAATTGATTTCCATGAAGCTCGGAACGCATCCACTCCAAGGTACCGCTACTCTCACGTCATGTGAGAGCCCACACCTACATCAAAAATAATAGGAGGGGTGGTCTTTGGTACCCACAACTTTTTGGGTCCATGGGGGTTAGCATCATTCCTAACCCAAACAAATTTATTTGCTAAATTTACATCATGTATTCTATCAAAGCAAAATTTAGCAAGGTGGCCCTTACGTCCACAATGTGTACAAGTGTACACATGAGCATACATAGTGTGATAGTGTCCGTGAGGAGCATGTGTATGCCGTGATGGGTGTGCATGCATAGATGGAACTTGCTTCTTTTGAAACAAGGATTCCAAACGTGTGTGGCTCTTGGCACATTGGCTCAAGGTGGAGCCCAAACAAACTACACTCTTCTTAAGCATGGATATATCTTGTTCAATTAAAGAAGAGATGGCACATGCAATAGGTGAAGTGTGTGATACTACACTAGCATGGCAAACATGTGAAGATATATCATTTTTCAAAGAAGTATTTTTCTTTACACAAATATCCAATTCTTTTGTAATAAAATCAATTTCATTTTTCAAAGACACTTTATCTTTTAAAATAAAGTCTAATTTTGAAGATAAAAACTCATTTTTCTTCAACACATCATCACAATCATTTTTATTTTTCAAAATTCAATTTCTTTTAGGGCAAGGTCTAGTTGAGATCTAAGTGAGTCACATTCACTAAAACCTCTTCCTTCTCTTGCAAAGCAATCTCAATTTTAGAAGACAAATTTTTATTTTCTTCTTTTAAAACAAGATTCTCATTTTTCAATATTTTGTATTTAGAAATCAAATTTTCACAATTTTTAGCAAGTTCATCATTCATAGCTTGTGCTTCTAAACATTCATTGCAATATGAATTAGAACTAGCATCTAGTTGAGTGTCCGAGTGTACCTCAAGGGAGTCATTCCCTTGGATCATGAAGCAATGTTCTTCGGACTCATCTCTTCTAGATCTTCTCTTCCTTTCAATAATCTTTGGTAGCTCGGGAGAAGTCAAAATGCTCCAAACTGTAAAAGCCGAATCATAATGAGCAAACACATGTAAATAATCTTTATGAAGTGATGCTCTAAGTGCTTTAAGGGCTAATGCATTAGCCTCTATATGCTTGCTATCACTAAGGTATGATTCCTTAGTAATGGCAAGGTGAACCTTATGTCCTAGGGCTTTCAAATAGCAACTCATCTTGACCTTCCAAATATCAAGTCTAGAGATATCAAACATAGGAGGGCTATCCATGAGTGCAAACTATATGTGTGCAAGTGCAAATGCAAATGTGGATTAGCAAACCAAGATCTCACTCCTAGGTGGTTAAACCTAAATATCAGGAGCGTAGGCTCTGATACCAATTGAAATCACCTAGAGGGGGGGTGAATCGGAGATAATGCTAATCTAGAAACTAAATGCGGAAGGTAAAACAAATTTTGCAACACACTTAATACAACCAACAAGTGTAGCCGAATTCCCCGTGAAGGGCTCTGGACTAACTCCTCTTGATTCCCCTAGATAAGGATTGAGGTGATATATGAAGCTCTTGGGTTAAGTATAAGTGAGGCACACACACAAGCAAGCCAAGCATATAAAGATGAACAATATGAAATAATGCAAGGCACAAATGCAAGCAATAAGATATGAATGAATGAATGATGCTTTGCACAAATAAAAGAGAGAGAGGGTTAGAGAGACAAGTGGATCAAACGCAAACACAAGGATATGTTCCGAGGTTCGAGCCCCTAGCTCTACGTCCCCGCCTACACCACTGTGTAGGATTTCTAATCCACTAAACTCCCACCGAGGGAACCTCCACCGAGGAGGATTTGTTACAACACTAGGAGTACCGAACTCCTCTCTCAAACACCACCTCACAACCGAGGGGTAGGCCCGTAGCCAATACAACAACCAATCCACCTCACACTTGAGGGATACAAACCAAATCCAACTCCACCTCACCAAGAGGGAGTAAACCACAATCTCAACCTCTACCAAAGAGGGAGCAAACCACAATCCAAATCAACAACCTCAACCTCTACCAAAGAGGGAGCTACACAAGAAATCAAGGGTTTACAACAAGTGGTATGTCTCAACCACAAACCTCTTTCCTTTTTCCACTAAACAAGATCCTAATAGAATAGGATAGAAGATAAGCTCAAGTGTGGAAAACAAAGTGTTTTGATCAAAGAAATACTCTTGGGAAAATACCAAATAGATATGAAAATTTTAGACCAAAAACAAACTTCCCAAAAACCTAATTTCTTTGAAATAAAACAAAACACTTTAAAAACAAATAGATGAATATTTTTGGCACTTAAACTCTTTTGAAAACGATTTTAAACACTTTAGAAACACTGAAATTTTTCTTTTCAAAGGTCTTGTCAAAATCCCCAAAGAGATGGGGTATTTATAGCCAAACAGAAAACTAGCCGTTAGGCTGATCTGTCAGCCTGACAGGCTTGCGGTCGACCGCCAACGGTCATAAATATGACCGTTGAGCCATCCCGGTCGACCGCCCGGTCGACCGCCCAGATACAGAGAGCAAAGCTCTCTGGTCCGGTCGACTGGCCCTGTGTCTGCCAAACGTGCACAAGGCTGTGCACGTCGGTTGACCGCAACGGTCGACCGGCCTTTGGTGCGGCCGACCGTGCGGCCGACCGACCTGGCCTGTCAGCCACAGTCTGGGTCAGAAAAACTGGGTAAAAAATATTTTCAGAAATTCTTTTATCTCTTCTAAAATTCCATAAAACTTGTTTTAACATTTTATATTGAAAAACAAACTTGTGATAAAAATTTCAAGACAATATAAAACATTTGGAATCATTTTTGTGTCTTGCAAATTTTATCAAAAAAACTAAAACTGTATTTTATCAAACTTAGATTTTTTTCAATACATGAATAGGAAAGTCAAAATAAGTTTGTATAAGAAGTTTAAGCATGCATGTATAATTAGAATACATCTACTATACATATAAACCATTTAAACTTGTTTTGATCAATCTATTCATGAAAACAAATATCGGTTAAACTAAAAATCGAAAAACCATAAAACGTGTGTGTTGTGCACTTGAGCATATCAACTATTCTAAACTTTACAAATGGATCTAAAACACACAAACCTAAACTAGGATACCTAAGTCTTCTTGACGATCTTCAATCTTCAAGCCGACTCGATCCCAAACGTGATCCACCGAGTGCAAAGGTATGATCTTGAAGCTCGGGCACTGGAATCACCATGAAAAGCTTCTAAACTCCTTGTTGAATCTAATCACCAACTAATATCTTGCTAAATGATCTGAAACTTAAAATCACAAGATTATTAGTAAACATAACTACATGAGTTAATCATCATCAAAACTAGAGTGGAAGGCCTCTGGGCCAACAATCCCCTCGTTGCCCAGGAAAGGAGACTCAGATCTCTAAAATAGTAGGGGCGCCCACCCTGTTCACTAACCGGCTAAGAGCTGGTGAGTCTCGGTCATCCAGAGACTTTACCAATGGATTAGTGATTTTTAGAGAGTTTATCTCCCTTAATCATTCTTAGCTTTACCTGGCTACTTCAGGGATTGATTTCCCTTGTTCTGTATTCTGTATCTGACTGACTGACTCGCAGAGAAGGGTTTCAGCCCTATTTTTCAGCTTCTCGGCGAAACTATTATTCTCGCTTGATCAGGAAAAGACTTTTTCATACAGAGTTCCTGTCTTGATCTATTGAATCTGCCTGTTAAATCCGCCACATAGGCAAGAATTGGGACTTAGTCTCTTCAAGGTTGAGCCAGTCTTGCCATATAGGTGGGGTCAAGACTGCGTCCCTCTGGACCAGTCTGGCTTAGCCATATAGGCGAGGCTAGGACTTGGTCTTTTTTTAGGCTTCTTCAGCCTAACTGCCTTAGGCGGGGCTAAGACTTGGCTTATGCTGAGCTAGTCCATCATCACTGTGCAAGCGAGGCTATCCTCTGCTTAACTGAAGCACTACTGGATCGGATATGAATTGCTTCGCCCAAAGAATTTAACTTAGTATTTCATCTTTGCAGTTTTCTTTGATTTAATGCTAACCTGTTTCCAGTTTGCATTGCAGTGAACTGTGCCCGCCAGCCTTTTGTCTTGATGAAAGAGACCAGAAACTTGCCTCTTGATCTTCAAGTTGAAACTTTTAATCCTAAGCAGGAGGAACATACCGGAGTAGCTGATGCGTGTTCCAAGAAGAGATTGACAGTTGCTTATCCGAGATGATCCACTTCGGGAAGGGTTTGGTAGTCGCTTATCCGAGATGATCCACTTCGGGAAAGCGGGCGTCACCGGTAAGGTCTCGGATCCTTCCTTTGCCAATTTTAATCAAAGAAGATTCGGCTTTCTGGTGGCAACCAGTCCTTTTCCAATTTTCATCAAAGAAGATCCAGCTTCTTGATGACAAAATCTGTCATTAAGCGAAGGATTACGGCCTTGTGCAGGAGGAAGACCTTTCGTGTCCATTTGAGATGGCTCATCACCTCGGAAGTAGATAGGATGATTTGTCTGCCTTTGGAGCAACGATTCTATTGTATGAAGGACAATCTTGATGTAGTATCAAAGTATCTTCTTTTTTGAATCAATAAAAATATTTATTTTCTACTTATCTGCTTTATTTCCCTTCTTTTTGATTCGAGAACACCTGGAGTGGACTAGCTTTAGGTAAGTCTTTTCCTTAGGAGGAAATAGAAACTCTCAGCGGAGCTAAACTTCCAGCGAAGTTGGAGACTTGTCTATCTGTCGGTTCAGTGGTGACGAACTGGACATGATGACAAAGAAATAGTCCCTACTGGACTGAAAGATGAGACTTGGCTATCTGTCGGTTCAGAAGAAACAAGGACAACCGATTGAGAAGCCACTAAGCTCGAAATTTTGTCATTCAGAGGTGACGAACTAGATATGATGACAAAGGAATAGTCCCACTGGGGGAAATAAGACTTGATTATTAACTCCATGGGGATTTTGATATCTCCTTCGGATGTTATTTAGAGAAATTGTCAGAGGTATATTGTTAACGTGACAACCAGAAAAGTCTACTGAGGACTGATTATCAGAAACTCGCTGGGGAGTTAGGAAATGAGTCCATAGAAGATCGTAAGATCATCAGAGCACTTGCCAGAGGTGTGATATTAACTTGACAAGGATTCATTTACTGTTAGAGGTGCTTGAACATAACAGTAATTTGAGTAAACCTGTCGTTCTGTTGAAGAGAATGACAAGCGGGTTTATTCACTGAGAATGTTGGTTTTATCCGTTGGGGAGTAGATTAGAGTTTTGCTATCAGAGATTTAATATTAACATGATAGGTTAGACTCATCATTTCGCAAGGAATATGAATACCTTTATATGTGGTCTTACCATTCCATGGATGGGAATTGGTAATTAATTTTGTAGAGGGAATCAAATGGGACCAGGTCCCTTAGGATTTTTAGCAAATCCTCAGCCGACAACAGATTTGATATGCCTTTACCAACTACCGTTTGAGTCGGGCTAGCCATGCTATTCCTCTCAGCATGATGAGTTGTCAAGGACTCATGTTGGGCTTAAAGGCTAAAATTTTCCTCTATCCTTAACTGCGGAATCAAATGGGAACATGTCCCTTAGGATTTTTAGCAAATCCTCAGCTGTCAACGGATTTGGTATGCCTTTACCAACTACCGTTTGAGTCGGGCTAGCCATGTTATTTCCCTCAGCATGATGAGTTGTCAAGGACTCATGTTGGGCTTAAAGGCCAAGATTTTCCTCTATCCTTAACTGCGGAATCAAATGGGAACAGGTCCCTTAGGATTTTTAACAAATCCTCAGCTGTCAACGGATTTGGCATGCCTTTACCAACTACCGTTTGAGTCGGGCTAGCCACGCTATTCCCCTCAGTATGATGAGTTGTCAAGGACTCATGTTGGGCTTAAAGGCCAATATTTTTCTCTATCCTTAACCGTCAGAGGTATTGGATTATTTGGTTACTGTATTCGTAACCTTGATTCTTCTTTGAGACATCCAGTGTACGATCAACTCGATACTGGTTTATGATTGTATGATCTCATTTAGAGAAAGAGAGGAGCGCTCCTTCTGCATATCTTGGATCTGAAGGTCTTGATCAGAGGTGTAATGTTAACTTGATCATGAGAAGGATCCTATCAAGGATAATACTTCTTTAAGAACCTGCCGTTAATTGGCATCATGAGTAAATCACCATCTGAAGTCATAAGGCGATATGCCCCGTTTGAATAGACTGTTTCTATTACAAACGGTCCTTCCCATTTGGGCTGAAATTTGCCTTTGATTTTGTGCGTCATGATCATCGGTCGTCTGACGGCTAAAACCAAATCTCCTTTCTGGAAGACTCTTTGCTTAACCTTCTTGTTGAAGGCTTTTGAGATCCGGGCTTGATATAACTCAATGTGTTGCTGAGCTTGTAACCGCTTCTCATCTAGGGCTTCGAGCTCCTGGAGTCGCAATCGATCATTGTCCTCCTTTGTCATCTTAGTCATCAAAGCAACTCGTAATGACGTCATATGGATTTTTAACGGTATGACTGCTTCGCACCCGTGTACCAGGAAAAAAGGTGTATTACCTGTCGGGGTCCGAATTGTGGTTCGATAGGCCCAAAGACATTCACTAGCTTCTCATCCCAATCTCGCTTATTTGAGGAAACGAACTTTTTGAGTAGCTTAATGATTATCTTGTTGAATGCTTCCGCCAAGCCGTTAGCGGCGGGATTATAAGCAGTTGAAGTCACATTCTGAATTTGGTATTTATCACAGAACTGATAGAATACCTGGCTTGCAAATTGGGGACCGTTATCATGGATGATCCACCTAGGGACACCAAATCGATGGATGACATGGTGTTTGATGAAATTAACCACGTTAGAAGTTTTAACTTCCACCAGTGGTATAGCTTCTGCCCACTTTGAATAGTAATCGGTTATTGCTAAGATAAACCGGTGACCTCTCGTTGAGGAGGGGCTGATCGGCCCTACGACATCGATTCCCCACGCTTCAAATGGCCATAAAGTAACAGTTGGATGAAGCAACTCTGGAGGCTGATGTATGAAGTCCGCATGGATTTGGCAGGCCTTACACCTCCGTGCATATTGGATGACATCGGCTATCATGGTTGGCTAATAATATCCAAGCCTGTGCAATCGGTCCTTGAGTTTTGGACCTGGCTGATGAGCTCCGCATATGCCGTCGTGCGCTTCTTTAAGCACTTCTCTTGTGCCTCTAAATTAGAAAGGCAACGGAGGAGGATACCGTCGTATGAACGACGGTAAAGTGTCTTCAGAGTTGGATCATAGTAAAAGCGGAGAGACCTTCGCCTGATAGATGCTGCTTCTTTAGGGTTATCCGGCAGCAAACCATGCAAAGCATAGTCAATGAGGGGAAATCGCCAATCTCTCGGCTCAAGATCTGTCAAGATATTATAGAGCTCTTTAGTTTTCAACATATGTTTAGAACAGACAAGGTGTCGAGTCGCCACTGTAAGGTGATACTTGGTGTCGACTGGCAAGGCTAGCGTTGTTGCTAATGTAGCCAGAGCATCTGCCCTAGTGTTCTGGGATCGAGACACGTGATTGATGTAAAAGCCATCAAATAAATTAGCCATTTCGATGACTGCGTGATAATAAGCTACCAAATCTTCGTGACGGACCTCATATTCGACTTTAACCTGATTGACAATCAGTTTTGAATCGCCATAAGCTTCAAGGTAGCGTACCCCCATTTCATGAGCGAGCTGAAGGCAAAAAGTAGAGCATTATATTCTGCCACATTGTTAGAGTATGATTCCGTCAGGAAAATGCTCTAGAAAGGACATGATTTTGTGGTGAGATAAACACAACCTCCACACCGGCAATGATCTTGCCTTTAGGGCCTATTCGTGATGCTCCATCGAAGAACATCTGCCAAACTTCATCCTCTGAAGTTATATTGGATTCAAAGACTTCATCAGGAATATCTTCATGAAGTTTTGAGCTTTCCGGAGCCGGATGTGCAGCCAAGAACTCTGTAAGTGCCTGGCCTTTAACCGCCTTCTGAGGGATAAAGAGCATGTTGTACTGAGACAAAAGGAGGGCCCATTTAGCAAATCTTGAATTTAATGACCCTGGTTTCGTCATGAGAAGACGCAAAGGATTCACTCTAGAAATGACATGTATGGTTTGGCCGACCAAATAATGTCGTGTCTTCTGAATAGCAAAGACAAGAGCTCAGCTTTCTTTCTCAATAGGATTATAGCGAGATTCCGCCCCTATCAGAGTCCTGCTCAGATAATAAATAGCTTATTCATGACCATTATCGTCTTTTTGAGCAAGCAGAGCACCGAGAGAATGGTCCATATCTTTCACATAAAGCAGGAACGGTTTTCCTGATGTGGGAGCTACTAAGACTGGAGGTTTTGTGAGATATCTTTTGATATCTTCGTAAGCTTCTTGACAGGCTTGATCCCATACAAAAGAGACACCCTTTTTCATGAGTCGGGTGAACGGTTGATAGCGGCCTGAGAGATTTGCGATGAATCTTCTGATATAAGCCAGTCTACCTTGCAGGCCTCTAAGTTCTTTGAGATTCTTAGGTGGGTGCATGCTCTGAATGGCCTTGACTTTGTCTGGGTCAAGATGGATTCCTTTTGATGTAACAATAAATCCAAGGAACTTGCCACTCGAAACCCCCAAGAAGGATTTTGTCGGATTCATCTTCAGTCGATGGGCCCGCATTATGTCAAACATCGTTCTCAAGTCACGAAGATGGTGATTCTTATCGCAGCTTTTGACAGCAATGTCGTCGACATAACATTCTACCGTTTTTCGGAGATGATCACGGAAAATCGTACTCATTGCCCGCTGATAAGTTGCTCCCGCGTTCTTTAGTCCAAAGGGCATCATGGTATAACAGTATATCCCCAACGGTGTCGGAATGAAGTATGCTTTTCATCCTCTTGATACATCTTAATTTGATTGTACCCTGAAAAGCCGTCCATGAAAGACATTCTTTCGAATCCGCAGGTATTGTCAATCATGATATCGGTAATAGGCAACGGGAATTCGTCTTTAGGGCAAGCCGCGTTGAGATCACGGTAGTCAATACAGATCTGAATTTTTTTCATTTTTCTTAAGAACGGGGATGATGTTAGCAACCCAATCTGAATGTTGTTCCTCTCGTATGAAGCCGCATGCAATGAGCTTATGGACTTCGGCTTCAATATCCTCCATAATGTTTGGGCGAAACCGGCGTTGTTGCTGCTTGACTGGCTTGGCGTCAGGCTTGATGTTCAGATGATGCATGGCTACTTGTGGATCAAGTCCGGGCATGTCTTCGTAGTTCCATGCAAAGACATCTATATACTCCCTTACGAGTACCATCAATTTCTTCTTTCTCCGTAAGTGATAAGTTTTCACTTATAAGATGGGTTTAGGGTTATCTTGATCACCCAAGTTAACCTGAATCACCTTGTCTTTAGTAGGTGGTTCGCGTTGTTCAAATCGCTTTTTCCACTAGAAATCAAATTGCTGAGCTTATGATTCCTCATCAGTAGCTTCTGCTGGCTCCAATTGGCTGCTTGAAGTCATATTAACAGTGAGCTCTTTGAACACCGTTCCTACACTAACATCTGAGTCACATTCGGTGGAAGAGGCAGAGTGTGATGGGACTGGTTTATCGTCTTTGGAATGAACCATCGCTGGTGGTGTAGGTGTAACGTATCCCAACCCCCTGCGTGTGTTATCATAATAATTTGTCGATTTTTCTCTTGGCACAAAATTACGTAGGAAACCACGCCTTCCTTTTCCAAAATTCAAGCCCTTCTCATGCTGCAGGTTGTATCCCATTTTTTTCATCATATGCTGCACTGATCATGCATAATGGAAAATTTGTGGGGGTATCTGAGTCTGAACTTGAATCCGCGGCCGCAGACCTTTGCAGTTGGGTTTTACCGAATATTATTGGTAATTGACCCTCTTTGGATGGAGGAACCACCAAAACGGATCCTTCTATGAATTCCATGGGTGTACTTGATGCACTTGGCTTATGTAAGGGCATGTGCAGAGAGCTATCAATAACGGACCCAAATAACTCGACACTCACAGGATAATCAAAGGATATATTGTCATTAATTACCCATTCGCCCTCATCTTCAGAAGGAGTGTTACATTGGAGATTATTAAAACATGCTATAATCAGTTCACCGACCAAAATGGCTGGCATGTCTGCTTCAGGCTCTGAATCTGCCTCATTGCCACTGTCATCGTTGTCAGGAAATGATTCTTTTGACATTTCACCAACCTCTTGATATAGGAGAGCATCAGCAAAGTAGTTTTTCACCCCTTTGAATGGTTGCTTCTCAGCGAAGACAGTTCGTAATGTTGCATCATCTTCAACATATTTGAAGCACTGATGCAGAGTGGAGGGGACAATCCAATTAGCATGGATCCAAGGTCTCCCTAATATCAAGTTGTATGATGTGTCAGCATCAATGACATAGCACGTCACCTCTGACTTCAGGCTCCTTATTCGGCAACGGAGTCGAATCTTTCCAAGTGGATGACTACTCCCCTCATTAAAACCGTATATTGTTGTAGTGGTTGCAGACAACCAATACAGTGGTATGGCAAGGAAGTAGAGGAGTCTTTTGGGATGGTACTGAGTGCAGACCCTGGATCAACCTGTATTCTTTCAATGCATGTCGATCCGATGTATCCGGTGTAGTACAAAGGTCGATCGTGCTTGTTATCCTTGAGAAGCATATCCTCCACTGTGAAGGTAATAGCAGGTACCTTTGATTGCACATGATGGCATTCAGAGCAAGAAGACTGAGTGTCATCTTTAGGAATTTCTGGCATATACGTCAGAAATGATTCTGAGTTAGTCAGTGCATCCCTAAGTGCTTCTCTTGTCTGTTTTGAGAGACGAAAGAGCTCGTGTATGGTGATACGAGCTGGGATATTAGCCAGCTGGGCCAATACATCAAAGCGAAAAGCATGTTAAGCCCTGGGCCTGAAGGTTTTTTCAGGACATGGTCAAACCAGATTTCTTTCTGTTTCTCTTTTCCCGTTGTCGGAAGTGGAGCTGGTTGCAATATTTGTACTGACGTCGTCTGTTGTTGTGTCTCGTCAGTAGCTTTCTCATACTGTTTTAAGTATGATTTTTCGGATCGAGTACCTGTCGGCTGAGGTACATCAGCCCGCGTCATGCAAGCGTGCTTTTCCCCTTCAGAATCGCTAGAGAAGCTGATGTGAGATTGCCATCATCCGGCAGGATGGAGATAACATTGCAAGATTTGCCCTTCGAATCCCATTGTTCATCTTGGACAAGGTCTGGGTGTATCCACATGATTTTCCTTGTCTCCAGTGTCAAGGGGACAAGACCTTTATTCTCTTGAGTTTTAGCTGAAGGATGCTTTACTTCCAGCCGTAGTGCAGGGATTGGAAAGGTCCCGTCAGGAACTGTGACCTTTGGGGTTTTGTCGAACTCGAGAGTCACCATGTTTGCAGTGACTTTCTGATTTCAGAGTCAGAACTCCGGCATCGACCAAAGCTTGAATTTTGTCCTTGAGGACAAAGCACTTATCAGTAGGATGATGAACCATCCTATGAAAGAGACAATAGTTGGGATCGTTCGTGCGTCCCATTTCATTAGGGCGTCGAACCTCTGGCAGCTTCAGTTTATTCCCTTTGTGGAGTAAATAGAATATTGCGATCACTTGCTCGTCTTTGAAGAAGTACTGTTTTAGAGAAAACTTAGACTCCTGATTATTGAAGGCGTTCTTCTTGGCCTTCGAATGAACATCCCCTGACAATTCAACGGACATAGTCTCTTTGCCTTTAGCTTGGGAAGACTGCGTCATATCGCCGCGCCCCTTATTATTCACACCTCATTTGCTTTTAGGGGTAGATGGCTCAAACTTTTTAGCCGACTTTTCGGCTATCTCAGCTTGCTCGACCAGTTCTTTTCAGGTATGGGCTTTGACGGCTCCCATGTGAATCTCCACTTGGAATAGGAAGTTATGTCTACATGTCTGCAAGAGCATGAGTAATGGCATCCCTGCTGGGCATATCAGAGACAAGTTTCTGAAACGTTCAATGTAGTCTTGGACGGATTCGCCCTTCTTCTGCACGGTAGAGAGGAGTTTATCCATGGTTACATCGGTATCGTCCTCATAGAAACGAGAAAGAAATCGAGTTTTCAGGTCGATCCAAGAATTGATAGAGCCCGGAGGGAGGCTTCAGAACCAGTCAAATGCTACCCCCTTCAGGGTGCCAATGAACAGTCTGGCCATGATAGCATCATTGTCTATAACATTACCGGTCTGCGACCGGAAGTAGTAGATGTGCTGGTTTGCCGAGCTCTTACCATCATACGTATGTAACGTTGGTGGTTTGAACTTTGGTGGGTATGGTACTGAATCCCATTCCAAAGGGTAAGGACGGATTGCCTCTACTTTCTTTAGTTCATCCCTCTGAGTTAGGGATGCGATCTGAGCTTAGATGCCTTTAAGAACTTCAGCGTCCATAGAAGAACTTTCCTTTGACTTCTCAGTCTTTGGTTGTTCATCGCTATGATGTTCTTCCTCGTCATGGTTACTCCCGGTATCTTTGTTACTCCGGTTAGTGAGGAGTTGAGCAAGCATCTGTTGAATGTTGTCCAAGGCTTCATGTTGGGCCTTAGAGGTTTGCTCTTGAGCTTCCAACCGTCAACGGAGGTCATCATTACCGTTATCAGCCATATTCACTGATACTCTATCTGTTCGTACCGAGCTGACTGTGTCCGAAGAGGCATACCCACTGTCTTCGTCTTCCTCATCAGACATTTGAAATAATCTTCTCATTGATTCTGGTGAGGTTACTATAGTTGAGGAGGATGGCTGTTCGTAATTGTAGGGTATTGCGACCCTAGATCTGGTGTTTCAGAAGATGCCTTCTTTGTGCACCAAGACTTGGCGTAAGCCTGGACTATAATTCGGATCTGGAGAACTGGCGGGAGGAGAGTTAGCAGCATACGGCGCTCGTCTACCCCTATGCGGCTCTCGTCCCCTTCTGATCATATTAACGGATGCAAAGGGCAGATCTTGCGATACGCTCCTTTTGCGATGCTTCACAGGATCTTGTTCTGATAGTCGATCAAAAATTGATCGTCAGTTTGGAGGAGTGGCGGGGATTGGTCCCAGGCGGCAATGGACTGAATGGGCTATCACCAACTGACATCCCACTTGCTGATAACAAGATGGAGAAGTTTGGAGTAAATCTGACTTCCGTTTGTTCGTTAAGAACTCTCGCAAGTCAGATGTAGCCGGGTTAAGCGACTCAGCACGGAGGCTGTGTTAGATTGCGCATAGGATGACGCCTTGTTCTTTTCATCACTGCAGAGGTAGTTAGCACTAGATAGTGCTTTAGCTCTACCTTCGTGGCTAAGAACTTGGGAACGCCCTTAGGCGCTGAAGCTGCATATGCACCGCTATCAACACCCAGGGATAATGCCTTAGCTCCGCCGTGAAGGGAGAACGTAGCGATTGAGGAACTGGGGAGCGAAGCACGCTGTGGTGCTTCATTCGCTACCTTGCTACGAAGATGGTTAGCACTAGATAGTGATTTAGCTCTAGCTTCGCAGCTAAGAACTTTGGGAATGCCCTTGGGTGCTGAAGCTGCATAAGCACCGCTATCAACACTTAAGGACGATCCCTTAGCTCCGCTACGAAGAGCGAGCTTAGTGCTTGATGAACTAGGGAGCAGAGCACACTGTGGTACTTTGTCCGCTACCTTGCTGCGAAGGAGGTTAGCACCGGTGGGTGCTTTAGTTTTAGCCTGGCGGCTGGGAACTCCACGCGTACCCTGAGGTACTGGCGTTGTGTTTGCCACGCCATCGGTAACTTCGCTCATAAGAACAAGGTTGGCGTGAAGAGTTACTGCTCCTGAATTAGACGAAGGTATAGTCGCCGTTTTAGCTTCGCGGCTGATAGTCTCAACGAAGCAGGCAGACATCTTGCCTTTATCTTCGTGGGACAGGCGGACCTGTGGCGTAGCTACGCCTAAAGCTTCATATAGAGCTTTCCGCTTTGACCTCCACTTCTGCTTTGAAAGAGGAGACTTAGGTTCGCAGGGAACCTGGCTAGCAACACGCGAGGCTAAGAGGAGTTGGGAGGAGTCCGCGTCCGGTTTCTGGTCCAAAACCTTGGCCATTGTGACCTTTCTATGCTTCCGTGCGTGGAGCATTGGACCACCTCCAGAGAGGAGTTCTTCGAATTTTCCTTGGTCGAAATGAACGACCAGGTTTTCGAAGGTATCAGGCTTAAGATTCTGACCCTCTTTGTTGTGCCAGAAGATCGTAGTAGGCTTGCGGAGAGCCTTATCTGTCTTGACGGAGACTTGCTTCGAAGAATTAGCCAGAGGGGTTCCGGCTATGCTGACTTCCTCACAGTCGCGCGTAGGTTCCTGGCCAGAGTGAATGGCCAGCGCCTCAGCAGTAGACCTAAAAGTCTGATCGTCACATTGCGACACTTGATTCTCAGCAGTGGAGAATGTTCTCCCCAGCGGAGTCGCCATCTTATTTTCCATTGATTTTCGCAAAGGGAAAACTTACAAAAAAGTGTCAAGGAGCGAAATTACAAGTAATTCTTTGCAGTAAAAAGACTACATGAAGATCTCCTCTGAGATTTCTGGGACAATGTGCCGGTAGGAATCTGATTAGCGCGCGATCACTTTATCCCTTTGACGATGCGATCGATCAGACAATCGGACTGCCGCCTGATGGGATTCCCTTCTCGCCTGGTTTGGAGAATCGGAGAACAGAAGGTCGGTAGAACCCTCTTGTTACTTCTCGAGCTGCCTCCGCTTAGGAATTCCTTCTCGTCTGGTTCCAAAAATTCCTTGAGAAGGAGGAAGATCTTAGGGTATTAGCACCCTGATTAGAGAAGTAATTCTCTGAATTCTTGAAAGTAAGAGAGTAGATCTCTATCCTTAGCCGTCTCTCCTCTCTTTTTTTCTCGAGCCTCTCCCCCTTTTCTCGTGTGCCTTTGGTACGCTATTTATAGAGAGACAGGGGTATAATTGCCCCTTGAAAAATCTAGAAATAGATTGAGTCAATCTGTTTTACATCTGGAAAGTAGCCTCGCCGCGAGGCTAGAGACAGCTTTTGTGAAGTTAGGAATAGCAAGTAGTGCTGATCTCTTGATCCGCTTTGCTAAATGAGGCATGCGCCCTTGATTCTTTTCAAATAACTGAAAGATTCTCCTGATCTTCTTACCTGATTGGGAGAGTCAAAAGATTATGGAAAGCAACTGCCAAATTTGATCTCAATTAGATTTGATCTCATCTGGAGATTTGATTGGTCAAAGATGACCATAAAAGACCTGCAACGAAGTCATTGCGTTGAGCTCATGGCAGAGCTGGGAGAAGCTTCTGGCGAAGCTAGAAGAAAGCTCTCAGCGGAGCTAGATAGAACTTGTGACGAAGCTACCAATCATCCTTCTGCGTTGCTGCGTGGGGCTTCGAGTGAAACTAACTCTCTGCGGAGTTAACTGAGCATTTTCGTGTGAAGTTGTAAGTTAGCTCGCAGCAAGGCTGCGAAGGAGCTTCCTGCGATGCTAACCAACTTTGGCTTCTTCTATGAGACTTATCTCGTGGGCTTGTGCGAGACTAAGTATTGAACTCACTTAATGTCTCTGGTCCTGCTTGGGCCTTCTCACGAGCTTTTAAGAACGATCTCGGCTTACTGTCTGCTTCACTGGATCAGTAGAGTCCAAATGCTGATTCTCCCCTCTTAAATGGGTGAAGAACTGGCCGTCGGCTTGTCTACCACTTGTCTTTTGTAGATGTTAACAAGTTAGACATTGTCGAGGCTAGTTAGGAATCTTGTCTTTTTTAGAGTGTCAACAACGCAAACACAAAGATATGTTTCGAGGTTCGAGTACCCAGCTCTACGTCCCCGCCTTCATACAGAAGAATTTTCACTAACTCGTCCACACAGGACTTCCCACACAGGGAACCTCCACGAAGATTTGGGCAAATACAACTTGGGAGTACACAACTCCTCTCTCAACAATACAACCTCTACACTTAGAGGCAAGGCACAAAGCCAAACAAGATCAACCTCACAATTGAGGGAGAGGCACTTAGCCAAACAACAATAGACCTCTCACTAGATGGATACTCAATCGCCACTTTCACAATCACCTCTCACTAGAGGGATATCAACACAATCACCTCTCACTAGAGAGATATCACAAAGTATGGAAGGTTTACAACTTGGTGATCTCAAAGACCAAAAGCCAATTCTTTTTCTCACTAAAATAAGATCCTAATAGATAGGATAGATTGATAAGCTCAAGTGTGAGAAAGTAAGGAGTTTGAAAATCAAAATCACAAAGAAAAAACTCTTGGGAAAACTTTTAGAATATATATAAAAATGAAGATCAAAAACCAATCCCAAAGACTTCTCCTTTTCTTGATTTTTCTAACCCTTTTAAAATTAAGTAAAGATGAAATCTTTTGGCTCTAAAACTCTTTTAAAACTTGTATTTTTAACACTCGAAAGAATGAGAATTTTGCTCTTGAAAACTTAGTGAAAACAGCTCAAGAAATAGGGTATATATAGCCCCAAAGAAATTTGCCCATTGGCAGCAGGCAAAGGGCAAAATTGCCCTTCCGATCGACCGGGCGGTCGACCGAAAACTTGAAACAGATAGCAAAGCTCTCTGTCAGTCGACCGGGGCCATTTCCAGAGAGCAGAAGCTCTCTGGCGGTCGACCGACCCGGTCGACCGGCCTCCCAGCCTGGACTGCGTGCACGTCCTGTGCACGTCGGTCGACCGGACCGGTCGACCGGCAGACAGCCTGGTCCAAACAATATAGGGATTGAAAACTTGGGTTTTTGACTTAAATTAAATCCCATAAAATCACATAAATTCCAAAAAAATCAGTTCTTATTAGATCTTTGAAATACAAATATGTGTAACAAAAATTCAACACATATTATAAACTATCTGAACTATTTTGTGTTCTTGAAAATTTGCCTTAAACCAAAAATCGTATTTTCCAAAACTTGAATTTTTGAAATGGAAAATCGTTTTCTCCAAACACATGTAAATACAAAAACATGATATTGAAACAACTTTGAAGCATATTGTATATGGATAGAGTCCAATATACATAAAAGATATTATATCTATATTTTTGACTTGAAAACCAAGATCAGCTAAACCGAAAATACCAAACATGAAACTTTAAACTTGTATGTGTATTATGAACTTAAGCATATCAACACTATCTAATCTTTACAATGAGACTAAACAAAACTATACTAAAACAAACCGATGTCTTCTTGTAGAACTTCCTTCTCCAAGTAGACTCGATCCAAACATGATCCACCGAGTTTGACTCCAACCGGGTGCTAGATGTGAACTTGACGCTCGAGCTCTTGAATCACCATGTGAAAGCTCCAAAACACCTTTGTTGAAGCTAATCGCCTACTAATAACTTGATCAAATATCTAAAACTAAATATCACAAGATTATTAGTAAACTATTACTACATGAGTTAATCATCATCAAAACTAGAGTGAAGGGCCTCTGGGCCAACAATCTCCCCCTTTTTGATGATGACAAAACTCATAGAGTTATATATGCATGGATTAAAGTTAAGCTTCATAGAAATTCTCCCTTAACTCATGCATAACAATAAACAATAAAGATATGCAATGAATGCCCAACATAAGCATGCATAAAGAAAATAAATGCTCTTTATACCAATTGTAAAACATGTAAAATATGTTCTTGTACCAACAAAAGATGCTCTTGATACCAATGGTAAAAGATAACAAATTAAACAATATGCATATATAAAAACTCTAAATTATCTCTCCCCCTTTTTGTCAATTCATCAACAAAGGGGTATAAACAATAAAGGGCATAAATAATATTTTTCTTCCTTTTTGCATAAATCAAAACTAGAAAGTGTATATGCTATATACATTCATGAAGAGAAGAGACGTGAAGTTAACTCCCCCCGCATACATGCATTACATGAAAAAGAAATGATCAGACCCTAATCACATAACGCATAATATATAATATATAACAGGAGATGTTAAGCTCCTACTACATACGTGCAAGACATAAAGAAGAGCGGTCAAACTCCTCAATATGAGATACACTCAACATGAATATATATAGAGAGAGAAGATGTTAAGCTTCCCTTGCATATAAGCAACACAAATTAAAATATTATAATACCAATTGAAAAATGTATCAATTTAGCATGAAGGTATACATCGAAACATCATGATACCAATTTATGATACCAATTGAAAATAAATAAAATATTTTAAAGAAACCAACAAAAATTTTGATACCAATTGAAAGATATAAACATATAGGAAATCTTTGATACCAATTGTAAAAATTAGTACCAATTGAAAATATTTTACACTTTTGATACCAATTGAAAACATAAACCAATCTTTTTGGTTAAACACTAAAATCATTTTGCAATAGAGATACCAAATAGAGAATAATATAAATTTAATATTCTTGATACCAATATTGAAAATGAAACATATACCAATTGAAAATAATTTTCATTAGGAGCATAGGAAACCAAATGAAAACTAAGATATCATTTTTCAACATAAAGAGTGGGAGTAAGATACCAGCAGTAAACAAAACCGATTGAAAGGTATAACATGAATTTTCTCCCCCTTTATGAAATACTCATGAAAATGATGCATGAGCTTGTATAAGATACCAATATGAAAAATAATTGTCATTAAGGACTAAATCAAGCTTAGCATGGCAAAATTTTTGCTCAAAGATATAAAGATATAGTAAGCACAATCAAATCACATATATATGTATGAAAAATTAAATACCAATCGAAATTGATACTATTTGAAGTTGAAGCATACATATATAGAAACAAATATGAGTATACAAAATAAGTGTCAATTGTGTAACCAATTGAAAACACAATGAGAATCAAGTGTATAACTCATAAAGACCTCCCTATTCATGCACATGTTAAAATTGATTTTCAATATGAGCATATAAGACATGGTCGCCCATCCAACCACCCTTTAGATGGGTAGGGGTTTTCAAAAATAAATTTGAAAATAAGTTTAACATATTTGAAAACTCTACCAAAATGAAGAATATGAACTAGTTATATGATAAAATTGTAAACTAGTACGAAATCCTTCAAGCAAGGAATAAAACATAACATATCCATAAAAATATGAAAATCACCCAACAATTGACACTCAGAAAAAAATATATAAAGCACATATAAGACTCATGAAAATAAAGTCATGAGAAAACAAGAATGATGAGAGTGTACAAGTTTTATGTGAAAAACATAGTCATGAAAATAGACAATTAAGGCTCAATATAAAATTCCTTAAAACATGATGAAAATCATTAAAATTTAATTTTCATTAAACAATACTAACTCCAAGGCATATGTATGTTTTGTCTAAACTAGAAGTATACATACATATGCAAACACAATTTGAGTCTATAAAGAGATTTTGCATGATAGGCAAATGACTCAAGGTTATACATGTATATCCAATAGTTTTTGGCAAAATTAACATATATATATTAAGTTAAAACATATCATTATGAAAAACATGTCCAAAAATAAGGAATACAAGTCAAAATACATGAATCATCAAAAGTAGGCTATACTAGTACATCTAATGGGTACAAATGAGCATTTAGGCACAAATATATAATAATCTATTTGTGGCTCATTAGTTGTACAAGTATATACACAAGTTTTAATAAAATATATCTAAACATGTAATCAAATTATGAAGCATAAAACAAAACATAAACTAATATGATCATTATATGAATGCACATGTTTAGAGTTATGATATACACGATAGCTAAGCTAAAGTGAGAACACAAAAGTAATAATCCATATGAATTTGGGTGTATCTCAAATACTATACATATATGTCACAAATCTAATTATCATGACATTTAACATAATAATGAAAACATGCTAAAAATCAATCATGAAAGCATGTAAACATAAATAGGAGTTAGAGATCATTACCAAAACCATGAGGTCACATCTCTAGGTCTCTAAACTAAGGTGGTCCTTCCACCAAACTCCCCTTGAAAGTGATGCATCCAAAATTGTCACCATTAAGCTCGGAACGCATCCACCTCAAGGCACCATCACTATCACGTCATGTGAGAGCCCATACCTACATCAAATATCATAAGGGTGAATTTTGGTACCCAAACTCTATTGAGTCCATGAGGGTTAACACCTTTCCTAACCCAAACCAATCTATTTGCAAAATTTGAATCTTTAATTCTATCAAAGCAAAATTTTGCAAGGTGGTTACGTCCACAATGTGTTCAAGTGTACACATGAGCATACATGATGTTGTGTGTATGAACGTGGGAAGCATGTGTATGTCGTGGTTTGTGTGCATGCATATGGGGACTTTGTTTCTTGCGAAACATGGATTCCAAACGTGTGTGGTTCGAGGCATATTGGCTCAAAGTGGAGCCCAAACAATCAACATTCTTCTTCAAAATATTTATATTATTTTCAATGTTAGAAGAAGAGGTAGTGCATGCAATAGAAACACTAGAATGTGAAGCTATACTAGCATGGCAAACATGTGAGTCAATATTATTTTTCAAAGAGATGTTTTTCTTAGAAACCAAATCCAATTTATTTGAAATAAAAATAATTTTGTTTTTCAAAGATTCATTTTCTTTTACAACAAAATCAAGTTTTGAAGATAGAACTTCATTTTCTTCAATACAATTTCACAATCATTTTA
This sequence comes from Agave tequilana, assembly GCA_038442645.1. Lineage (NCBI taxonomy): Eukaryota > Viridiplantae > Streptophyta > Magnoliopsida > Asparagales > Asparagaceae > Agave > Agave tequilana. Next base: position 38,099 of record JAVJIF010002268.1, read on the forward strand.
TTTTTCAAAATCTTGTTTTCATTTAGAGCAAATTCAAGTTGGGATTTCAATGAGTCCCTTTCAATTGAAATCTCATCCCTCTCTTGCAAAACCAAATCAAGTTTAGAAGACAAAATTTCATTTTCTTCATTTAATTCAAAGCTTTTCTTTTTCAAAACTTTATATTTTTCTAGCAATTTTTCACATACAATAGAAAATTCTTCATTTAATGCATCAGCATCAATAATATCATCACCTGAAGAACTAGCACAATCATCTAGTTGAGTTTCCGAATGTACCTCAAGGGAGTCATTCCCTTGGACCATGTAGCAACGTTGTTCGGATTCATCCTCACTAGAGTCCTTCTCCACAATGTTTGGCGTTTGAAGCTTTGGAGAGGTCAAGGTGTCCCCACTGCAAAGGCGGAATCACAATGAGAAATCATAGAAATATATTCTTTGTTAAGCGTGCTTCTAAGTGCCATTAGGGCTTGTGTATTGGCATCTATATGCTTGCTATTACTAAGATAAGATTTGCTGGTAGCGGTAAGGAAAACATGCAAACCTATGGTCTTGAGATACATACTCATCTTAATCTTTCATACGTCGATGTTAGAAACATCAAACATAGGAGGGGTCATAAAATCCATGAGTGTGTGTAAAGAATATAAGTGTGCAAATGTAAATCTAGATTAGCAAAACCAAGATCTCACTCCTAAGTGGTTAAACCTAATATCAGGAGCGTAGGCTCTGATACTAATTGAAAGTACAACTAGAGGGGGGGTGAATAGGTGTAAGGCTAATCTAATGAAAAATGATGCGGAATTAAAAAAATAATTGCAACATACTTAGTGTAACTAAAGAGTGTAGCCGAATTCCTGATGAAGGGCTCTGAACTATCTCCTCTAAATTCTTCTAAATAAGAGTTGAGGTGCTATTTGAAACTCTCTTGGTTAAACACAAGTATGAGCACACAATCAAACCAAGCATGTATATGATATGAACAATATAAATAATGCACAATAAGAGAGAGAGAGAGAGAGTTAGAGAAAGTGAATCAAAGGCAAACACAAAGATATGTTTCGAGGTTCGAGCACCCAGCTCTGCGTCCCCGCCTTCACACAGAAGGATTTCCACTAACTCGTCCACATAGGACTTCCCACACAAGGAACCTCCACTGAGGATTTGGGCAAATACAACTTGAGAGTACACAACTCCTCTCTCAACAATACAATCTCTATACCTAGAGGCAAGGCACAAAGCTAAACAAGATCAACCTCACAATTGAGGGAGAGGCACTTAGCCAAACAACAATCAACCTCTCACTAGAGGGATACTCAATCGCCACTTCTACAATCACCTCTCACTAGAGGGATATCAACACAATCACCTCTCACTAGAGAGATATCACAAAGTATGGAAGGTTTACAACTTGGTGATCTCAAAGACCAAAAGCCAATTCTTTTTCTCACTAAAATAAGATCCTAATAGATAGGATAGATTGATAAGCTCAAGTGTGAGAAAGTAAGGAGTTTGAAAATCAAAATCACAAAGAAAAAACTCTTGAGAAAACTTTTAGAATATATATAAAAATGAAGATCAAAAACCAATCCCAAAGACTTCTCCTTTTCTTGATTTTTCCAACCCTTTTAAAATTAAGTAAAGATGAAATCTTTTGGCTCTAAAACTCTTTTAAAACTTGTATTTTTAACACTAGAAAGAATGAAAATTTTGCTCTTGAAAAACTTAGTGAAAATAGCTCAAGAAATGGGGTATATATAGCCCCAAATAATCTGCTCGTTGGCAGCAAAGGGCAAAATTGCCCTTCCGGTCGACCGGGCTGTCGACCGGCCAACAGTCATATTTATGACCGTTGAGCCACTGGTCGACCGGAAACTAAAAACAGAGAGCAGAGCTTTCTGCCGGTCGACCGGGCGGTCGACCGGGGCTATTTTCAGAGAGCAGAAACTCTCTGGCGGTCGACCGACCCGGTCAACCGGTCTCCCAGCCTGGGCTGCGTGCACGTCCTGTACACGTCGGTCGACCAGACCGATCGACCGATTTCTGCCTCGGTCGACCAGTCCGGTCGACCGCAGACAGCCTGGTCCAAACAATATAGGGGTTGAAAACTTGGGTTTTTGACTTTAATTAAATCCCATAAAATCACATAAATTGCATAAAAATCAGTTCTTATTATATCTTTAAATTACAAATATGTGTGATAAAAATTCAACACATATTATAAACTATTTGAACCATTTTTGTGTTCTTGAAAATTTGCCTTAAACCAAAAACCGTATTTTTCAAAACTTGAAATTTTGAAATGGAAAATCATTTTCTTCAAAACACATGTAAATACAAAAACATGATATTGAAAAAACTTTGAAGTATATTGTATATGGATAGAATCCAATATACATAAAAGATATTATATCTATGTTTTTGACTTGAAAACTAAGGTCGGTTAAATCGAAAAAACCAAACATGAAACTTTAAACTTGTGTGTGTATTGTGAACTTGAGCATGTCAACACTATCTAATCTTTACAATTAGATCTAAATAAAACTATACTAAAACAAACCGATGTCTTCTTGTAGAACTTCCTTCTCCAAGTAGACTCGATCCAAACATGATCCACCGAGCTTGACTCCAACTGAGTGCTAGATGTGAACTTGACGCTCGAGCTCTTGAATCACCATGTGAAAGCTCCAAAACACCTTTGTTGAAGCTAATCACCTACTAATAACTTGATCAAATATCTGAAACTAAATATCACAAGATTATTAGTAAACTATAACTACATGAGTTAATCATCATCAAAACTAGAGTGAAGGGCCTCTAGGCCAACAAAGGTAACTTCAAATATGGTGGGTCCATGCACTACATCGAGCTAGTCCAAAGGAAAACAATCAGTCGTCTGCTCTGGCGAGTCTGATGATGAATCTTCTTCTGATTTGAAAGAAATACTGAGCGAATAAAAAAGAGTTTACCAGCACACTCGCATTCGAACTGGTACGATTGCCCCGGTGAACTACAGTGCCCTAGCCAGGGGTATTGACGTAAATGAGGCACACCCCGCCATCGCGGAATCCCAGGCCTCTAACTCTTCTACAAAGAAAAAAGCCTTCGCATACATGGCAAGTGATTGTTCACTAAAAGTGCATATTTTTTGTCACATTTTTATGTTTATTTTTTATAAAGTACTGCTATTTAATCGTTTTATTGTTTAGTAATATGCAAGCCTCCATAATTAAAAAGAGAAAAGAAAAGAGCCCAAAAGAAGCCCGCAAGTTAAAGAGAAGCCCAAAGAGCCCATCAAGTCTAAGTTAATTCAGAAATTATCCTATCCTAAATTAGAGATAAAGAAGAAAGTCAATTTAAATTAAGTTGCTTGATCCCCACTCAAAGATAAAGGAGAGAATTCTAGTTTAAAATTCAGATTTATAGATAACTTGGTTCCTAAGTAATCTAGAAAATAACGTTATTTTAAATTCTAGGATGCAAAAGAGGATTCTAAGTATAAATCTTCAGATTAATAAATGAGATGAAGCCACGCGCCGCGTGGCCAGAATCCACAAAAGGTCGCACCTCTCCCTTATTTGTTGCGGAAATGCCGCATTTCTGTGGCCACGTGCGTGGCGGTTTGAGGGGAGTATTCTACTGGGACTCTACTACTGGAATCCCCTTTAAATACCCCTGAAGAGTAATAGAGGAGAGGCACATTAGAGAATCAAGTTTAAGATTTTCTTTAGATCATCTTTTCTTTTCGAATTTCCATTGTAATTTCTAGTTCTAGTTTTAGAGAAAGATTTGTAAAGAAGGAATGAGTGATTGCACTTTGATGGTAACATCTCAATAAACAAGGTTCTTTTGTTCTTCTTTTCAATTTTTTTTTATTAATAATTATTTGCTTTCTTTATATGCTTTCTTCTCCATGCTTTCTTAATTTAGTTTTCAATCATGTGCAGTTAGATCTTTTCTCATAGCTTGCTAAAATATCACCACCATTATATCTAGTATCTAGTAGATAACCAGATTAGATCGTATGTGTGCCTACTCCAATCCTTGTTCTTAAAGACACATTGGATAAGCAACTAGGTCAAATATTTGCTAATACTTTTTAATTATTTTTCTTAATCTATACTTAATGAAGATCTTGATATTTTAATGTTAAAATTTAATCAGTGTTATTTCAAATAGGGTTAAGATTTGCTAAGTACTTTCTAATAATTTTTTCTTACTTTATACTTAATTGACAATCTTGATATTGTAATGTTAAAACTTGGTTGGTGTTATTTCAAATCATAACCTAGTTTCTATATAATGTATCTTGCTTGATTTTGTTGTAAAATATCATGTTTAGGGTTTGAAGTGAAGTCATCATTTATTAGGCATTAGCATATATGGTGGTTGATTATTAAAAAGCTGTGAACCTTTCTTTTAGATTAATTATTTATCCACATACAATCTATCCCTTCTTTTCCAAGTTCTTTAAATAGAGAAGATAATAAGAAGACAATAATGCCGAAAAGCTTCCATTGCATCTTGTAAATTACCTAGAGGGGGATGAATAGGTGATGGCTAATCTAATGGTCACTGATTGGTAGTGAAAAATGCATAATTGTCATCACATTTACTATCACATTTTCATATTAATTCATATAATAATGCACTATTACTAATATTTTGTTATTTAATGTGTGCAGGCCTTGAGTGTTTAATTAAATAAAGAATAAAAGCTTAATGAAGCTCAAAAGCCCATATCCAAGCCCAAGTCCAAGCCCAGGTGCAAAAGTGCAATTACAAGAAGTCAAAGTGCAAATACAAAGTGTAAATATTGCAAATACTACAAAGAGGGAAAGGATAGAATTCTATTCAATCCTAAATGCTTGGTGGATGAGGATAAATAAGAGTGCAAGGATGAGATTCGTTTTTGAAGGGATTTGGATTTAGGGTAACTTGATTTCTAAGTTATCCCGAAAATCCAAAATGAAGAGTCAGGATTCAGCTTCCAGAAAGAAACGTCCAGATGAACGGACCAGAGGAGGCCACGCGCGAAAGCGCGCGGCCAAAGATAAGACTATGGCCGCGGAAACACGGCCAGTGCCGCGTTTCCGCGGCAAAGAGGATGAGATTGCGTACCAACTTTGGTGGCTGAGCTCTATCAGGACTCTATCACCTTCTGCACCTATAAATACCCCTGCAGGCGCAGCAGAGAGGGCATCCAGAGAAGATTAGGGTTTTTCTTTAGCTTTTTCTTAAATTTCTGTACGTTGTAATTTCGTTTTAAAGGCTTTGTGGAGAAGAAGGAGCTTGTATTTGGAGACATACTTTCGAATAAAGGTTACTTTCTTTTGCATATTTAATTCTTGTCAATTTTTATTTCTTTTCTCTGCGATTAATTGCTTCGGTTTTCATCTGTGATCTCTTGTTTTGTTTCTTCTTCTTTTCTTCTAAATAAAAAAGAAAATAAAAAAACAATATAAAAAAATAATTATAAAAAAAATGATGTCTAACTAATTCTTTGTGTGGTTTGCTGATCTCTTAAGCAACCCTAGGGCAAGTTAGTATTTGAATCGATTGATGACCAGTTTTTAGAAACCCTAGGTCTAAAGATTGTTTTTCTTGAAGATTAAACTGATGATTAGATTTCTTAATCTAGGTTGCACATTTAAATAACTCCGCATGCCTTCATACTTAAGAACTAGGACAGCCTAAATTTAAGATTAGTCTTTTCTTAAGCTGTACTTAGATGTTAGGATGAAACATTGTTTAGTTTTTGATAATGCAACTTAGTTAGATTCTAGTATCATATTTTCTTGCTTGAATCACTCTTAATAATCTAGGGTAAATCACATTTATCTCAAGATGAAATTCAACATCCTAGACTTGCATGGTGGGTTGTGGTAGTAGATCAGTAAAACCATACTTCTTTATTCATATACACTTCAAATCTAATCCCTTCTTTGTTTTATTCAAAGCCTACAGAGGAATCGGCCAAAAAGCTTGCATCGCATCCTTCCCTGAGGATCACGACCCGCTTTGGCCCTTGCTACAGCGGATAGCATTGAGACTAAGGACTCTACAACTTATTCTTCTTATTTACAAATTTCAAAATCTCAATCAGTCACTTAATGGCAAATAATGCGGAATTAAAAACTATTATGACCTAAACAAACTTATTACACTAAACACCACGTATAACACAAGAGTGTAGCTGAATTTCTCGTGAAGGGCTCTGGACTAACTCCTCTAGATTCCCCTAGATAAGGGTTGAGGTGCCGCGTTGGCTCTCTTGGTTGAATACAAGTGTTAGCAAACAAACCCAAGCATATACAATATGGCACACAAGTATATCATGCATATAAAGATAAACACAATAAAGGAATGCAAGATATAAACAAGAGATAGAGAGAGATAGAGCAATCGCAAACACAAGGAATTTGTTTCGAGGTTCGAGCACACTTGTGTTGGCCCAAGGTTACAATCAACCCATGTTTAGTGTATTTTGATGATTACAAAACATATTAGTTATTGGTACTAATATAAATTGTTGTTTAAGTGTGTTTCAGGTTTATATATTAAAGAGATGAATTCTTCCCTAAAGGAAGGTGTATTGGACTCAAGACAAGTCAAATTGGGCTCAAATTGCAATATTGAAGATCAAGAGAAGATAGCTCAAGTTGAAGTCTTGAAGACCATTGTAGTTTGTAAGTTTAGTTTTGTAAAGATAGAATATGTGAAATTTGGCTCTAGGATTTGCACACACATTTGTTTTGTATGTTTCTATGTTTTCAAAATATTTATTTCTAGGTTTATGCCTTAGTTTATACATACATGTACCCAAAGCTTTACATCTTCAAAAACTTGTTTAAATACATGTATATAACTATTTTCAGCATAAAACTTAGCTTCAGATTTTTTAAAGATTTTATACAAAATTTTCTATCTTAAAATCTGCCCAGAAAAACAGTTTTCCAGGCAGACCGGTCGACCGGCCCAGTCGACCGGCTGCTGTGTCCAGACATGCACAGGCTGTGCATGTCTGTCGGTCGACCGACCTACATATCGGTCGACCGGTAAAAAGATGTTTGCTCTCTGTATCCTTCCGGTCGACTGGGTCGGTCGACCGGTAGAAGGAAACTGTGTTTCCTTTCTTGAGATCGGTCGACTGGCAGTCGACCGGAGCCATAACGGCTCTTTTGCCAGCAGGGTCCCGGTCGACCGGCAGTCGACCGTAGGCCTGCAACACCTCCAACGGCTCTTTCCTCTTTGGGCTGTTCTGAAAAACTGTTTTATTTTCTGTTTTAACAGACTTTTTAGAGGGTTGTTGGGGTGCTTTCGCAGGTGATATTAGCTGAAAAAATCAGAGTTTTTTAACCTATTCTCTCCCTATAAATAGTGGGAAATAGGCCTTAGTTATTTACCAAGAAAAATACAAGTTTTCATTGTTTTTCAAGAGAAAGAGAAAAATAGTTTAAAGCTTTCATTTCCATTCTTTCAAATTGGTTTTTCAGTTGTTGTTTGATCTCTAATATCACTCTACAACTGAAGCTTTTCTCACCACACTTCATAGTGCCAAAAATTTCATATTCTTTCTATAGGTGAAGTTGTAAAAGAGTGAGAGTGTTTGTAAAAGAGTGTTGTGGTCTAGTTAAAGATCACTATTTGTAATTCTTGTTCTTGTTGAGACAAGCTCCTCGGTGGAGTTTCTTTGTAAGGTGAAGCTACGGGCTTGAGGTCTTTGGAGGCCTAACTTGTACGGGATCCTAAGGGGATAGTGGAAACCCTTCACGGAGGTGAAGGCGGGGACTAGAGCTACGGGCTCGAACCTCGAAACAAATCACTTTGTTTGCGATTGCTTTTGTGTCATCTTGTCTAATTCTCTCTTGCTTTACTTGCTTTCAATTTATTGCTTGAGAACTAACATTTTATTTGTGCAATCCTTACTTGTTTACTTTTCTTGCTATATTACTTGTGTACATTTCATCATCGCATTTCATACTTGGAATTGTTCGATCACACCTCAATACAACACGGTTGCATTGCGCACCTCTAACCCATTTAAGGGGAATTGGGAGGAAGGAGTTCAGAACCTCGCAAGGGGTATTCGGCTCTTAGTCGTGTTTTGAGAGATCGTTGCATCACTCACTTAAGTAAAATTTAAAAAGAGCATTAGATTAGCATTACACCTATTCACCCCCCCTCTAGGTGTATTTCAACTTGCTCTACATCCCCGCCTTCGACACACGAAGGATTTCTACTATAATCGATCCCACCGGATCACTCGGTGCCGCAACACCTACAAGCCGAGTTCACACTTGAACTCCTTGGACTCTCTCTAGTCCGTACACACCGCAAGCCCACTAGCTCGCCGAGGCCGCACCTCAAACAACAAGTTCGCACCCGAACTCGAAACACCGAGTCCCCACTAGGACCCGAAACAATGCGAACACACACGTCCGCTTCCTCAAAGCAAATGAAGGAACTTTGGTGATCACAACTCTTGATCACCTAAAATCCTCTCACAAGAACACTCCTATAGGATGAATATGTCAATGGTTGCTCAAGTGTTTGTGAGAAAACAAGGATGGAAAGTGTGGTGAAAAACTCAAGGAAATCACTTTTACACTCTTGATAAAACTTTCCTTTTGATTGGAAATATTTGCTCTCAATTTTGTGGAGAAAAACCTCTGAAAAGATTAGGAAAACTGGCTCTAAAAGTCTCCAAAAATCTTTTTCAAAACAGCCCCCAAATGCCCCTTTTTATAGAGCTAGAAAAAACTAGCCGTTGGGGTCTGACAGAGCTGTCGGTCGACCGCCCGGTCGACCGGCCAACGGTCATGTTTCAGACCGTTGTGCCATCGGTCGACCGGCCGGCCGACCGAGGCCAAGATACAGAGAGCAAGTCTCTCTGTCCGGTCGACCGCCCGGTCGACCGGGGCTTTCCAGAGAGCAGAGCTCTCTGGACGGTCGACTGGGTCGGTCGCCCGGCCCTCCTGCCAGAACTGGCGTGCATGTCCGTGCACGTCGGTCGACCGGCTGAGGCCAGGTCAGAAAACTGTTAAGGGATTTAAAACTTGGTCTTTTTGATTGAAATAAAATCCCATAAAATACTGAAAAATCTACAAAATAGTTTTACCAATATACTCTGATAAACAAATATGCTTGCACAAAATCAAGGCATGTTACAAATGATTTGGACTATTTTTGTAAGTTGGAATATTGGCTCAAAAGAAAAACAGTATTTTTCAAAACTTGATTTTTCTAAAACTTGTTTTCCAAAACTTCACCAAATACAAAAACAAGATATTCTAAACACTATTAAAGCATATGGTGCATGGATATGATCCACTATACAAATATGGTGAAATATCTATGTTTTTGACATTAAGATCTAAACTTGGTTTTGGTTAAAAACATGTAAACATTGAATACCAAAAACCAAAATGATATTTTTCAAAATGAAAATTCTTTTTTAAAACAAACTAAATCAAGAGTGTGTGTGTATATGATACTTGAGCAATCCACCAACTATTCTATCCTTTACATTTTATCTAAAACAAAATCTTATAAAAACAAACCTAGACTCAAGTCTTCATCTTCTTGAAGTCTTCTCTTATAGCCTTCTTGACTTGGTCCAAACATCGTGCTAGCTCCAAAATATGGCTTTAAATCCTTTGTTGAAGCTATGCATCTGCTAAGATCTTGATCATAAATCTGTCACTAATTAAACACAAGATCATTAGTACTATAACTACATGAGTTGATCATCATCAAAACTAGAGTGATGGGCCTTTGGGCCAACACATCTCTCCCTGAGGTTCGACCCACTTTAGCCCTTGCTACAGCGGATATTTTGTGGAAGACAGAGACACGTATCCCTCCAGATAACATCCTTCTAACCCTTAATTCTACCTCTGTTTTTCTCGCAATCAAATTTTGTCGCTGTTGCCAGGGAGAGAACGGTACAGTTTGTTTTCTAACTAATTTTTTCTCTGTTTGTGTGTGCAGGAATAGGTTTCAAGAAAATGAAAGGTGCAGAGCAGTGCTTGCGTACATGTGCCTCTGCTCAAGAAAGCAGAGCACAGGAGACAACCACAAAGCTGCGCAAAAACGGCCTTCACCGCATTTTCACGGCAAAATTGTTGACCCACCTGCTGAGTCTTCTGCAGGTGCTTCTGAGCAGTAATTTTCTGTCTCTTCTATTTTTAGTTTTCTTTAAAATTTGTAATAGCACATTATTTTTAAATAACAACATTAACCTATTGGTTGAAATTTAAAAAACAGATAGACTTGCATCTAGGCATGTGTCTATGTTTTTTAAATTTCAATTATTGCTAAAGAAAATGGGAGATGAGGTAAGTCTGCATAGCATTTAGATTAGGAAACACTTGTGGTGATTTATTTGCTTTGAGTGATCCTTATCTATTTCTTGCACACTTTTGGGCTAAATCAACTTAAGGGCAAATACTTAAACAAGGTGGGGAAGTCATTACCTTCCCTTGGCCCACAAACCATCTCCACACTCATTAACCCAATCCTAATTTAAAATTGAGTAGAAGTTAGCCATAGAGACATCTCAGACTCATTAGGAGATTGACCTAAGGAGGAAGTTGTTAGAATTTAACTCTTACCAAATCGGTGACTAAGGTAGGGGATAGAGAGGCGAAACCTCGAAAGTTGGTAGTTTGACATAATTAGGCCCGTCTTGACTGATACTTCCCAGCTATCTTGCCACCTACCTGGCCAATTAGCTTGTGCTTAGAATCTAGAATGTACCTCATGTAGACAGTCTAACTAGTTCAGAGTCGTCTAGGTCTAAGGTCTACCCTAACTTAGGTTAGAATATTTTTGTGTTTTGTTTATCTGTATGTTTTAACAATTCTTGAGTGATATGGATTCTAACCACAATTTTTTTAATTTTAATAATAATCTATATTTTACTCAAACCTCTTTCAATTCGGATTACACTAAACAAGCATGGACTAACTTTCACCAACAAAATTTTAACCAATCAAGTATATCGGGTTGGTCTCACCCTAATCAACACATGCCCCAATCTCATTATTATAATCAAAATAATCATCTCTACTCTTCACCGAGTCGATAGAGATACAATGCCCCAAGCCATATTATCAGTCACCTTTCGAACAATCATCGTCATATACTTCTATTCCCAAGCAACCAACAGAAAAATTAATAGACTGAGAAAATAAGATGAAAATCTTAGAAGAGCTCGAGTGACGACTTAGAAAAATAGAAGACGCACGAGCCTATTGAAATTTTAAATTCAAGATTCTTACTATACCTTTCAAGTCTCACCACAATAAGAAGAACCAACGAACTTAGATGAAAGTATGAAAAACCTGATTCAAGCTGAAAATTATGTTACCCAATTTATCAATAGATTTGAAGCACAAATGAATCATTTGATCAAAAATAAGGATGAGTAAACTCTACCTAATACATTTTGACCATTCTCTATTGGCCTAACCATATTGATAGGAACGAAAAATTATAGTGTCTTGAAGACTTTGACCAAGATTCAATCTTATCACACCAATTTGAACTTGACCAATCACAATCTTTGGACCAATTGACAAGGTTTAACTTCAATGAGATTGAACTTGATTGCGAATGTGAACCCAATCCCTAACTTTGTGATTTACTTTCCAAACTTTGAATCTATATTGACCTCGGTGACTCAATTCGCGAGCCAACATGAATTGTCGTGCCCATATATTATAGATTTGAATCACCTATTGTAGATGGGCACATTCCATATATGATGAATGATGAATGTGAACTTAAGTTCTTTGGTTTGAAACCCGCTCTTGAACTAGATCCGACTCTCGAACGTAAATTAACCTTTCAAGAGTTAGTATTGTTTCGAGAGGATTTAGATACAATATACCCCTTAAGGAGCAAGTTGAATCATATTGTGAGGATGAATGTGATAAAGATGAACTTTTATTTCAAGCAAAATTTGAGGATGAATTTAATAAATTTTGTGAGGGAATTTTGTTGAGAAGCCAAAGATTTCATCTAATTATGTTGAGCCCGAAATTGATTTTCCTGAGTCAATATTGGCCCCCAAATCTAATATTCTTGAGCCCAAATCAATCACTTCAACAAATTACATTTTATTGTTGAATCAAGGTGTAGACAATAATGACTGTGAGATATTTTTTCAAACTTGATCATATAATGGAGATAGTTTTTATGTTAGGATTTTCCATTATCCTATTCATTTTGGGGGTTGTAACACTGTACATAAGAAAGAGGCCAACAAAGGTTGGTTCCTTGATGATCTACGTTATATAGATTAGGTAGCAACGCTTGGCCCAATTCGTCCACCACCGGAACCACCACCATGAGGTAACATTTTGCCTTTCCTTTTATCTTTTTCATGCATACATGCATTCATTCATACATTGAGGATAATGTACGAGATAGGTGTTGGGGAGGGTTTACTAATACAAACATAGGTAGATACTAACATTTTTTTTTCTTTTAAAACCTTTTTGAAAAAGAAAACAATATTTTAATTTATTTTTATAAGTAATTAAGTTAATTTTAAGGAATAGAAAAATCACAATTAGGAGTTCTTGATACTCAGTCAAAATAAGATTATTTGTTTGATTTTTAGATTTAGGAGGAAAAATTGAATAAATAATTTAGCCTTAATTTTTACCTTGATGAAATATGCATACTTTAAACACTTACACACCTAGGATTCAAAATAAAGACTCTTGTGCCTCAGTAAATATATATATATATATATATATATATATATATATGAAAAAAATAATAAATATAAAAACAAATCTAATTATTGATTAGCTAGGTGCTTAGCCTAAGGAAGCCTTGGTGTTTACGCGAAAGATAATTGGATAAGTTTGAAAAAAATATATAAATATAATATATGTATTAACACATCTCATAATCATTTAGTTAGGTATAAGGCCTCAAGAAGTCTTGATACTTACATGAAAGAAAATTAGATGAGTTATACATATAAAAACCAGTGCTTAAAGGCAAAAGGTGGTAATACTTCGAACTTCTTTCAAAAAAAAAAAGAACAAAGAGATAAATTTTTATATATATATATATAATATATATATATATATATTAATATACAAGGCATAAGAGTTGAAGTTGAAGAATCTCAAGTCAAAAATTCACGGTCACAAAGGTGCATATGACTTACGGTAAGATAATAGACTAGATTAGAAATTCAGTTTTAATTAAAACCTAAATTGATAATAAATATTTGTATCGAGGCTAAGTATAGAAATGAATAACTAAGTGATCTTAAGACTTATAGATTAACTTGGTTTTTGCAAAAATCTCTCAAATATTTTTCTCTTTCAAAATGAATTTTGAAAATACAAATATTTTATTTTTCTTTCTTTATGAATTTTGTGAGTGTAATTTACTAAAAAATCTCATGAGACAACACTCGTCCTCTAGGGGTAACCTAGAGGTTTAACGACTTGTTGCACATGCTAAGTGCAATCGTGATTCCTACAAAAGTGAGTTAGTTTAGATTAGATTAATTCTTTTTCTTCTTCTTGTTTTACTTGATTTCGAGTAAAAGATAGGAATGGGGGTATGATTGCTCACCAAAAGTGCATATTTTTAGTCACATTTTCATGTTTATTTTTCATAAAGTACTGCTATTTAATCATTTTATTGTTTAGTAATATGCAGGCCTTCATAATTAAAAAAAGAAATGAAAAGAGCTCAAAAGAACCGCACAAGTTAAAGAGAAGCCCAAAGAGTCCATCAAGCCCAAGTTAATTCAGAAATTATCCTATTCTAAATTAGAGATAAAGAAGAAAGTCAATTTTAATTAAGTTACTTGATCCCTACTCAAAGATAAAGGAGAGAATTCAAGTTTAAAATTTGAATTTATAGATAACTTGTTTCCTAAGTTATCTAGGAAATAAGGTGAGGATTCTAAAGATAGATCTTCAGACGAATGAACGAGATGAAGCCACGTACCAAAGCGCGTGGCCAGACTCCACAAAAAGGTCGAACCTCTCCCTTATTTGTCACGAAAACGCTACATTTTCTGTGGTCGCCTGCGTGATGGTTTGGGGTGAATATTCTATTAGGACTCTACTACTGAAATCCCCTATAAATACTCCTGAAGAGAAACAGAGGAGAGGCATCTCAGAGAATCAAGTTTAAGATTTTTTTAGATCATCTTTTCTTTTCAAATTTACATTATAATTTCTAGTTTTAGAGAAAGATTTGTAAAGAAGGAAGGAGCGATTGTACTTTGATGGTGACAGCTCAATAAATAAGGTTATTTTGTTCTTCTTTTCAATTTCCTTTTCATTAGTAGTTATTTGCTTTCTTCTTCATGCTTTCTTATTTAGTTTTCAGTCATGTGTAGTTAGATCTTTTCTCATGGCTTACTAAAACATCACCACCATTATACTAGTATCTAGTAAATAATCAGATTAGATCGTATGCATGCTTACTCCAATGCTTGTTCTTGAAGACACATTAGAATAAGCAATTAGGTCAAATATTTGCTAATACTTTTTAATTATTTTTCTTAATATATGCTTGATAAAGATCTTGATATTTTAATGTTAAAACTTTAATCAATGTTATTTCAAATAGGGTTAAGATTTGCTAAGTACTTTCTAATGATTTTTTCTTACTTTATACTTGATTGACAATTTTGAAATTGTAATGTTAAAACTTAGTTGGTGTTATTTAAAATCATAACCTAGTTTCTATCCTATGTATCTTGCTTGATTTTGTGGTAAAATATCATGTTTAGGGTTTGAAGTGAACTCATTATTAATTGGGCATTAGCATGTACGGTGGTTTATTATTAGTAAGTTGTAAACCTTTCTTTTAGATCAATTCTTTATCCACATACAATCTATCCCTTCTTTTCTAAGTTCTTTAAACAGAGAAGATAATAAGAATATAATAGTACCAAAAAACTTCCATCGCATCTCTCCCTGAGGTTTGACCCACTTTAACCCTTGCTACAGCAGATATATTATGGAAGATAGAGACACGCATCATCCAGATAACATCTTTATAATCCTTAATTCTACCTCTGTTTTTTTCGCAATCAAATTTTGACACCGTTGCTGCGGAGGGAACGGTACAACTTGTTTTCTAACTAATTTTTTCTCTGTTAGTGTGTGCAGGAATAGGTTTCTAGAAACTGAAAGGTGCAGCGCAGTGCTTGCGTACCTGTGCCTCTGCTCAAGAAAGCAAAGCACATGAGACAACCATAAAGTCGCGTAAACACGGCCTTTGTCATGTTTTCGCGGCAAAGTGGTAGACCCACCTTCTGAGTCTTCTGCAGGTGCTTCTTGAACGGTGATTTTCTGTCTCTTCTATTTTTCAGTTTTCTTTAAAATTTATAATAGCATACTGTTTCTAAATAACAACATTGACCTATTGATTGAAATTAAAAAAATGGATAGACTGCGGGCACTCCCGAAGAAGTAGCCAAGTGATTCGAAGAGCAGGCCCAAGTTCAGAGGAAACAATTCGGTATGATTCGAGCTCAGCAACAATCTATCGACACCCTTAAGAAAATGCTAGCACAACTACTTAAGAAGAAGAAAAAGTCCCAAGACTAAGGGAAAAAAGAAGGAGGGAGAAAGCTCTTCTTCTGAGGATATTGAGAGTGAAAAGCACTGTTGATTGAATTTTCCTGCACACAAAATATAGTATTTTAGTTTTAAGAATAGATGTGCAAGTTCTCATTCTAATCCGCGGTAGCAGGGCTATGCGGGTCGTGATCCTCAGGGAGGGACTAGCGATAGAAGTGTTTGTAAGATTCTCTAAAATTATTTTCTTTTTTTTATTTAGAATGGTATATGATATTTACAATGAGAAGGTGAAGAATAAATGTGGGAGAGATGAAGATCTAAACTAAATTAAAAAGAAAGAAACTATAACACGTACAAACCTCTTCTACCTTGCTTACCTTTGATCTGTTCGCAACGACTTACCTTGTCTTGGAAGGCGTGCAAGTATGGCGTATAGGATCGTCCACCTTCGCTACCTACACTATGAAAAGAAAAGACAATCTAAAGAAGGATTGTTCATCTCCATAAGCCATCAAGTGCTCTTCTTCGGCTAGGCAGTCTCGAAGCAATCAGATCTCATGGTTCACAAAATATTAGAGAGAAACAATAACAGAAAACAAGAACAAGAAAACAAGAATAAAACATGAAGAAATAAAACAAGAATAAAAAAGACAAACCTCGAGCAGATTTCATTAACAATAGAAGAAAAGTTGGCTTACACCTCTGTCACCTCAGTACAAGCATGAACTCCTTCCTCCATGAAAGCTTCCTCCACTCTCAGTTTACAAAAAGGAAAAATAAAAATTACAAAAGAGAAAAGAAAACCTAAACTAGAAGAAAGCCTAAAAACCCTAGCTTTGGCTCTGTATTTTCTGTCTCTGGACGACTCTGTACGTTGCACTGCAGGGGGTATTTATAGGTGCAGAGAGGCGAAGAGTCCCGGATGAAGTAACCCACGAAATCTGGAAACTGATCTCATCTAAATTGCCGCAAAATCCTGGTTTTTGCCGCAATTTTGCGGCAAAACTGGCTCTTCTGGCCACGCGCTTTGGCGCGTGGCCTCTCCTGATCCGTTCATCTGGGCGTTTGCTTCTGGAAGTGTGATCCTGGCTCTTCATCTTGGGATTTCGAGATAACTTAGAAATCAAGTTACCTTGATCTCAATTATCCCAAATCTTTTATCCACGAATTTCCTTCTTATCTTTGGCTTTTATGCTCATCCTGCAAGAGTTTAGGGTTGGGTAGAATTCTATCATTCCCTTATCTTTAATAATTGCAACTTTAGCCCTTGTAAATTTGCACTGTGACAATCTGATATTTGCACTTTTACACTTGGGCTTCAAATATGGGCTTTTGGGCTTCATTAGGCTTTATTTATTATAAAAATAATAATTCGAGGCCTGCACACAATAAATTACAAATTATTAATAAATGTGCAGAATTAAATGAATAAATATGAAAATGTGATGGTAAATGTTATGATAAAAATGCACTTTTGACTACCAATCACACCCTCACACTTATCTTTTTGCTCGTCCTCGAGTAAAACAAAGAAAAAGAAAAAGAAAAGAAAAGTTAATCTAACCTAACTCACTTTCGTAGGAATCACGGTTGCACTTAGCATGTGCAACAAGCCGTTAAACCTCTAGGTTACCCTAGAGGACGAGTGTTGTCTCGTGAGGGTTTTCAGCAGATTACACCCACAAAATCCATAAAAAGGAAAATATTTGAATTATTTCTGAAGAGACTAAGTAGTCTATAAGTTTTAGGATTATCATTTTTATTCATTCTTCAAACTTAGTCTTTATAAAGTTAATTGTTTTTCATTTTAGGTAAGAATTAAAATTGAATTTCTAATATAGTCTTTTTCGTTACCAAAAATCATGTGCATCCTTATGTTTTTACTAGGAATTCCTTAACTTGGACTCTCATGCCTCTTTATTATTTATTAATTTACATATACTTTTTTTTTTTATATGTATAACTCATCTAATCTTCTTTCGTGTAAGTATCAAGGCTTCTTGAGGCCCTAATACCTAACTAATTGATTATTAGATGTGTTAGTACATATGTAAGTAATTTTTTTCTTAGTTTCCTCAGACTTTCTAATCCACCCATGTAGCGAACTTAAAGTCGATGACTCCCAAACCGGTTGGCTTTAGGGCACCAGGTGAGAAAACACCCCGCGGACTCAAATTCGAGTGAACTAGGTCACAAAACTAAGGTTTTATTATTTTATATTTTTTACTCACCTTTAGGCGTGAATACTTATGCTTCTTGAGGCACATGTATCCAGCTTAATTAGTGATTTTCCTTTTTTATATATATATATATATATTTTTTATATATATATGAGGCACAAGGGTCTTTGTCTTAGAATCCTAGATATGCATTAGGTATGCACATTTCATTAAGGTAAAAATTAAGACTAATTAATTATTCAATTTCTCTCCTATACCTAAAAATTAAACAATTTATTTATTTTGACCAAGTTTTTAGAAATCCTAATCATGATTTTCCTAATCCTTAAAACTAACTTAGATTTCTTTCAAAAAATAAGTCAAAATATTTCCTTTTTATAACAATTTTTTTAAAAAAATTTTTTTTATTAGCAAATTTTTGTTAGTTTTTACCTATGTTAGTAGGTTAGTAAAGCCCACCCCCACACTTATCTCATGCATTGTCCTCAATGTATGAATGTATGCATATATGCATGAAATAAAAGAAGGGAAGGCAAAAGTTACCTTAAGGTGGTGGTTCCGGAGGTGGTCTAATTGGGCCAAGCGTTGCTACCCAATCAAGATAACATAATAATTGGTGGAACCCACCAGAAATTTTCCTTACATAACCCACTAAAATATATGTACAATCATTTTTTAGAATTTCCACCCCATCAAATTTCCAAATTTCATAATAAATTTCAGAGTTAATTGTGTCAACCTCCTTGTCCCAAAATGGAGTATGGAAAGATGGAATGATTGACTTGGACATGGGAAGTACGGGAACGAATACCGACTCAGGAAAGAAACTTAAATCAAGTAATGGTTCAGGAGTCGGGCTAAGTTCAGAAAGTGGGTCCAAATCAATAAGTTGAAGCTCAAGTCCACAATCATCTTCCCACAATGGAATGTGACTCAATGGTGGTGATTCAAGTTCAGCAATGATAGGTGTGGGAATCAAAACTGACTCTAAAATATTACCTAATTCAGGTAACAAAACAGGAGTCAATAATGATTCAAGAATTTGAACTTGATTATAGATTTGAGAATCTAGGTCACATATCTCATTGGGTTCAATGTAATAAAAAGAACTTGCCAATTTATCCATAGGATTTTCAAGATTGCACAATTGGTCAAGTTCAATATGATCATTAAGAATAGGTGATTCAATTTCATTATGAATTGGAATAGGATCTAATGTTGACTCGGGAAAAGTGAAATCAGGTGGAGACACTGGAGTCATTATTGGATCAGGAAATAAATTGAATCATCAAGTTGGGGATCATGATCATATTCATCCTCAAGTTCTATTTCAGGAAAGGAAAAACTTGCCAAATTATCAAGAATTGGAGTTTCGGCAAGTTCTAATGATGGCACTGAAATAGAATCTTGTTGTCCAAAGCAACTTGGTTCGTCGGCTCTAAGAGAGTGGTCAATGAAAGCAGAAATGGCCGAACTGTGAGAACGTAAAGATTGAACCATCAAATCTATGTCATGATCACGGGCTAATTTAGCCTGAGTCATGGCAGCAAGCATCCCTTCATAGTCGATAGGTGCATCATGCTCTGATTGGTCTTGAAAATAGGAAGGGTAATCGTGATGAAGTTGTGA
Organism: Agave tequilana; assembly: GCA_038442645.1. Classification (NCBI taxonomy): domain Eukaryota; kingdom Viridiplantae; phylum Streptophyta; class Magnoliopsida; order Asparagales; family Asparagaceae; genus Agave; species Agave tequilana. The sequence goes on from JAVJIF010002268.1 coordinate 57,485, forward strand.
GTCGGTGGACTCACGCATCATCATGTCTAAGATTGATGGTGACTGTTGCTTGGACTCATTCATACTCATCATTTCCAAGATAGATGGATTTCTATTCTGAATGGGGGGATCTGAGTATGAATCATTGAAAGAATGTGGACTAGATGGATATGAAGGACAATTCGGTTGATAATTAGACTCGGGGGACTCGAAACCCCATGAACTCTGTGACGAGTTGAAATTATTATGGAAATTATAGTCATAAGATGGAGGGTGTGGGTTATATTCATTCGGATAAGACCATTCCGGCACACTAGATTGGTCAAAGTTATGATATGCCGGGTTGGTAATATCCGAATAACAGTTAGGTGTGTAATATGGATTAAAATTGGAATTATTATTATATGCCATATCACACCAACACAAACAAAACAAACAAATAAACAAACAAAAAAGAAAAAATTCTAACCTAAGTTAGGGTAGAGCTATGACCTAGACGACTCCTAACTGGTTAGACTGTCCACAGGAGGTAGGGTGCAGACTTTGACCACGAGTTAATCAGCCAGGTCAGGGCAAGAGTGGTGGGAGGTTTTCCGTCAAAGACGTTCCTTAATTAAATAACCACCAATCTTCGGGCTTTCGGCCCTCAATCCCTTTCCTAGACACTGATTTGACAAGAGTCAACTTCCAGCACTGTTCCCCCTTAGGATAATCTCCTATTGAGTCCGAGATGTCCCTAGGGCCAACATCTACTAATTTTTATGTTAGGCTTGGTTAGTGAGTGCTCGGGATATGATTTTTGGGCTAAGGAAGGGTGATGAAATCCCCACCTTATCTTATTTATGGGTTATGCCCTTAAGATGAATTAGTGTACGTGTAAAGCTGTAGAAAAGTAATCACTCAAGAAAGCAGTAAACAACCAAGAGTGTTTCCTAATCTATATGCTATGCAAACGTACCTTGTCGCCAGCACTATTCAACAGTAAAATTAAATAAATTGAAAAGACACGTGCCTAATATGCAAACGTCTAATCAATTTTTATCATTAACAACAAACTTTTTACTGTTGAATTAATTAGCAGTAAGCAGGGTTATCACAGAACAAAATCAATAGAGCAGTAAACAGTATTCGAACTTTGCAGCAACCTGCAGAAATTAGGATCAGTAGTTCTCTACTGTTGCCGCAGAATTGCGGCTCTGGCCGCAGATCTGCGGCAAAACAGTAGCTTCCTGTGCTCTGCCTTCGAGGGCAGAGGCACAGGATAGCTATATGTCCACTGCTGCTTCTGTATTTCTGTTTCCTATTCTCCAAACCTGCAAACAGAAAAGAATAAAGAATTAGTTAAAAATTAAATTTTTGTTTTAGAGATAAACTTACCGTCCCTCCCCGGCAACGGCGCCAATTTGTTGATTGAATTTTCCTGCACACAAAATATAGTATTTTAGTTTTAAGAATAGATGTGCAAGTTCTCAATTCTAATCCGCGGTAGCAGGGCTATGCGGGTCGTGATCCTCAGGGAGGGACTAGCGATAAAAGCGTTTGTAAGATTCTCTAAAAATTATTTTCTTTTTTTTATTTACAATGGTATATGATATTTACAATGAGAAGGTGAAGAATAAATGTGGGAGAGATGAAGATCTAAACTAAATTAAAAAGAAAGAAACTATAACACGTACAAACCTCTTCTACCTTGCTTACCTTTGATCTGTTCGCAACGACTTACCTTGTCTTGGAAGGCGTGCAAGTATGGCGTATAGGATCGTCCACCTTCGCTACCTACACTATGAAAAGAAAAGACAATCTAAAGAAGGATTGCTCATCTCCATAAGCCATCAAGTGCTCTTCTTCGGCTAGGCAGTCTCGAAGCAATCAGATCTCATGGTTCACAAAATATTAGAGAGAAACAATAACAGAAAACAAGAACAGAGAAAACAAGAATAAAACATGAAGAAATAAAACAAGAATAAAAAAGACAAACCTCGAGCAGATTTCATTAACAATAGAAGAAAAGTTGGCTTACACCTCTGTCACCTCAGTACAAGCATGAACTCCTTCCTCCATGAAAGCTTCCTCCACTCTCAGTTTACAAAAAGGAAAAATAAAAATTACAAAAGAGAAAAGAAAACCTAAACTAGAAGAAAGCCTAAAAACCCTAGCTTTGGCTCTGTATTTTCTGTCTCTGGACGACTCTGTACGTTGCACTGCAGGGGGTATTTATAGGTGCAGAGAGGCGAAGAGTCCCGGATGAAGTAACCCACGAAATCTGGAAACTGATCTCATCTAAATTGCCGCAAAATCCTGGTTTTTGCCGCAATGTTGCGGCAAAACTGGCTCTTCTGGCCACGCGCTTTGGCGCGTGGCCTCTCCTGATCCGTTCATCTGGGCGTTTGCTTCTGGAAGTGTGATCCTGGCTCTTCATCTTGGGATTTCGAGATAACTTAGAAATCAAGTTACCTTGATCTCAATTATCCCAAATCTTTTATCCACGAATTTCCTTCTTATCTTTGGCTTTTATGCTCATCCTGAAAGAGTTTAGGGTTGGGTAGAATTCTATCCTTCCCTTATCTTTAATAATTGCAACTTTAGCCCTTGTATATTTGCACTGTGACAATCTGATATTTGCACTTTTACACTTGGGCTTCAAATATGGGCTTTTGGGCTTCATTAGGCTTTATTTATTATAAAAATAATAATTCGAGGCCTGCACACAATAAATTACAAATTATTAATAAATGTGCAGAATTAAATGAATAAATATGAAAATGTGATGGTAAATGTTATGATAAAAATGCACTTTTGACTACCAATCAAGCACTCAAACCTCGAGTCTCTCAAACCTTCATCTAAAGAGAGGATGGCTCAGAAAGCGGATCTCGTCACTCTAGGAGGATGAGCAATCTAGAGAAACGCCTCAAAGGCCTTGCGTACCGAGGCAACTTTTAAGATGTGGGGGTAGTCTAACTTTACCCAGCGGAATAGGACACAGCTCCCTACCCTCCAAGGTTCAAGGCACCGACCTTACATACTTTCGACAGTACAGGGTCGCCGAACCAACACATATACTACTTTAAATCAAACCGGGAACGTAGTATTGAACGATGCCATCATGGCTCGTTTATTTGTTGGCACTCTCAAGGGAGTTGCCTTCGAATGGTTCATGAAGCTGCCTGCCGACTCTATCAATACTTCGACTGACTTGAAAAAGCTATTTCTGGCTCGCTTCTTCGAAGACGATACAGAGGTAGCAATGCCGACTCTCCTCACCACGAAGCAGAAGAAAGGAGAGTCCATCAAAGTCTTTGTGCAGAGATTTCGGAGTATGGCACTCCATTTTTCAAGTGGCATGTCTCAGTCCACACTGGTGGAAACGTGCCGCCACAACCTACAAACTGCACTCCTCGCCCAAATAGGAGTGGCGAAATGCCACACTTGAAAGTAGCTGGTGCAAAAAGGCTAGCGGGCAGAGAAAACAGTCACCCGAGTCAAGGCTGAAGAGAAAGACAGCAAACCAAGACCGATAAATCGATGTGACACACTCCAGAGTCATCTTCTCAGCCAAAAAGACGAGATACTCTGGGAATGGAGATTAAATCGCCTTCGAAATCCCAGTCAGCTAGAGGGGGTGGAGCTCCCGGCCAAGCACGTGCCAGTAAATCATACTCCTTCAAGGATGAGACATGGTTTCTTTGTTCAAGTTACTTCAGAAGAGTAACAAACTTAAATTGCCAGAGGTCGGATGCCCTGACGAAGTCGGGGAGACTGATGATCCCAACTACTGTTTATATCATAGGATGTTGGGGCATCCTGCGAAAAACTGCCACATCTTCAAGGATGTTCTTCTAGCTTTAATCGACACGGATGTTCTCAAACTCCGTCCAGAGCAGAAGTAGGTGACGGCTAACATCACATCTTTTCAATTTTGTAAAGAATTCCCGCCAGTACTAGCCGAAGTGGTTCTTATCCTGAAAGGAGAACTGAGGGTGATCAATATTGATTCTCACAACCAAAAGAGAAAGGCCTTGTCCCTACTCCTCGAGGAGAGATGATGTGGATTCACCCCGACATTATCGAAAGCCAACAATGGACAAATATTACACACAGAAAATCTAAAAGCAAAGATAAAGCATCCTCTAGTAATATGGTGGGTATCTCTGCCAGAGAAACTGAGGAAGATGTTGCTTCTCTCACCAGTTCAGGAGAAGAGGAGTCCGTCTTGGCTGCTGATACAAGTACTCCTTCCACGTGAAGACCCAATTCGGCAAGCAGTACTTGAAACAGTATGGTCAGCTGGTGGCAAACTCTTCCCAGCCAGTGAAGGAGACAGCCGAGCAGTCCACAAAGCAGCCTGTGGACAAACAGAAGGAGCTTCGTTATGCCAAAGTCCTTCAAAAAGATGATGCTAGACCATTAACTCCCTTCGCTTTGATATTTTGGCTCAGCTCACCAACATCCCTGCTCGGATCACTCTATATGAGCTTCTCAGACTTTCTAAATCCATGAGAGAAGCTCTAAGAGAAGAATTGGCAGATTTTAAGGTTTTGTTAACCCAGATTCCTGCCATCCTAAAGGAGGAAGACGATGGGCACTGTCATCAGGCCTCCAGATGTTCCCCATGCATCACATTCTCTCTGGAGGATCTGCAAATAAAAGAAAAATATGATAGACCCTTATATTATACAGGCTGCATTGGATCATCTGAAGTTAGCCACATTCAAGTTGATCCAGAATTCGCGTTGAGCATTATGCCCCGCCGGGACATGCAGCACGTAAGGATTCTCACTCAACGATTAAGCGCTACACAAACTATCATTTATGACTTCAATGCCAAGGGCACACACCCTATGGGAAAGATCACACTCAAATGCCAGATCGGGAATTTGAAGTCTGAAGTCACGTGTTATGTCATTGATGCCGACACGTCTTACAACCTGCTGCCGGACGATCATGGATCCACCGTAACTCCATCGTCCCGTCTACCCTTCATCAAGTGATGAAATATGCTGATGAAATTACTTCATTGACTCCCTTCTTTACAAAGATTCTCTTGAGACTGATGAGAATCTCCAGCCAGAAAAATTAAACTCTGACAATGAAGTGGATACGGAATCAGAGGCAGAAGAATAATATCTTTGGGAAATAAATCCTCTTGTACCGAGCGTTGATAAGCTCGATTTCAATACCACAGCCAATGTTGAAGGTGAGTGATTTATCAATGAAGTTTAGATTTGGTTTACTTTTCTATGTTTGCTTCTAATTATGTACCGTTAGACACTAGTACTGACTTGAATAGTGACCAATGGTCAGCAGTAGATGCTCTGACATCATTGTGTGTGCCAATCAAGTCATCTTTCATGGTGCATGAAAAGACCAGTGATGCACGAGGACTTTCTTAGAAGTGCCAGCTAAATGCAAAGGTCAAAAGCTGATTCTATTCGGGAGAATCGAGTCTGAACCAGTGACTCGGGAAAACTCAGAAGACGATCCTGAATCCCCACTATCTCTCATTACGGGCCAAATGTATGTCATATGATGGAGAATATGGGGTATGACCTGATGAAAAGGTCTGGCTTGAACTTTGGCCAAGGAAGACGAACATTGCTCCGATCTTTTATCCCAAAAGGGAAGACCCCTGACTATTATCATCAAACTCGGAGAGGGTTAGGCTATGTATCAAATCCAATCCCATCGGGCTCTGGTTCTGAGGAATCATTATATCACAATCATTTGTTAGGCACATCATCATGGAAATCAGACATCAGTGTTGGTGCTATCTTCGAAGATCTTTCAGTAAATATGGTTTCAACTAGCCATCCAGAGGATAAGATGAAGATGAAGAAATGATCCAGTCAGACACTGATCCCTAGATAAAACACCTAAATACTCTCTGGGGCATCCACTTCGAATAGCGTGAGCCACCCATAAATGATAAAGTGATTCAGATCAACCTAGAAGATGAGTTAACCCCAAACCCATCTTCATAAGTGAGAGCTTACCTCTCTCCGAGAAAGAAGACCTAATACATCTTATATAAGAGTACATAGATGTCTTTGCTTGGAACTATGAGGACGTACCCAGACTTGATCCTCAAGTGGTTATGCATCACCTAAACATCAATCCAGATGTGAAACTAGTCAAGCAACAGCAATGATGGTTCCGTCCAAAAATAATGAGGTAATTGAATTGGAAGTTAAAAAGCTCATAGACTCCGGTTTTATCAGAGAAGAAAAGCACCTTGACTGGGTAGCCAACATTGTGCCCATCACCAAGAAGAATGGGAAGATTCGAATTTGCATCGACTTTCACGATCTAAACGCTGCGTGTCCCAAAGACAAATTTTCTCTTCCGATCACAGATGTTATGATCGACAATACGTGCAGTTTTGAGAGGATGTTCTTCATGGACGATTTTTTAGGATATAATCAAATCAAGATATATCCTAAAGATGAAAAGCATACAACTTTCAGAACACTACTGGGGGTGTGTTGCTACACTGTGATGCCCTTCGGCTTGAAGAACGTAAGGGCGATATCAACGGGCAATTAATACAATCTTTTTACGAGCATATACGCAAGATCATAGAATGCTACGTGGGCGATATTGCAGCAAAGAATCGAGCTAAAGATGATCACAATGCAGATCTGAAGAGAGTATTCAACATCATGCGGGCGCATCAACTGAAGATGAATCTAATCAAGCCTTTCCTGGGGATGGCCACTGGCAAATTCCTTGGGACCGTTGTAACATCTAAAGGAATCCATGTCGACCCGAAGAAAATCCGTGCCATCCAGGAGATGCAACCTCCAAGAAATCTCAGAGAACTCATAGGGTTGCAAGGACGACTGGCTTACATTCGAAGATTCATATCGAATCTTTCAGGACGTTGCCAACCCTTCACCAAGCTGATGAAGAAGGGAATCTCATTTATTTGGGACAATGCTTACCAAGAAGCGTTCGAGGAAATCAAGTAATACCTCACGCATCCACCCGTCCTCGCAGCTCCAGTGTCAGGAAAACCTTTTCTGATATACGTTCAAGTTATGAATCATTCTCTAGGAGCCTTACTGTCCCAGAATAATGATCAGGGACATGAGCAAGCCATCTATTACCTAAGTAGAACCGTGATCGGAGCGGAACATCATTACAACCCGGTCGAAAAGGAGTATCTAGCCCTAGTCTTTGCTGTCCAGAAATACGACACTACCTGGTAGGCCAGACTATTCACGTCATTTCGAAAGTAAATCCATTGAGGTTACTTATGACGAAATCATCATCGCTAAACGGTCGATTGACAAAATGGGCTATATTGCTTTCGCAATACAAATGCAATTCCTACCACAGAAAGCTACAAAAGGACAAGCAGTGGCAGACTTCTTGACTGAATATTCAGATCCAAGAGCAACCATACTTTACAAAAAATCTCCCACATGAGATCGTTGAAGTTTATATGACCCAAATGTCTTTCGAAGAGCAAGTCTGGCAATTATTCTTCGACAACGCATCAAGGATGGGTCCCACAAGAAACATTGTAGCTAGAGTGGGGGTAGTACTCGTATCTCCACAAAATTACGTGATCCCTCGTGCATTCTCATTAACCGAGTCGTTTTCCAACAACGTTGCAGAATATAACACTCTCTTGATCGGGATGCAACTTGCTGAAGAGATTGGAGTCAAAAATCTCGAAGCATATGGTGATCGTAGCTCATCATCAACTAGTTTCATGGAGAGTATGAAGTATGACATGAAGACTTGGTGCCCTAACACAACGCATCCATTAATATAGTGGAGAAGTTCAGAATCTTTTACATTGACCATGTACCACATCAGCAAAACGCGCTTGCAGATGCATTGGCATCTCTCGCTGCTTCATTGGCCCTTCTAGCTGGAGCCACGGAGAAAGTACTCATCTACTGCCATGACTTGTACTATCCAGAATTCTACTTTGAAGAAAGTCAGACTCTAAGAGGAGACCTTCAAGTTGAAGAGGTCTGGAGACTTCAACAAGTATGGAACTCAGGGATTGCGATTCTTGTTCATCGACTTTGTCTTATACGATATCTTACCCGACGACCCCAAGGAGGCAGCCGCCATCAGAAGCAAGGCTCCTCGATTCTACTACAATATGATTACGCGAACATTATATCGCTGATCGTATGATGGAATCTTACTCCACTGCCTTTCATACAAAGAAGCACATTAGGCACTAAGGGAAGCTCACAGCGGTATGTACGGAGCTTACCAACCCGAAACTAAGCTCGGAGACCAGTTTTGAAGACTTGGCTACTATTGGCCAAAGATGATTCCTGACGCCATCGCCTATGCTAAGTGATGCCATGCCTGTCAGATCCACAGTGACTTCGTCCATCAAGCACCGGGACATCTTCATCCAACGTCCACTTCATGGCCATTTGAGATATGAGGAATGGATGTTATCGTACCCATAGACCCTCTGACACCTAAAGGACATCGCTTTATCTTGTCCAAGACTTGCTACTTTTCTAACTGGGCGAAAGCTGTTCTCCTGAAGGAAGTAAAGACATCACATTTGATCAAATTCATCAAGCATCACGTACTCTATCATTGGCGTACCCCAACGTATTGTCCATGACAATGGACCCTAATTTGTCAGCCAAGCATTTCAGAGATTCTGTAACAAGTTCAGAATCTAAAGTGTGTCTTCGACAGCATACTATCCAGCTGCCAACGGTCTTGCAAAAGCCTTTAACAAAACCATTGGGAAGCTTCTCAAGAAGTTCATCTCGAAAAGCCAACACGACTGGGATGACAAATTAGGTGAATACCTCTGGGCCTACCGCACAACTGTGAGAACTCCAACAAAAGCTACGTGGTTCTCTTTGGTGTACGAATGTGAAGTCGTACTTTCACTGAAAGTTTAGATTCCATCTCTACACACTGCTTTGACAACGAAGATGACAAACAAGAAGAATCATCGATTGTGACTCTAGGAGTTAGAAGCTTTAAACGATAAACATCTGCAAGCTCAACAACAAATCAAGCTCTATCAAGCTTAGATTTTTATATCCTTCAATAAGAAAGTCAAAGAACAAATTTTCAAGAAAGGCGACCTTGGATTAGCTATCAGAAGACCCATGGTTATAACACATAAGACGAAAGAAAAATTTCAACCCAAATGGGAATGACTATTTGTAGTAGAGTAAGTCTACTCAAATGGAGTATACTGCCTTATAACTCCGAACGACGATACGCTTATAATGTCGATCAATGACAGATTTTTGAAGAAATACTATCCTTAAAGGGACTATTCTCGTGATCAAGTTAACACTACACTTCTGATCGAAGATTCACCCTAATCAATCAGATAGATTAGGGTTTTAAGATCCAAAATGCTTGAGAGAGCACCAAAGAAAAAATTCCTCATTCAATGGATCACATCATGGTCAATCGACGCCGAGCTAACCGAACATTGGTGACATTATGATGCATGATGTCAACATTGAAGTAATGACAAAGTTGAAAACTTCGATTTTAACTTTATCACTCTTCTCACGATCAAGTTAGCACTACACCTCTGATCGAAGTTTCACTCTGATCACTCAGATTGATTAGGGTTTGAGATCCAAGATGTTTGGCGAGAGTGCCAAAGAAAAGCTTTCTCACTCAAAGGATCACATCACGATCGATTAACATCAAGCCCGCCGAGCATTGGTGACATTATAATGCATGATGTCAACATTGAAGCAATGACAAAATTGAAAACTTCAGTTTTAGCCTTATCACTCTTCTCATGATCAAGTTAACACTACATCTCTGATTAAAGATTCACCCTGATCGGTCAGATGGACTAGGGATTGAGATCCAAGCAACTTGGGAGAGCGTCAAAGAAAAGCTTCCTCATTCAATGGATCACATCACGATCGATCGACGTGGAGCCAACCGAATATAGGTGACATTATGATGCATGATGTCAACATTAAAGCAATAACAAAGTTAGAAACTTCAGTTTTAGCTTTATCACTCTTCTCACGATCAAGTTAACACTACACCTCTGATCGAAGCTCCACCCCTGATCGAAGCTCCACCCCTTATCGAAGTTCCACCCTAATCAATCAAATAGATTAGGATTTGAGATCCAAGATGTTTGGGAGAGTGCCAAAGAAAAGCTTCCTCACTCAACAGATCATATCACATCCGACCGAGTATAGGTGACATTTTGATGCATGATGTAAATATTGAATAAAAGACAAAGGCAAAAAGTTAGTTTTTAGCCTTGTCACTCTTCTCTAGTATACAGACATGCACCCATCTTCAATTTAGAAGAATAGATAATATTTTGAAGTCAAGCATGCCTAAGCAACAGTTTTAGGCAGTCTTCTTTCTGATCATTCCTCTCGATCCAGAAGGATGACTTATCTAGCCTGACTTTTTTTATATGTATTGGTGGTATGCCTCCCTTCTCCTATTCAATTGATCAAAGCTCGACACAACGACAAGACATCCAAATAGTCAGATGAGTTGAATGAATGAGTTTATCTGATGGCTTATCAAGCTAAACTCATTGAAGAAGGTTCGTGACGCATCTTTGCAGAAGCTTTTCACTGTTTCCACATTCATATCAAGATGTGGCGATCGATCGGCTCTCATGGTGATTGAATGAGTTTATCAAATGGTTTATCAAGTCAAACTCATTGAAGAAAGTTTGTGACGTATCTTTGCAGAGCCTTTCCAGTGTTTCCATATTCATATCAAAGTGTGGTGACCGAATGAGGATCAGAGGGGATTCCACGAGGAAGGTTAATCTCTGGACAAAATCCTCGCAAAATTCATATTCACTTCCTTAATCCCCAGTAAGATTCTAGAAATCATCTGCGGAGTGAAAACCCAGAACGTATACCACATATTTAAAGTAACAAAATAATCCAACTCCTCCGATGGCTAAAAAATAGAGGAAATAGTTGGCTTTTAAGCCTAACGAAAAATCTTTGATAGCTCATCATGCTGAGGAGAATAACATGGATAGCCCAACTCAAACGGTAGTTACTAATGCATACCAAATTCGTTGATAGTTGAGGGTTTGTTAAAAATCCTAAGGGACCCTTATCCCTTCTTCCCCTTCAAAATTCCTTATCAATTTCCGTCCATGGAATTGTAGGACCACAAAAAGCTGTAATTGTTTTCCCAGCAAAATAATTATAGATCAAAACTGTCATGCTAACAGTATACCTCTGGCAGTAAAGTCAACATATCCCCAGTAGGATAGAATTTCAACTTGTCCATTCTCTTCAATAGAATGATGAGTCCACTAAAATTGCTCAAATCGTAAAATAATCTCAGCCAAGTTAAACACACACCTCTGACCAAAATTGCTCATATCGCAATACAAATCCATGTTAACTTAATATTATACCTATGACAGTAATTCTCTCAATTTTTGAGATATTCGAAGCTAAGTTAAATACCACACCTCCAGCATCTATTTCATTGTTAAGTTAAATACCACACCTATAACAATGATCTTCCCTCGAGCTTTCTCATCGAAACTGAGACATTGATACTAAGTTAAATACCATACCTCTAGCATCCATTTCATTGTTAAGTTAAATACTACACCTATGACAATGATCTTCTCTCGAGCTCTCTCATCGAAGTCGAGACGTTCAATGCTAAGTTAATATCATACCTCTAGCATACATTCTTGTCAAGTTAATATCACACCTCTGACAATTCAATTTTCTAAAACTGCAAATTCAAATTTGTCACATTAACATTATACTTCTGACGGTAAAATTTTTTTTAAATCCCTAGTGGATCAAACTCCACTTGTTATTCTTATCAATAGAATAGCAAGTCCACAAAATTTATTCAAATCACAGATTCAACCCCTGTAAAGTTAACATCACACCTCTGACAGTAACCCTCTCAAATTCTTTAGTGGATTACATAACTTTAGATTGCTATGTTAATCATCACCTCTAGCAATCAAATTCAATCGCTTTCATTTATCTGATTTTCAAACACAAAATAAAGACAAGATGAAGGCAAAATTAACACTTTTATTATTCATATAAAAATTATAAAAGTAATACAAACACTCTCTTATTTAATAAGATGGACTGTTACTAAAGTGAAAAAGGATAAAAAATTAATCTCGCTCAACGAGAGATTTTATTTGGTCCTTGAGGCACTGAATCCCTTTGATGTGCCTCTTTAACCTCAGCCAAGGTTTGGACCCTCAACTCCTTATCTGATAAAGCTTTCTCGTAGCAAGCTGTGCTTGAAGAGCTTCCAGGTGGGAGGACCGAACATTCAGTTCTTGTTGCACATGATCTCTAACAGCCTCGAGCTCTTCTGCCCTCTTCTTTCCATTAGCAATTTTTACTGATTGTCTCGGATTAAAGCTTGCACCTTAGTAATCATCGCTCGAGCACTTGCAATAACTCCTTTTGCGCTTTTAGTGATGAACTCTGATTGTTGGTGATCATCTATCAAGGTTTGATAACTGGACTTAAAGTCATCTAGATGACTAGTCTACTGAGCTATCTGTTCCTCAATCTTTTTTCGTTCGCATTCTTGGGCAGCGCGAAAGTCGCTCAACACTTGCTGTGTAGTGTCAATTGGACTGATATTCTCTAAGGTCCTCAGTTCCTTCGAATACATTCTCAGTTGCTCTACCAGCACCTAGTGTGTTTTCACTAGATCGGAGCCCCCGGTTTGCCGAATCTTCTCGATTTGATTCTCGAGGAGTGATCATGCAAATTCAAAAGGACTTTGCCTAGAGAGTATCAATTTTGAGTAACAAGTCATCGTGATAAAGAATTGCTCGATCATTTAGAGAGTCAGCTTTTCCAAAATATCCATAGTTGCTATTGCGTCGCCACAGGAGCACTTCCAGATCTCGTCTCTATGACAGTAACAGGATTACTCTCAGGGGCTGAGGGTGAAGCACTAGTCTCTCCAGGAGTAAGTTAGGTCACTAGTTGCCTCATCTCCGAGGTCACCAAAGAAGCTTTAGGATCAGGAACTGTAATAGCTTTCTGTATAGCAACCTCAAGAACAGGCTCCACAGTGAGGGCCTTCTCTACTGAAGCCTCAACAGGAATGTCCTTTGCACCAGTACTATGATAGGCTCTTCTGCTTGAGCCAATACAACATCACCTACAGTTATTATGACTGTATTAATGATAACTGTAAGGACAAGAATGGAAAGTATCAGAAGTTCTTGTATCTTACCAAGTCGAGAAATTGGAGATGATAAACCCTCCTGCAAATTCCCCGGCAAGTCTCCTCAGCTGCTATGTTCACAAGGACAGCCTCAGCGCTGATCTTGGGAACTTCTAAACCTTCTGGCTGGGTTAGTTTCTCAATCAATTTAGCAATATTTGAGGAGGTTTCGCCCGCAATGGTAGCAGCAGCCTCTGCAAATATCATCCAAACAGATGTTAAGACAATGTCTATAGGGTTGATAATAAAAATAAAGAGTGAACAGAAAAAATACCCTCAGTGGTAACAGTCCATTCAAGGGGCAGTTCGTTCTCCAAGACAACCACTTGCATCTCCTTTTTGGTTAGATGTGAAAACTTGCCGGTGTCATGAGCAGGATGCATATTATCCAATCAATATCATCTCCTGAGTAATCCAGTTTCTCACTTGATGATGGAGATGATACTGGGGTAGGAAAAATCCCGACAGCAGGGAGTCTAGCCCCAGCAAGTTGGACTTTGCTCTTGGACCCCCGCTGAAAACATCATCTCAATCGAGAACCTGACAGAATGTTTTTAGGATCAACACTTCTCCTTTGACTCTGAAGAGAAACTGAGGGAGCAATCCTGGTAGCACCTGGGTCGACATTGATTCATCTACTGCTGCTTGTCTTTCTGTGACTTCCTCCGATAATTCCTCAACCATAACCACTGCAGGACCTTTGATCCGACCACTTCTCAGATGTAGTAAAATCTCGGAGTCTTCATCCACTTCGGAGTCAGCATAGGTCAGCTAAGGATCTACTTCCGACGTAGAAGTTCTCTTAAAAGGAGCTTCAGCCACAGGCTTCCGTCATGACTTCTTCTGACTTGAGCCAGCCTTAGTAGACTGAGATCTAGTACGCTTTGCAACTACTCCACGCGAACATTTTTGACGAGATTCTTAGCAGGCTTCTCTCCATGTCCATCGCTTCCGTCTGACCAATCTCGAGCTCAGCCGGAAGAAATTCATCCATCCCCTTTAAACAGGTGTTCTTGGAGCCCTTCTTGGCTTGAAACATAGCCTTGGTCTGCCTAATGCATGTGTTATTTATATTATATCCAGGGACTGAGTCCGCTATTATATACCATGCATAGAACCCGAGGCTGGCATAAGAGTATGGTGTCTTCTGTGGTACGTTGAATCTCGCCTCTGTTCCTCCAGCCACATTAAAGTACCACACCCTTGCCCCTTCATACAGATTACCACTGAAATGGAGGCCTATATTCGGGTTACCTACATATAGCTGATCATATCCGAATTGGCGAGCAAATTAGCTTGACAAAATAGGTTTCACTTGTGCAAACGTTCCCTTGCCAGAAGACCAAGTATCCTAGGCTAATATTAAACAGCCACCAGAAAACCCCAGCTAAAAGGGTGGTGAATCCATCAGTACCAGGATAGTCGAAAAATCGTTCCCTGTATGAAGCTCCTGGGAAGTCAGAGAAGCACCTTATCAACTGGTAGTTCATGCTGCTCTAAAGAATTTGCAAGATCATTAGTATGTACCAACTTTCAACTCGAGCACTCCAGTCATTGGACAAACGACATGGAATCCTCGGACAACTGCACTGCTGAAATCAGAGACGGGCAGTGCATGACGTATCACGCCATGTAGTATGTTTAGGTCAATTTTACATAAGGATTTGGTGTCTTCTCCTTGGGTTCACCATCCAGGCCGACGACAACATTGCCCTCTTATCTTCTTCAATCACTACATTGCAGAAGCTTTGACATAATACTCGAAGCCCGCTCTGGAGATAACCTATCATAGCAGAAAGCAGGACGAGAGACTGATGATTAATCTACAAATTCTGCATTATTATATCGCATTTCTCACAGTTTTTATGAATAAATAGTCGTCTAAATTGTGTTTTGGTCTTAATTGCAGGTAAATCCAAAGTCCAAGGGCAAAGATGGAATAAGAGGCTAATTCAGCTCAATTTATGCTAATTAATCCCGCAATTACTTGGAGGCCAAGCAAAGGATTTTCTAGAACATGCATTGTACCTAGACCCCTGCGCTTGTCAGACGAATATTCGGGCGAAAGTACCAGAAATAGGATATACCTGGAAGCAGCTAGAAGCCAGACGAACGCGTGAACGAAATCCAGAGACACGATTCCCTAGGATTGCCGCATTTCCACGGCAATCCTTGGGAAAACGCGCCAATCCTAGGGAGCCACGCGTCGATTTTCGACGCGTGGCCCCGTCTCGTCTTCTTGATCCTTCT
This sequence comes from Agave tequilana, assembly GCA_038442645.1. NCBI lineage: Eukaryota > Viridiplantae > Streptophyta > Magnoliopsida > Asparagales > Asparagaceae > Agave > Agave tequilana. The sequence continues at coordinate 72,911 of JAVJIF010002268.1, forward strand.
GAGCCCTATAAATAGCCCTGCAGAGAGCCAAATCGAGGGCAGTCTTCTTTTTTAGGAGCAGATTTCATTTTTTTAGGAGTAGATCTAGATTCTAGTGTAGGTGAGTGTTCTTCATTCCTTGTATTTTCATTTCTTTTTCTTAGATCATTGTAGTAGGGCTGAGTGATTTCTAGAGAGAGATAAGTGAGGGATTGATGTAATAGAGAGTGACACTCTATGTAAAGGTACCTCCTTTCTCTTCCATTGTAATCTCCTTCACCTTCTACATGATTTCTAGCTAGTTTTTCTTTTCATGGCAATCTAACTACTAACCACTAACCATCTAACCACTTACTTGATAATCCACATGAATCGGGTTGCCTCTACAAGGCCTTGTTCTTGCAAGAGCCATTGATGGCCAAAGATGATGGGTTCTAACAATCTAACTTGCTAACTTGCTAACTTGCTAACCAAGCTAACTCTCTTTTATTTTCATACTCTTTTATTTCATGCTAGTAGTGTAATGAGTGATGCTTGTGATAGCTTGTTCTTGTTGCAATATTTTGAATGTAAAGAACCATCCATGAGCCATGCTTTGTATTGTTTCTTGTATCCAAGGATTGTGATGGCCGAGGATCCAAATGTGAGGCAACTATCTCGAAGAGGTTAGTATGGTTAGTGGAGTACTTAGTAGTTAGTAGCCATGAGTTTTCTTTTACCTTTGTTTTAGAAATCGTTTTCCAAATTCTTTTCTCATTTTTCTATCGGTGTTTTCATCGCCTTCTTAGTTTACCTTGTTCCATCTTCTTCACTTCTCTTTTGGTTTTTACATCGCCGTTTTCATCGCTCTCCTCACCTACCACATTCTGGATTTTCTTTTCTTTTCTTTTTCATTCTCTTTTTTTATTCTTTCAACAAAGAAGAATTGTTAACATCTGACGTGACTAGAGACTGTTAATGCTTCTATCGCCTCCCTTCCCTGTGGATACGACCCGTTGAGCCAATGCTATAACGGAAGTATCGAGGGTAAATTAAGCACATTTGAGTTTTTCATTGATTTCATATAATACCCATTTTGAGTGCTAGTTTTTACCCCGATCAATTTTTGGCGCCGTTGCCGGGGAAGGATACATTAACCATTTGAAATACATTTGTGGAATGATCAAGCACTAAGGTTGATTCTAAACCTTATCTCTTTTACATAATATCTATGCAATTTACCATACTATTCTTTCCCAACCAAAATTTTGGCGCCGTTACCGGGGAAGGGAATGGTTTTGTTTTCACGTTTTTGTTAACATTTGTCTTCTCTGTTTTGGTGTGCAGGGCAATTTTTACAGGTGCTTAATATTGCAGAACATAAGCTAGCTTTGTATCTCCCTGCTCTTGAAAGCAGGGCCCCAGATTTTGAACAAAAGCCGCGGATCCGCGACATTTGCCGCAAAACCGCGGCACTTCTGTGAAAATTGTATATGTTGTTGTTCTGGGATGTGTGAATTGTAATAGCTAGTGGATTTGTACTGCTATCTTTCTTGTTGTGATTGCCTACACACCATAATAAATAAAAGAACTAAAATACGGTATTTGGACGCTTTTAAAATGGTTTAGACATTTGCATTTAGACACGTGTCAATTCAATTCCAATATACTGTATTTTGTTCTGTTGTTGTGATCTGGATGGAGATGTACATATGACATTGCATATAGCATAGGACAAACACGTGGGTGATTTATCGCTTTGTGTTATATTCTTGTCTATATTGCACACTTGCACGAATTGAACTTAAGGGCAAAACCCAAACAAGATAAGGTGGGATTTCATACCCCTTCCTTAGCCCAAAAATCATCTCCCCACTCACACAACCCAAGCCCTAATAAAATTTGAATAGACGTTGGCCCCTAGGGACATTTCATCTAGGTCTAGGTCAACCCTCCTCTTGGCTTGGTTTTGATTTTTCTTTTCTTTTTGTTTGTTGTTTGATTCTTTCTTTTTTGTGATTTTTTGTGTGAAATGGCATTCAACAATAACAATTCTTTCAATCCAAACATGAATCCATATTTCACACCAACTCCATTTGGATCGGATAATTCCAACCCGGTATTTTCTAATATGCACCAACCAATACACCGGGTTGGCCTTATCCGAATCAATACAACCCATACCCACATTCTTATGACTATAATTTCCAAAATAATTTCAACTCGTCACAGAGTCATTGGGGATTCACGTACCCCGAGTCAAATTTTCAACCTCCTTGTCCACCATATTCACCTTGTCCACAATATTCATTCCCCAAATTTGCTTCTTATACCCACCAATTGTGGAAAAATCTGAGTTACTAAAGAGTTTAGAAGCCAATCTACAGAGGGCCGAGCAACAACTTCAAGAAACATTGGCCCCTCCAATTCCACAATATTTTCAAGAATCTTACTCAGTTCCACCTCCTCATAATGAACAACCATTTGCCTTGGAAATGAGTAAAGAACTCTTGTGTGAGTCCAAGCTTCAATTTCCACACATTTTTGACTCAAATCATTCACAAAATTTCCAAAACCAAGATTCCTATACTCCCATTCTAGAGCAACCATTTGGAGATACATCAAGTCTAGATAAGAGTTTGGATATCTTGAAGGAGTCTTTATTACAATGTCAAAAATCACATGCCGAGTCTATCAATAAGGTGGAAGAACAATTGAGTCAATTGGTTAACATTATTAGGAATGAGGAAACTCTATCTTATCAACCTTTGACCAATTCAACTCTGCCAAACTCTATTGATATGACCCAAGACTCTTGTCATTTTGGAAATCAAGATTCAATTTCAGCACACTCATCTGAACTTGTCCAAACTTCAAATCCCATTGATATTTTGGCAAGTTTTCCTTTTACTGAAATTGAACTTGAACATGAATATGATCCTGAACTTCCACTTGATGATTCAATTCTACTTCCTGAATCAATTATGACTCCAATATCTTCACCTGATTTCACTTCATTTCCTGAGTCATTATTGAATCCTGTACCCATTCATTGTGAAATTGAATCACCAATCATTCATGATGATCATATTGAACTTGACCAATTTCATACTTTTGAAAGTCCATTTGATAAATTGGTAGGTTCTCAATTTTGTGGAATTGAACTCAATGTGGAATGTGACTTTGACCCTCAAGTTTGTGATTTAGTTCAAATACCTGAATCATTATTGACTCCTGTTTTGTTACCCAATTTGAGTAACATTTTAGAGTCAGTTTTGATTCCCAACCCTCCTGAACTTGAATCACTAATCTTAGATAGTCACATTCCATCATGGGGAAATGAATTTGGACCTGAGCTTGATCTTCTTGATTTGGACACACTTCCTGAACCAATTTCGACTCCCGAACCTTTACTTGTCTTAAGTATTTTTCCTGAGTCGGTATTAGTTCATGTGCCTCCTGAGTCCAAATCAATCATTCCATCTTTTCATACTCCATTCTGGGACAAGGATCTTGATAAATTTGACTCTGAAATTATTTTAGAAATTTGGAAATTGGATAGGGTAAAATTCCTAATAAAAATCATACATACATACATCTTTCTAGTGGTTGTATCATGGAGGTTTCTGGTGGGTTCCTCCGAACTCCACGCAATAATGATTGGGCCGCCTTACGTGGACCAATCAGACCGCCACCGGAACCACCACCTTGAGGTAATATTTTTCCTTCCCTCTCTATTTGTTTCATGCAAACATATATCACGATGCATTGAGGACAATGCATGAGATAAGTGTGGGGGAGGGTTTACTAACTTAGAGTTTTTAGATTTTCTTTCTTTTACACTTCTTTTAGAAATCTTCCCTTTTGTATAGGAATTTTCTCTGTATAGAAATTTTCTCTTTCTTTAAAAACTTTTTGAAATAAGAGACAAAGTTTTGTGATCTATTTTTAAGAAAATTAAGATGATCTTAGAAATTAAGAAAGCCTTAATTATGACACCTTAAACCTAGTTGAAATAATAGATCTTGTTTAAAATTATAGGCTAAGTAAGAAAAATTGGGGAGATATTTTTATCTTGAATTTCTTGCCTTAGATCGTATGCACTTCACACTTACACATTTTTGGGATGGAAACAAAGACCAAAAAGGCCATAAAAAAAAGAAAAAAATATATATATAATAAAACATCACTTATTAAGCTTGATAATTGTGCCTCAAGAAGCATGATTATTCACGCCTAACGGTGGTAAAGGAAATAAATAATCCCATTTAGTTTTGTGGCCTTGTTTACTTGAGACCTTAAACCCGAGGGATGTTTTCTCATCTGGTGCCCAAAGACCATCTGGTTTGGGAGTCATCGGTTATAGGCTCGTTACATGGGTAAACTAGAAAGCCTAAACTAAGGGAAGAAGAAAAAAAATAAAAATATATTATATATATATAAAAATTATATAAATAAATGGCTTGATGGTTAGAGTTGAAATCCCAGAAATCTTCACTATCACAAAGTGCATAATATCTAGGTTTTATGAAAGATAAAATATTCAATCCAATTTTGAATTCTTACCTTAATTGAAAACAAGATCTTGCATAGATACTAAGTTTAAGGAAGAATGATTTTGGTGGACTTATGACCTTAGATCACTTATATTTTTGCAAAAATATTTCGTAAACTTGTCTCTCTTTCAAAATGCGTTTTCAAAATACTAACATTTATCTTCTTTCTTTATGGATTTTGTGGGTGCAATCCGCTGAAAACCCTTAGGAGACAACACTCCTCCTCTAGGGTAACCTAGAGGTTTAACGGCTTGTTGCACACGCTCAGTGCAATCGCGTCACCTGCGAAAGTGGTGTAATATTCTTGTAGTATAGTTTTCTTTTCTTGTTTTGCTCGGGACGCGCAAAAGAATAAGTGTGGGGGTTGTGATTAGTCTACAAATTCTGCATTATTATATCGCATTTCTCACAGTTTTTATGAATAAATAGTCGTCTAAATTATGTTTTGGTCTTAATTGCAGGTAAATCTAAAGTCCAAGGGCAAAGATGGAATAAGAGGCTAATTCAGCTCAATTTATGCTAATTAATCCCGTAATTACTTGGAGGCCAAGCAAAGGATTTTCTAGAACATGCATTGTACCTAGACCCCTGCGCTTGTCAGACGAATATTCGGGCGAAAGTACCAGAAATAGGATATACCTCGAAGCAGCTAGAAGCCAGACGAACGCGTGGACGAAATCCAGAGACACGATTCCCTAGGATTGCCGCATTTCCACGGCAATCCTTGGGAAAACGCGGCAATCCTAGGGAGCCACGCGTCGATTTTCGACGCGTGGCCCCGTCTCGTCTTCTGGATCCTTCTGAGCCCTATAAATAGCCCTGCAGAGAGCCAAACCGAGGGCAGTCTTCGTTTTTAGGAGCAGATTTCATTTTTTTAGGAGTAGATCTAGATTTTAGTGTAGGTGAGTGTTCTTTATTTCTTGTATTTTCATTTTTTTTCTTAGATCATTGTAGTAGGGCTGAGTGATTTATAGAGAGAGATAAGTGAGGGATTGATGTAATAGAGAGTGACACTCTATGTAAAGGTACCTCCTTTCTCTTCCATTGTAATCTCCTTCACCTTCTACATAATTTCTAGCTAGTTTTTCTTTTCATGGCAATCTAACTACTAACCACTAACCATCTACCACTTACTTGATAATCCACATGAATCGGGTTGCCTCTACAAGGCCTTGTTCTTGCAAGAGCCATTGATGGCCAAAGATGATGGGTTCTAACAATCTAACTTGCTAACTTGCTAACTTGCTAACCAAGCTAACTCTCTTTTATTTTCATGCTCTTTTATTTCATGCTAGTAGTGTAATGAGTGATGCTTGTGATAGCTTGTTCTTGTTGCAATATTTTGAATGTAAAGAACCATCCATGAGCCATGCTTTGTATTATTTCTTGTATCCAAGGATTGTGATGGCCGAGGATCCAAATGTGAGGCAACTATCTCGAAGAGGTTAGTATGGTTAGTGGAGTACTTAGTAGTTAGTAGCCATGAGTTTTCTTTTACCTTTGTTTTAGAAATCGTTTTCCAAATTCTTTTCTCATTTTTCTATCGGTGTTTTCATCGCCTTCTTAGTTTACCTTGTTCCATCTTCTTCACTTCTCTTTTGGTTTTTACATCGCCGTTTTCATCGCTCTCCTCACCTACCACATTCTGGATTTTCTTTTTTTTTCTTTTTCATTCTCTTTTTTTATTCTTTCAACAAAGAAGAATTGTTAACATCTGACGTAACTAGAGACTGTTAATGCTTCTATCGCCTCCCTTCCCTGTGGATACGACCCGTTGAGCCAATGCTATAATGGAAGTATTGAGGGTAAATTAAGCACATTTGAGTTTTTCATTGATTTCATATAATACCCATTTTGAGTGCTAGTTTTTACCCCGATCAACTGACCATGAGCAAGATAAACGGCTGGGTAAACCACATCAGCGACAATAACCTCATGAGGTAGTGTGGGCACAACGTACTATTTCAGTCACAACATCAGGAATCCCACCAGTAAGGCCCTGATCGAAATGGGAGTCTTTGCCTGGTAGTGGAAACTATAAAAAATAGTGTCAGGCTTAAGGTGTCTTCGTTCGACTCTGTTGCATATGAGGTTAACAATTCAAAAATCCTCTTTATGATCTCAGTGTCAGTGCTGGCTGGCTGCAGCTGAGATACTAAGCCTGATTTCTCTCTCAAACCCTGGAAGAGGTAGTTAGCCCGTGACATCTGCTTAACTCCCAAAACCTCTACCCGGTTGCTTGAGCACAAATGTGAAAATAAAACAAGACCTCCCGGCATGTCCATACATTTGAGAACCATCTCTCTTCAATATGTGCAGTTCTTCAGTGCTAGGAATGTACTCCTTGTACGGTAAATCCCCCATAGATAGCCCTGAAAGTTTGAACATCTCATGCAGAGCAAATCCCATTTCTCCTAGAGGAGTAAAAAATGTGTAAGTGTCCGAATTATATTTCTCGAGCATTGCAAAAAAGTTATAATGACTTGGAGTAATCCCGTAACACACAGCCCTGATGGCTTGATACAACCTGCATTGGAGCAGTGGCTCCTCCAATTTCTTTCAGATGAAGCAGACCACTTCGCCCACCAAGAGGTTGTTGTCGAGTGCACCCATCCAGGCACCCGAAAGTCAGACTGGGGGAATTCGCCCTTAACCTTCATAAACCGGCTGATAAAGGTCGCAGCTTGCTTAGGAGTTTCACTTGTTAGAAACTCCTGCTTCATCGAGCCTGGGAGTAGCTCAAGGATCTCCCTATTATGGCCAACAGGGAAAGCGACACGATTGGAGATCCTCCCGAATGCAATGCCTGACTGTGCCTTAACCAAGTCCCAGTTCATGTACCGATGATGAGACATGGATTGCAAGTACGATAATGGAAACATCCATTCCATGTTGGGGAGGAAGAAGCGACGCTCTCCGATTTGACAAAGCCACTTATAGTTCCCGTCAAACCAAACCTCCTCATTTTCGTCAATGGCATATCCGAAAAGGAATACCGATTTTCTAATTAGACGTCAATTCGCAGACTCAAACCTCTCATCTGAGATGAGCTTTCACAAAGTTGAGGTAGTGCCCTTGATTAAACAGGCTTGTTGCTCCTCAGTCGTTCTAGTGAATGCGGGGAAAGTCTTCCGCAAGCTGAAGAGGAAATTAGGGTCAACACCGTCAATGTGGCTGAAGTGGTTCCTCTTGGTCAAGGGATTCAATGAATACCTTACTGCAAAGGGGAGAAATCAGAGGATTAGAAAAGGCAGTCAGAAATATCAAAATGTTGAAACTCAAACATGAGGCTAATCACATGAGACCCGCGTTCAAAGAGATAAAACGCGAGGCTCATATGAAGCTCGCATTTGAAGTTCATCACTTTTGAATTTTTCTAAGTCCTGAGACTCAAATGCGAGTCTCATAATGAGACTCATATTCATAAGTCTCAAGATGCGGAACTTGTCAGCCTCGCATCCAATTCATAGACGCGAATGTCACATTGACAAAACAGATATGCGAAGAACATTAAGCCCGCATTCTGCTCATCAACGCGGGGGTCACGTTTATAAATCAAACGCGGGCCTGTAAGCGCTGTGTTGAATGTTCAACTTCAAAAGAAGTTTTCGAACTCCAAGAGATGAAGTTCTTCGTATTCCCAACAATGACGAAAGCCATTTCTACTTACCAGAAATGGGGGCCTCCTGATGAGGAGAACCACCCACGATGGTTGGTACAGCGGCGGCACTTGAAGAAGCAGTGGTCTGCTTGCCTTTTGGATCCATGTGCACAGTGAAAATCTGTGAAGATTTTGAAAAAAAACTTGAAAGCTTTGTGGGTTCTGAGAAAAGCTTTTGAGCTTTAAAACTTCAAACACGGGTCTCGTTGAAAGAGATTAACGGTCAATTAAATTGACTGTTGAAAGACCCGGGTCTTTTATAGACCTCCCAACGGTCGAGATACACGGCGCAGAACTTGAGATCAAATAGAGCTGACGCGTGATGATTAGTCTCTAATATTGTATAATTTTTATCACATCTGCACAATTATCTTATATAAAATATTACTAATAATGATTTGCTTGTGTGATCCTAAGTCCATGGTGTGCAATGAAAAAGAAAACCCTAAATCACCATTTAATAGGTGATTAAAGGCCTACTAAGTAGCTATTGACTCTAGGAGGAGATTCTGTCAGACCTGGGGACTCAAATCAGAAATTCAGAGACTACAACTGACAGGGAACCGACTCGACTACACACAACAGGCGTACAACCACGGAAACACGGCTCTTGCCACGTTTCTGCGACCATACTGGCACGGCCGCGCCAGTGCCTCGGGCCAGGGTTGCCCCCTGGCCCCCCTTCCCCTGGTCCCTATAAATACCCCCCTTGGGGGTGCTTCAGGGAGATATCCAGAGTTTCGGAGTTGTTGTTATTTTGTTTTTAGGAGTTGTAGTTATTTTATTTCCTTCTTCTAGTTTTAATTTAGCCATTAGAGTGAAAGAGAAAGAGTGTGTAAAAGTTGTATTTGAAGGTGATAAGCTTATACAAGTAATTACTTCTCTTTCTTCTTTTCATTTACTTGGTATTTTCATTTGCTTCTATCTCTTTGTTTTAGTGTAACACCCTTTCTCTTTACCTCTTCTCTCTCATTGTTATATCTAACTAACTTTCTTATTGCATGGATAACTAACTACTAACCCACTAATCTCTAATAACTTGATTGATAAACCCAAATGAATCAATAGTTTCAAATAAGCCTTGTTCAGACGAGAGCTATGATATCTTAAGATGAGGGTTCTAACTCTAACTTACTCACAAGTATTCGCTTTCTTATATTTCATGCTTAATGGGTTTTTGATGATCTATGGATGGTAAACTTTACTTGTTTTTGTAAGTTAGAGATATTCCTATTAACTTTACCGATACCATTAGTGCACTTATTTCTTCCCTATTCTCGCCTTCAATTGGATCTTGATAAGAGAATGTCCAAGTTTTGCCGAGTAAAGCAAAGTTAAAGGAAGGACTTTCATGCGGTCTCCAACGTGAATAGTTCCTATGCATAATGGTTATGCTTGCCTATGATCCATCGTGAGGCTACATCTTCAAGAACTTAGAGATTAGTGGGAGCACTTAGTGGAAAGTTAGCCATGCATTTTTACCATTAAGAAAAATCACTTTTACAAACCATCAAACCATTCTAAACAATTCTTGAAACTAACTTGTTTTCATTTTCAAATTCTTTATTTGAAACAAAGAAGCCGCATCAAGATTTCATCGCTCTCCCTTCTTGTGGATATGACCCGTATAGCCACTTTGCTAGTACGGAAGAATCGCAAAAGCAGTAACATCGACCTATATTCCTTTACTTATTTTTGTGCATGCTTTTTACCGATCAAATTTTGGCGCCATTGCCGGGGAGGGAACAGCTTTATTATTCAACACTAAAGATTCTTCTTTATTTTTGTGTGTAGGAGAAGTACTAAGGAGCTAGCTATTACGGGAAGCAAGAGTGGTGGCCAAAGACACTGCACGAGGAATTCATTTGCCCTCAGAAAATTCATGTAAAAGCGAATTTTTCCGATTGAAGTACTAACAGAAGCTCTTCTGCAGGGTTGCCGAAAATTGCTCAAATTGCTTTCTCAAATTTTTAGTTCATTTGTATGCTTCACTTTTACACTTGTAATAATTCAACAGAAATCCATTTGTTGCTAAATTGAAAATCGAATTAGACTCTTGCATTTAGGGCACGTGTCTATTTCAATTCATTTCAATTTCTGTTGAAGAGTGCCGGAGAAAGGTACATGTGCATTTATATAGAATAGGACCAACATTTTGGAGTGATTTATCGCTTTGAGTGTTATCTTGTTGTGAATAAACTGTACACTTGCACAATTGACATTAAGGGCAAAACCCCAAATAAACAAGATAAGGTGGGGATTTCATCATCCTTCCTTAGCCCAAAAATCATCTCCAAGTGCACTCGCACAAACCAAGCCTTAACTAAAAATTGATAGACGTTGGCACTAGGGACATCTCGAACTCACTAAGAGATTAATCGAGGGTGAAAATTGCAAGAACTACACTCCTACAAAATCGGTGTCTAAGAAAAGAGAATTGAGAGGTAAAGCCTCGAAAGCTCCGTGGTTTGGCGTAATTAAGGCTCGTGTCTCACGCCCGGTACCTCCCACCGAGTTTTTCCCTTTCCTGGCCGATTATCTTGTAGTCGAGTTCCTGCAACAACCTCCCCCGGAGAATCGACCAGGTAGGATTCATCTAGGTCCAGGTACCTTAGACTAAGGCTAGGTGGTTGTTTCTCTTTCTTTTTGTTTGTTTTTAGTCTTTTCGATTGTTTGTTGTCTATACGTTGTTTGTGGTGTGCTGTATGCAAGAGTGGGTGAGAGATCCTGTAACTTTCAGATTAACCAGAAACTCTTCTCTACCCTTACATCCAGAACCGGTGATGGCATCGCTGCAGGACAGGTTTTACCCGTTCAGAACCTCACTGCCATCTTGTATAAAACTTCCTGAGGCGAATGGAAATAACTTTAAATTAAAGCCTCAATTCATCAACACTCTTCCAAAATTTCATGGTTTAGAATCGGAAGATGCATACTTCTTTTTTAGGAAATTTAAAGAAGTATGTCTAATGATGCGCATTCCCAGTTGGGAGACGATGTCGTTAGGTTACGTTTCATTCCCTTCTCCCTAAAAGACCTAGCTAAAAAATGGTTGTACAGTTTGGTCATAGATTCAGTTACAACGTGGGAAGATTTCGTCAAGGCCTTCTTGAAGAAATTCTACCAATCCACAAGACTGCCCTCATTAGAAAGAATATCATACAGTTTAGAAAAGAACATAGTGAACCATTTTGGAGATACTTTGAGCGATTAAAAGATCTCCTAGCTCAGTGCCCTCATCACGGTATAAAGAAATGGCGTCAGTGCCAGATTCTCTATGATGGTTTGGATTATCAAACAAAAACTCTATTAGAAACCATGTGTCAGGGAGGGTTCTTGCAAAGGATGAAAATCAGGGTTGGGATTTGTTTAAGAATTTAGCTGAGAAAACCCTACAATGGGAGCCAACCTCGAAAAAAATCAAGGAATTCACAATATATAGCTTCGAAGGGAGGGCTCCTATCCTTAGAATCATCCATAACTGCTGAAGCTAAGATCGCGACCCTGATGAGGAGAATAGAGGCTCTAGCAACAAAAAAGTCAGTCAATGTCAACCAAATCAACCCACCACCAATTCACAATTCGGCTTGTTCATACTGTCAGACACCGAACTATGTCTTTGAAGAGTGTCCTGTTTTTCAGACTCACCAAGTGCTGTCGGAACACATGAATGCGGCTACTCACGGTCGCCGCATAATCCTTACTCGCAAACGTACAATCCGGTTGGAGAAATCACCCAAATTTCTCTTGGGCCCAGAAAAATTCTCCTATGCCAAATTTCTTCAATCATCTCCACCATCCCAATCATCCAACGAATTTTTCCCGTCAAGCTCCATCTTCCTCCTACCAAAATTCACCAATTGAGAAGAAATTCAGTAAATTGGAGGAGAGCATGGAGGCTTTCATGAAGTCCCAAATCGCCTTTATGTAAAATCAGGAACAAATTGAGCAACCATTCACAGGCCATATCGAGATTGGAAATTGAGATGAGCCAATTAGCTAGCTCTCTAAGTGAAAAACCAAAGGGTACTTTATCTAGTCAGCCGCTAGTTAACCCTCCCAATCAAGCGTATGAAATTCAGGGCCCTCAGATCAACCAGTGCAATGTTGTTCATACTCTTCGATCAGCAAAGAAGGTGGACAACTAAGTCTACCAGCAGAAAAATCCTTCCCACATTGATCCTGCTCCTGCTTTCACATCTGCCAGCTCCCCCAATCTGCTCCACAAATATCTGACAAAAACACAGCTGCTGAACAAGCTCATAAGCCTATAGCACCCTTTCCAATAGGCTTAGGAACAATAATAAGAACATGCACATGGAGAAGATACTTGAGATATTTAACCAGGTCAAATTGAATGTGCCTCTTCTTGACGCTATCCAACAAGTCCCAGCCTATGCCAAATTTCTTAAGGATATGTGTACAAAGAAGAGAAAGACCAATGTGCCCAAGAAAGTGTTTTTAGCAACCAACATAAGTGAAATTCTGTCTGGTCCCATTTCGGTGAAATACAAAGATCCCGGATGTCCCACAATTTTCTGCACCATAGGACAAACAAAAATTAGCAGAGCATTACTTAACCTTGGAGCAAGTATCAACTTGCTACTTCTCTCAGTATACTGACAACTTGGGTTAGGCGAGCTGAGTCCAACTCGAGTCATCATTTAGTTAGCAGACCGATCTGTGAAAATCCCCAAGGGGAAATCACAGATGTCCTTATTCGGGTCGGGGATTTCATCTACTTCGTTGACTTCATTGTGCTTGAGACCCAACCTGTGTCAAATATACGGTCTCAAACTTTAATCATCTTAGGGCGCCCATTCCTTGCTACAGCCAATGCCATAATCAACTGTAGGAATGGGTCCATGTGATTAACCTTTGGAGACTTGACAAAGAAAGTCAATATTTTCAATCTTGGAAGACAATCCAGGGATATAAATGATCAGACTTTTGAGGTCAATTCCATTGAAAATTTGACCAGTGAGCATGAAAAGAGTATAGAGATAGAAACAGAGAGCGAGTTTGATCTGGATTCGGAGGATTTCAACCTAAACTAGATCGTAGATTCGGCAGTGGACTGGGCATCAAGCCCAAGTGTACCCCATTCCAGGACCAAAATTTCAGATATCACCTCCAATGAATCAACACCTTCCCTAGAGTTAAAAGCCTTACCTGAACACCTTAAATACGCCTACTTGGGTGAAAGAGAAACCCTGCCAGTCATCATAGCATCTCATCTGACTGAGCAACAAGAGGGCAGCTTGATGTCTATTCTGAAGAGACATAGGGAAGCCATTGGATAGACAATGAAAGATATCACGGGGATAAGTCCAGAAATAGTTCAACGTAGAATTCACTTAACTGATGAAGCAATTCCCAGGAGGTACCCACAGCGCAGGCTTAACCCACTCATGCAAGAGGCTGTAAAAATAGAAATTTTGAAACTATTAGACAATGGGATCATTTATCCTATTTTTGATAGCTAATGGGTTAGCCCGGTTCATGCAGTCCCTAAGAAAGCTGATTTTACGGTGGTAGAGAATGAGCAGAAAGAGTTTGTACAAACAAGACTGCCTACCAAGGTTCGTGCTTGTATTGACTACAGAGAGTTGAATGCGGCCACTCGTAAAGACCACTTTCCGCTACCCTTCATCGACCAAATACTTGAACGCTTGGCTGGACATGAGTACTATTGCTTTTTGGATGGGTACTTGGGATACAATCAGATCCCCATTGTTGCAGAAGACCAGGAGAAGACTACGTTCACCTGCCCATTCGGAACATTCGCCTACCGACGCATGCCCTTTGGATTATGCAACACTCCCGCGACATTCCAACGGTGCATGCTCAGTTTGTTCTCCAACATGGTGGAACGTTTTCTTGAGATTTTTATGGATGACTTCTCCATCTACGGAGATTCATTTGATCAATGTCTTCATCATCTAGAGTTAGTTCTATAAAGATGTAAGGAAAAGAATCTAATTCTGAACTGGGAGAAATGTCATTTCATGGTGAGACAGGGGATTGTCTTAGGCCATGAGATTTCTAGGACAAGAATTGAAGTGGACAAGGTAAAAGTAGAAGTGATTGCTAAGCTTCCATCACCCAAAAGTATTAAGGATATCAGATCCTTTCTAGGGCATGCTTGGTTCTACTGACAGTTCATTAAGGACCTTAGCAAAATTGCTAGGCCCTTAATCAACCTACTCGCAAAGGACGTGCCCTTTGATTTTAACAAAGTATGTTTCAAATCATGGGATAAGCTTAAGTAAGACCTTGTATCTGCACCTATTATTTCTGCTCCTGATTGGGCACAACCGTTTGAAATCATGTGCGATGCCTCCGATTTTGCTATCGGCGCTGTTCTTGGATAGCGCATCGACAATAGGCAACACGTGATCTACTACTCGAGTAGGACCCTGAATAACGCCCAACAGAATTATACAACGACCGAGAAGGAATTCTTGGTCGTTGTCTTTGCGTTAGAAAAATTATGACCCTATTTGTTAGGATCGAAGACGGTGATTTTTACGGATTACTCGGCATTGAAATACCTCATGACCAAGAAGGAAGCCAAAGGCCGATTGATTCGGTGGATCCTTCTGCTTCAAGAATTTGACCTAGAAATTTAGGACAAATGAGGTATAGAAAATGTGGTTGTTGATCATTTGTCACAAATCCCAAACGCACCTATAATACAAGGTCCGATCAATGAGGATTTTCCAGACGAGCACATCCTGGCCATTTTCAAAGAACCATGGTATGCGGACTTAGTCAATTATCTGGCCACCCACTGAGTGGACAAAGTAAGACCAGTGTCATTTCTTTGCCCAAGTATGGTACTTCTTCTGAGAAGAGCCATATCTTTTTAAGTATTGTCCCGACCAGATTATTCGATGATGCATACCAGAGGAAGAATAGAGGAGTGTGCTTAGGTTTTGCCATGAACTTACATGCGGCGAACATTTTGGTCCCCGCAAAACCGCAGAGAAAGTTTTACAAAGTGGGTTTTACTGGCCCACTTTGTTCAAAGACTCATTCCATTTTTGCAAGTCATGTGCAAATTGTCAGAAGATTGGAAAAATTTCGAGAAGAGACATGATGCCCCTGAACCCGATTCTCGAAGTCAAAATTTTTTATGTTTGGGGTATCAACTTCATGGGACCTTTTCCAAATTTCGTTGGCAACCAGTTCATCTTGGTTGCTGTAGATTATGTCTCTAAATTGGTGGAAGCTATGCCTACAAAGACCAATGACAATAAAGTGGTTGTCAAATTTCTCAAGGAAAATATCTTCTCCCGATTTGGCACCCCCAGAGCGATAATTAGTGATAATGGTTCTGCAATAGAGTTTTTGAAGCTCTGATGCGAAAATATTTCATCAATCACAAGTCATCCACTCATTACATCCCCAAACAAATGGGCAAGTCGAAGTGACCAATCGACAGATCAAGCTCATTTTGGAAAAGACTGTTGGACAAAACCGAAAGGAATGGTCGATCAAGCTCAACGATGCATTGTCGGCTTACCGCACTGCTTTTAAGACAGTCCTGGGGATGTCTCCTTACAGAATCATATTTGGAATAGCCTGTCATCTGCCCGTCAAGTTAGAACACCGAGCTCTGTGGGCTATTAAGCAACTCAATTTGATCTGACTAAAGCCAGTGAACTAAGGAGATTGCAGATCTCAGAATTAGAGGAGATACAGAATGAGGCCTACGAGAACGCACGGATTATAAAAAGCAGAACTAAAATTTTTCATGACTAAATCATCAACCGGAAAAACTTTGCATCGGGAGATAAGGTTCTGCTCTACAACTCGAGGCTTCACATTTTAGCGGGGAAGCTTAAAACTCATTGGTCTGGACCATTCATTGTGTGCACCGTCTTCCCACACGGTGCTTGGTTATTGTCGACCCTAAGAGCAACACGAATTCAAAATAAACGCGCAAAGACTGAAGCCATTTTTGACCACTGAGCCTGCGTCCCAGGATGAACTTATGCTGAGTCTTTCGCTCCGTCATACACCTGACCATAACCATCCACACACCACCAAAAACAAAAAAGTGTCCATACAACAACAACTAAGCCATTTGTCCTAAGTATTTGGGGTAGGCTACACGAACCAAAAGAGAATTACATCAGATCGAGCACATGGATCAGCTTTTTCTACTCATTCCTATCGAGCAATATGCCTTCACTAAGACCTTTAGCCTCTATATCTTATCGTATTACCTCCATCCATGTTTTCTTCGGTCTCCCCTGCGCTCTTTTAACTTGACCTAAATTGATACACTCTACTCGCCGGACTGGCGCATCTGTAGGTCTACGTCGCACATGACCAAACCATCGTAGGCGATTTTCTCTCATCTTCTCTTCTATAGAGGCTACACCTATCTTAGTACGAATATTCTCATTTCTCACCTTATCTCTCTGTATGTTATCACACATCCAACGAAGCATGCACATCTCTGCTACACTCATCTTCTGGGCATGATGTCTCTTTATAGCCCAACATTCTGTGCCATATAACAAAGCTGGCCTAATAGCAGTCCGATAAAGCTTTCCCTTCAGCCATAACGGAATATTACGATCACATAAAACTCCTGTTGCCCTCCTCCATTTCAATAAATAAGTAAATCTTGATTTTGTGGCCTATTCTACTTGCATATTTGATCTGAGTGGTGTTTTTTTCACCTGGTGCCCTAAACTATCTGGTTTCGGAGTCATCAGTTTGATATGTGTTACATTAGTAAAGTAGAAAGCCTAAAGAAATCAAGAATTAAAATATACATAAACATTAATAAAATTAAATGACATTCAAAGTTTAGTTGAGAAATCCCAAGCACATCACACTTACACATTATGCATATCTATCAAAAGCAAAATAACAGAATGAGTTAGAGTACAAGATCCTTTCTAAATTCAAAGAAAAACTATAATTTCTTCTTTTATGAAGGCTAAAGTATAGGAGAACTTATGAGGGTTAAACCTAATTCTTATATCATTCGATCATTTTTACTTAGATGATTGAAAGTTCTTTTTTTTGAAAGTGATTTGCTGACAACTAACATTTTTCTTCATTTATTGGATTTTATGGGTGCAATCCGCTGAAAACCCCCAGGAGATATCACTCCTCCTCTAGGGGAAACCTAGAGGTTTAAAGGTTTGTTGCACATGCTCAGTACAATCGCGTCACCTGCGAAAGTGGTGTAATAAATCTCTTGTTTTTGTTTTGCTCGGGACGAGCAAAATGATAAGTGTAGGGGTGTGATTAGTCTCCAATATTGCATAATTTTTACCACATCTGCACAATTATCTTATATAAAATACTGCTAATAATGGTTTGCTTGTGTGATCCTAAGTCCATGGTGTGCAATAGAGAAGAAGACCCTAAATCACCATTTAATGGGTGATTAAAGGCCTACAAAGTAGCGATTGACTCTAGGAGGAGATTCTGTCAGACCTGGGGACTCAAATCAGAAATTTGGAGACTACAACTGACAGGGGACCGACGCGACCGTACACAGCAGGCGGCGCTGCGTGCGCCGCCCTGGTACAGCCGTGAAAACGCGGCTCTGGCCGCGTTTTCGCGGCCATACTGGCGCGGCCGCGCCAGTGCCTCGGGCTAGGGTTTGCCCCTGGCCCCCCTTCCCCAAATGAGTCAATGTTTCAAATAAGCCTTGTGCAAATAAGAGTTATGATATCTTAAGACGAGGGCTCTAACTCTAACTTACTCACAAGTATTCACTTTCTTATATTTCATGCTTAACGGGTTTTTGATGATCTATGGATGGTAAACTTTACTTGTTTTTGTAAGTTAGAGATATTTCTATTAACTTTAACGATACTATTAGTGCACTTATTTCTTCCCTTATTTTCGCCTTCAATTGCATCTTGATAAGGGAATGTCCAAGTTTTGTCGACTAAAGCAAAGTTAAAAGAAGGATATTCATTCGGTCTCTAACGTGAATAGTTCCTATGCATAAAGATTATGCTTGCCTATGATCCATCGTGAGGGTACATCTTCAAGAAGTTAGAGATTAGTGGGAGCACTTAGTAGAAAGTTAGCCATGCGTTTTTACTATTAAGAAAAATCACTTTTACAAACCATCAAACCACTCTAAACAATTCTTGACACCTACTTGTTTTCATTTTCAAATTCTTTATTTGAAACAAAGAAGTCGCATCAAGCTTTCATCGCTCTTCCTCCTTGTGGATACGACTCATATAGCCACTTTGCTAGTACGGAAGAATCGCAAAAGCAGTAACATCGACCTATATTCCTTTACTTATTTTTGTGCATGCGTTTTGCCAATCATGTGGCACTGAGGAGACCCGCGTTTCGGACGATATCCGCATCCAGAATGATCCAACAAGACCTTCGCGTTTTGAGCAAATGAGGCTCGCGCCTAGAAGTGTCCAACGCAACCTTCGCGTTTCACGAGAGCAGTGTTTCAACCAAGCTCAACGCGAACTGAAGACGCGACCTTGATTAACCAAGCTCAATGCGAGGTTCACGTTCAGAAGCATCCAACGCGATCCCCACGTTTCAAAACCAGACAAGAGTCGCGTCTTCAACAGATGAGATTCACGTCTTCAAGAAGACAGAGAGCGATACTCGCGTCTTCATCAACAAGAGTCGCGTCTTCTCTTTCCAACACTGGAGTATGTCTCTGTTTCTGTAATCAGTTCAACAGTACATTAGCAAAGTAATCGTCAACTCTACCGGTTTAACTGTACACTAACAAATAAATCAGAGCTCAGATAAGTTCTATACTGTGTATCTAGATACTCATAAAGATCTACCCTGAGGCCTCAACTAGTTCAACAGTACACTCACAAAGACCGGAATCCAGACAAGATCAAGCTCAAGACATCTCAATAAAAATTATCAGTCCTATCATGGGAGTCCAAATCAATATGAAGTCTAAAATATTTCAAAATCCGTCTCAGTCAACCACGGAGTTTCAAAAACTTTAGAGAAAATTCTGCAGACTGTCTAAAAATCACTAAAGATAAATCCTTAGACACGACCTCACTCCAACGCGAAGGTCGCGTTTCACTCAAATGCGAACCTCGCGTCTAATGGTAAACGCGAACCTGAGTCTGCCCGGTGTTCCCTTGTAAAATACGGAGCTCAACCAAGTCTGCATTCCAGTTCAAATGCGGATCTCAACCAAAGTCGCGTTCCAACTCAAACGCGGAGCTCAGCAAAGTCGCCTTCCAGTTCAAACGCGGATCTCAACCAGAGTCGCGTTCCAACTCAAACACGGAGCTCAGCCAAAGTCGCGTTCCAACTTAAACGCGGACCTCAGACAACTCCGCATGTCAACTCAAACACGAGCCTGCGAGATCTGCATTTCAACGACAGAACAGAACTCACGAAGGTCGCGTTTCTGTTGTAACTGCCCCATTATTGGGTCAATTAACACCCACGTAATGTGGGGAGTTTATCTCTATTATAGAGGGATTCTAGAGGATAATTTTACCCTTTAATGTCCCTATATATTGCCATGAAAGCTATTTAAAAGATGGGTCTTCTTCTTTTTTGAGAAGGAGAAAAACAACTACAAAGATCAGAAACTTTGGGCATTCAAAAGAGAGAGAAAGAAAAAAACTTTCTTCTTCACAAGGAGAAACACTTGACGTGTCCAAGTGGAGTTACCTTGCATCCTCAAAACGATCCAAGAGAAGCTTGTCGTTCAACCAGTCAACAGAGAATAAGATTCACTCTCTATCACCACACGAAGAATCCAGCCTTAAACAAAAGAGAGATTCAAATATCCTCTCCTCTTTTGCGATCGGATCGTATCCATTGTAATTTTTTTGCAAAGAATTTTACTTCGTATTTTTCCTACCAAACACTTATGTCACGTCGCAACGCTCCCTGAGTAACAAGGTGTATTGTGACACTATGATAACAATACATGCCATTTATTAGCTCTTTCTTCTCTCAAAAAATTTCCCCCCAAAAGTTACCCCCAAAATTTATCAATCTCTTCATCTTCTGCGATCTCTCAACAATCCACAAAATTTATCAATCTTTTCATCTTCTTTAATTTCTCAAAAATCCCCAAACCTCTATCAACTATCTTTTTCTTTGCATCTCAATTTCTCTCAAACTTTCATTCAATGTCTGATCAGAGAAGTCAACCGATCGTTTACAACCTTATTGGTTCAACGCATATAGAGCTGTCAATTGATGGCGCTATGGCTGATGCTGAGAAGAGCATCATGTGCTCTGCAGCCAGAGAACCTTCCAACCTTAACGCAAACAAGTTCCTGTTAAGAAGAGGAAAGCATCAACGATTAGATCCGAGAAAGTTGTTGCAGTAACTGAGGAGAACCGCCCAGTTCTTTCTTCTAATGAGATATGAGTCCATAATTTTGCCTAATTTTGTTAAAAGTTTGTCCACTATGTGGATTGCACACACATGTTCCTCTCAAGTCATTTTTGTAGACATTTGCTAATTTATTTCTACTTTTCTCTAATTTTGTCGTCTTAGGTAATTCTTTATCTTTGTTAACATTTATCCACCTTTATCATAATTTTGTCCAGCTTCGTAAAATTTTGTCCACCTTTTTTCATATTTGTCCGCCATTTTATGATTTGAACTTCCACAGAGATACTCATACAAAGAAAAAGAAGAAGGATAGCAGAATATGGCTCCGCCCTATCTCCTGGATCCATCCATATTCAAAGTGTATGGAGAGTCTGCTATCTCACATTACAGATGTCCATCGGATGGCCTTCCAGGATTGTCTGTTTGTCCACTATTTGGACCTGGTACTGCTACATGTGGAGCAACCCACCCTTGAGAAGATAATCCCAGATGGGATAAAAGGACGATGAGGTTCCACTTTGAAGGCTTCCTTCACGCTTCATGCCTTCTTAGATTCACAGTCACACATTCCTCCCCACCATTGGTCATTTTGTGAGAAAGAACATGAAAGAAACTCCCCTCTGGAATAAGTATTTCAAAGGTAATCCTTCCGAGAAGAAGAGAGATCAGAGTGAGGAGAAGAAGATCCTGCGAGGGAAAAAATAAAGTCTGAAATGAAGCAGAAGTTAGTTGTAATAAATTTTGTCCAACTTCGCTGAAATTTGTCCAACATTAATATAATTTGTCCACCTTATACATTTACTGTCCACTTTGGCTTGTTTCCGTCCACTTATTGATTCTTTTGTATGTCCCATATATATGTTTGTTCAAGTTGTTTGATACGAGAACAGATCTTATTGTTTTCTTTTACAGCACAAATTTAGTATTAATTTAAAGAAAATAAAGCTGGAGGTACAGATAGTTAAAAATTACCCAGTAGCATGGCCTGCACATTTATTTCCTTCCTGAACAACCTCTGCAATATTTCAGATAGCCAAGAACTATGCTGCATGGTTCCTCATGAAATATGAATTATTATACATGCCATTCTACTACTATCACAAGTAAAATGATTCACAGCAGACATGAAGCCATGAACCAAGAATAAAAGAAAGGATATGGCACAAAATACAACAATTGATCATTTTCCTCAGGCCTTTTACAAGTACAAACATTATAACAATTGCTTAAAATCTGTTTCTCACACTTGTTTAAGCCGCCGAAAGAAGGCAAGTAGAAAGTAGAGCAAGGCTGGTTGTGTTAACAACATATGTTACAAAACATGTGCAATCTGCAAAGTCTTATACAAGTACGCACGAATCCTTCATTTTCAATTTAAATATGCTCTTAATAGTATTTCTTCGCTAACTCATATATTGTGCAATTTGACCTTGGTTTTCAAACAACTATATGTATATCTACTCATGTTGGGGCCTACTTCTATGAGGAGGGCTGTGCGGGAGATCGACAGGAGAGGGAGGGAGGGGAGAGGGAGGGACTGGGGTTTGAGATGGGGAAAAGAGAGAGGAAAGGGGGTTAATTTCAAATTGGGAGATATAACTGTATTTTTACACTTAAATTGAGTGTGTAAAATATAATGGTATTTAGGGTAATTTGAGTGGGGGAGCAGATATTTCCACCCCAAAAACTGATGAAGGCACCCTAGGATTAAGGCACCCATAAATGTGATAAAGGCACCCAAAAAATAATCAAAAAGGCCAAAATACCCTCTTCCTGACTCCTCCCCCTCCCCACTCTCCACCTCCCCCTTTCGCGGCCCCCTCCCCCTTCCCTCCAATTTCTCCATCTAATCAATGAATTCCCTCCAATACCATTATTTTACTATAATTCAACATATCTTAGAAAGAAAGATATTTGTATTTGTATAACTTCAGTTGACAAAAAAAAAAAAAAAATAGTGGACGACTAGCTGCAGCTCTAGTTAATACGCGTCATGCACGTCAAAGATTTTCTATCAGACAATAGCGAGGAAGCAAAGGCAATACGAGAATTATGAAAATACATAATACTCCATATTATATTGTGGTGGGGATAAGGACCTGCATCCAAGGAAGTCTTGGTGAAGGGACTTTTTGGTAGACTTTTAAACAGTGAGGACTTTTTGACGGTCAATCTTTCTTGAGGACTTAAACATAATTTTTTCTAAATTAAAATATTCGGTCAACTAGAATCTACTATAGTAATGCCCCTATGAGAAAAGGATATACACACACCAATGACATAAAATAAGAAAGCCAACAAATTATATCTAGCCCATAAAGAAGAAGCCATATACATAATCCATAAAGAAGAAAGCATGTACATGGCTGGAACTTGTTCACAGAACTAAAATTGCAATTTAAGGATTGAGCATATGCTTATAATATACTTGAATAACAAGGCTAAACGAAGCAATGCAATTTGACCTTGGTTTTCAAACAGTTACACAGCTATACATATATCCACTCATGTCGGGGCCAATTTCTACAAGGAGGGCTGTGCGGGAGGCGGGAGATCGACTGGAGATGGAGTGAGGGGAGAGGGAGAGGGAGAGGGAGGAACTAGGGTTTCAGAGGAGAAAAGATAGAGAGGAGGGAGATTAATTTCAAATTGGGGGGTATAACTGGGTTTTTACACTTAAATTGGGTGTATAGAATATAAGGGTGCTTAGAGTAATTTGGGTGGGGGTCTATTTACTAATTTACTAGGTCTACTAATTAATGAGTCTACTTATCACTTCTTTGAGTTTAAATAATCGCACTCGCTGTGTCTTGAAATTCACCAAAGACCTGATATTCCGCTCGTATAAGCACTCTGCAATCTTAAAAGGTCCCCATATACTATTTAAAAAATCTAAAGATATTTTTTCTCTAAAACTAAAATAAGCAAATTAAAATAAAACTGAAAAACATTTTAATTAGTTTGTATGTAGCTTTTTTGTTAATTAATTTTGTTTTTACTAACTAGTGTATAGAAATTTCAATTAGACAACAAGTTCAAGTTGTTTAGTGGTAGAAAAGTCCCCTACCTTGGTACAGACCTTGGTTTCGATTCCTTGCTGTTGCATGGTTTTTTACTCTTTTTTCTTTTTCTTTATCTTCATTTTTGTCATAAATAGAATGAACAAAAATGGAGAAACGAGAAGTTTAGGTTGTGGCTTTCAGGGCCTCATTTGGTAAGTGGAGTTTTTGGGGGGTAAGAATTAGAATTTTTGAGATATGAGTAGTAGAACAATTAGGAATTAAATTTGAGTTGGTTATTTAGTTAGAATTAGAATTAGGAATTTAGATATGGAGAAAGAGTTGATAATTCCAATTTTATGATGGAATTACTAACTTTAAACCTGAGTAGCTTTTGAAGTGGTTTTAAGGACGGTTTTGAATTAATTCTGAAATCATCATTATTTTCTAACCCGTGTCAATGATCGTTTGGGAAGAGTCAACCAGGATTAGCTCAATTCTTGAGAAAACTTCATTGCCAATATAAAGCCTAAGAATGCAAGAAGGATTAAATGCATAGATATTTTCAAGAAATTCCAATGTTACCCCTATCTTCGAATCCATAATTATTACTTTTTGAATCTTGAGTGTTTTGAGATGTGTAGCATGACTTAACCTTTTTTTAAGGCTCATAGGCTTACATCATAACCCTATAGTGTGAGAGAGGAACTCCACTATATTAGAGGAAAGAAAACTCTCACAAGAGAAGAATGAAAGCCTAATGGTGTGTGGCATGAGTTAGTAGGCTTTAGGTTGCTACTACTTACTAAGTTGTTAATACAGAATAAGAGAGCTTTTCCCTTCATGGTTGCCAGTTGCCACTTCAAGTAACGTACTATGTCTTTTCACATACTAAGCGACATGTCTTTACCTAACTCAAATCTACTAACTTTGCCAGAAAAGAAAAAAGCAGTTCAGAAACTCCAATACTTAAAACACTGCAACACTTAGAAATACTTTAACCTGAAACCCCTTTACTCTCTTTTTGTCCGCAATGCCTCCATTGCACGTTCCTCCTCCTCCCCTACAACCACCACCACCACCACCACCACCACCACCGCCCCCATATCCTCCTCTTGAGTTGCCACAATTGGCTTTACTGCTGCCACCGCCACCAGCTCCACCGCCACCACCACCACCACCACCAATGCCATATCCTCCTTTTGAGTTGCCACCGTTGCCTTTGTCACCACCCCCATCTCCACCGCCACCACCCTCTCCTTCACCGTCGCCATCACCAACATCAATGTCGTCGCTGCCAGTTCTTTCACCATCACAGGGATCCCACTCTTGCGCGGCACCCACTCCTCAGGAAGTTGAAGACGATAGTGAGGATCTTGTGGAGGATATCATGGATGTTGATTTGGTCGCAAGGAAGTAAGTTTTTATCAATACTTATTTAGAAGTATTTCCGACAAATATGACAAGTAATGTTTTACACTTGATTTTATGATTATATTGTCTTACTCCTTAGTGTTTTTTTCTTTTTTGAAATTTTGACATGGCTATATGCATGGCAAAATAGAAGGTAAGGATGTGTTTAAGTATACTTTTAAATAGGCTTATTATTATTATTATTATTATTATTTTGGATTTGATGGTTTTAGAGATATGTATATATAGATTTGAAAAACTTATTTGCAACCAGAGAAAAATGAGCTTCTAAAAACTAGACGAAATAAAAATAAATTCATTTAATTTACATTTACACCTTCCGGTACATGAATACAACACATGCAACATACATACATACGTTGCTCTTTTTAGTCTTTCTTCTAAAAAAAATTTCAGTAAAATTTTTCTTTACATGTTTGTTGACAGGTATCTGAAGACTGGAGCTGGACCCTCGGACAGAGTACCAACCAAAAGGGCTTGAGCTAAAAAAGAAGAAGAAATGTTATTAGCTATGGTGTTGTGAATCATTGTAATCCTAGGCTTGGGTCTTTATTTTAAGAGTGAGATAATGAGTGTCTCTGGAAATTAAGATTTCCCTCTTTCTTACTAATAAAATGGGAAATCTTATCAAATGTTGTAGTCAGCGACTAAGACTGTTTGTTCAAGACTCTTTGTTACTGTTGATATATATACAGAGAGAGTTTTGTGTCACTCTGAAAAGATTCGAAGTCGAATTCTTCTCACTCATATACAACCCTACGACATTCAAATGCAAGATTCAATTCGTTGAATTGATCTATATTATTTCAAGTAAGTGAAAATAAAAAATCATGTATTTTGAATAATTTTTTCCTATCCATCAAGTAGGCAAAAAAATGTACGATATAGCGACTTGGTTAGTTTAACGGTGTAAATATTTGAAATATAATAAAAATTGGTGTGTAAGTATCTTTTATTTTGTGTCTACTTGCTGGGTGAGCAAACAGTATTCAAAATACATAATTTTTGATTTTTAGTTACTTTAAATAATGTAAATCAACTTCAACACAGAAAATTTTAGATTTAAATGGTGTGAGATTGAGTTTGAGCGAAAAAATTTCGGTCTCGCATAAGAAATATTTGTTTTGTATATCTTGTCCAACAATATCAGATTCTTTACTATAACCAAGCACCTTCGAGTTTCTGACTGGTCCAGAAAAAAATTGAAATAAAATAAAAAATGAATTTTTTCCTCGTCCTGCCAAAATGCGGCTTCATCATGTTTCTTAATATGGGTGAGAAACTCTTGGTGTTCGATACTTGCAAATTTTTACTTATAAGTAGTTCACTTGTTCAAGTTCCAATCTCGCGAAAACAACAAATAAGCCCTTAAATAAATAAAAAATTATCTCAATGCAGTCACTCAATAAATATTCAACAAAGCCTCATTTGACCACACCAAAAGGTACAAATGTGTTGCAAGAGAAACTAATAAAACATAAAATAGCTGATGAAAATTGTAAATATTTGAAGAGCAACTTCAGTGAAGTTAATCCTGTGGGTGGAGTTGGCTTTGGGGAAGTCCTAACTCCAATTTCCTACTATGATCCTTTTTTCTAAAATAAAAAGAAAAAAGAAATTGTTACCTCTAGAAATTCACTACTTAATCCATTGAATTTGTGGAAAAATTGTTCGTTTGAGATTAATGCAAGCATTTTCAATAAAAGAAATTGATGCATATTTTCTTTTCTTTTGCTATATAATGCCACGGGCTTTGTTGGCCAGCTGATTATTTAAATTTTTTTTTTTTTTTAAGTGTGTTTGAATATGTTTTTGTGAGAGGAGAGAGAACGACGTGAAACTCATGTAATAATAATGAGTCCGGGCCCGCATTTTTGTTCCTGCGCAGTTTCCTGTCGCGATGGAGAGAAAACACGCAGAAAGCGACGCAAGTGGGGCCCGCAGTGCTCTTTTCTATTGAAAAAACGACACAAGTGGGGCCCAAACACTGTTGCCCCTTCACTCCGTTCTCTCACCCGCAATCAAGTGGGGCCGATTTGGTTGGGCCCCTTGACATTTGTCAGAGAAGTCAGAAGCGTGGAGAGTTGGGATTAGAAACAAATTTCTATTAAGCACCCTGAAAATTTAATTTTGCACATAACTCTAAGGAACTATAAATATAACAATAAAATGGAAGAACAAAATTACTGTTTTACATAAACATCTCAAATTGCTTCGTATTAACTGAGAGGCTTTGTATAAATTATTTGTATAAAACAACCATCAAACTCATTTATTTGCATAATTTTTTTACTAAAAAACGTTTATGTATCTTTTACAAAGACAATTTGAAATTATGTGCGATGTGATAGTTGATGGCTAAATTATTGTTTTTAACTAATGCAAATAACATGAAAGGCTGAAAATTACATGCATAACCGAATAAAGCGGAGAAAAATATTAGTCGGTCTCACATGGATTAACTTAAAATACAAAGGAAAAGAAATTATGACATAGACAATCTATAAATCACATGAATGTCAAAACATTTGCTTAATTTAAAGTTCAATTTTTTTTTTGTTTATATATATATAAGGTATAAGGATGCTTCGACTTAGAAAACCTAAAGTATCTATAATGTATTCTTTCATCTTTTAATAGGATTTTTTTTTTTAATTTTTAGTAAAATTGTTTAGTTCCACGTGCCAAATATCTAAGTAAATTCTTAGATATAAAACTGCTTGATTTTGGTGTGCTTTTTCTACCAGAATACGTTTTATGATGATATAAAACTTATTTTGTCACTTGCTGTAGAAGATCGCGTGGCCTAATGGATAAGGCGCTCGCCTCCGGAGCGGGAGATTGTGGGTTCGAGTCCCATCGCGATCGTGTCTTAATTTAATTTTATTTTTTAATTTCATTGCCCGGGGCGCTTCCCAAGCAGAGACGCTTTTGCATTCAAATCACAGCCGTCAAATTATCCACGTGTCGATGCCGATGAGAGAGGCTTGTGAGAAGAGATGGGTACAAATTCAATTTTCAAGTGCGAATGAGAGCTTACACTCGAGAGAGAGTGGGGAGATGGGCTTGTTGTTAGTGTTTGGTTTGGCATATTTTGTTGCAGGATTTGGAGCTACGGAGACCTCCACAGCTGCTGCTGCTGGCAAGTGTTCTTCAGAGCTGAAGAAGACGAGGATGCCTGGGTTCCTCTACATCAGGACTGCTGGCAGATGCACTCCCCAGTAAGCAACACAACCAACGAAATCTTCCTGAATATATTCAATTTTTTTCTTCAGATTTTGTTGCGTTACGCATCTATTTAACTTTAATAGCGCCTTGCTAGAAAGATGGGTCTTGTTGGCATTTTCACAAACACTTTGTGTGCGAAACAAGTCCATCGATTTTGTTGCATTTTTGGGTGAAGAGCCTTACTAATTTTCAAAACTTTGAGCAGACACTGGAGCAGTGGAAGAGAGGCATGGCCTCACATAGTCCCACAAGAATCATCAGTTGCCAAAGTTTTCGGGTCAAGGGTGTTGGAAAGATATGAACCGGGGCTTACAATGTGGGAGGCAACACAGAGGAATGATGATGTTGGTGGTGGGAGTGCTTTCTCCAAGCTTGTGAAGCAGTCGAGTGTTGCGCTACTCAATGCCTACACGAGGCCGGGGTTTCCTTACGGTGCTTGGGAGGTGAAGACTCTTCTCTTAGAGGCCCTCGTCTCCGAGGATGCAGCTGCATCCCAAGCCAGGAGCTTTGAACTGGCCAACCAAGCTTGCAATTAGCTAAGCTTTCTTTTACCCTGTGAAATCCCTCTGAAACATAATGTGACTATTAGTTTATGATTTGTTAGTGTTTTTGGTTGAAGCAACTTTGTGATAGTTCCCATATGCTTTCTGTTGTAAATTGTTTTTAACATTTGAAAGTCTGGCAGTTGTTAAAAACTTAAAGTTCTTCTAACATTTGCATGCCAAAACTACTGGAGTCTCATTAATTTGAAATTAGAATTACATTTCTGGACAACATGCTAGGAGGCACAATTCAGCATTAGAAGGAAGCACAAAGGATATGGTATAAATAAAATATGATATCGGTGAGGGTGATAAAAATGATAGTAATTGTCATGGTGACATGTGGTAAGGATAATGTTTTAAATTTATTTATCAAAATCTGGTAAGTAGTTCATCTGATATATTCTATGTTTTTCTCATCATAGAGAAAGTTAAGCCATCAAATTTATATATAACAAGTAAAGGATTCAAAGAAATATGTACTGATATTAAAAACATCAGCACATATGTGTTCGAGATTTTTTATGTGTACGTAACTGATGTATCGTTTAAACCTTGCTAATCAGAGTGCTGGGGGGTGGCAGTGTTAGATACATGTTCATTTCATTTTATTTTTGTTGTATTTGATGTGCTTTAAGAATGGGCATGTTACCTATATTAAGTTGTGAACCTAGGTTGGATGAGTTTACAATTACCCATGGATTGGATCATAGCCAGTGGCCAGCCACGGCCTTTCATTTGACTGATTTAAGCTAGTATTAGAAATTCGAAGTAGGCATTTGTAATACCATAAGAAGGCTAATGCCTACTGGTATTTTATTGTGATGTTGCATCTAGGAACTAACAACAAGATAATACATCCAACAATAACTACTACTTTTATTCATAGAGACCACCTATGAGGAAAAGAAGGAGACAAACCTTTCCCTCTCTTTGTACATGATCTCAACGGCTAGAAATAGCAGAGAACTCAGAGCTTCTTAATGGGAGGTGGTTGAGGGAGGGAAGAGCACCATGTTATGCTTCCTATTGAGCTTGAGCTTGAAGGCTTTGCTGATGGAAACACGATAGGAGTTAGCTATGACCTGGAGGGGCAAACCCGTGAAGGTTGACTTGTAACCCATGACCTCATTGGCAGTGATGAGGTTGTGAAAGATATCCATCCAATGCCTCTACTGCCCGCCCTCATCATGGAAGTGAAATACTGAGGAACTACAGTGAGCTGCCCCTCTTTTATATTTCCATTGAAGACCCTCCTTCCTTGGTTGTCCACCACCTGTAGGTAGCCTTCCCCTTGGTAACAAAGATGATGGTGTGTGCATTAATTGACCAGTGAGGCACAAGGACAGCATTCTGAAATTCAATGTCAGGCTGATATTAGAAATATTAGAAATACAGTATGACACAAATGACATATTATCTATTGACTAAATTAAAAAATGGTTCACGGAGCATTGAGAAATTATTTTTCACATTTATCTTCAGAAAAAGTCTTTGTTTTCTCCTAGTATAACTAGTTATAGAGCACATGCAAGAGAATGTCTTGAAGAGTAATAGTAGCATAAAGTCTGATAACAGTTTTTTAGCCTGTTAAATACTAATCCATTGTAGGGGATGGGTAGTTGCCAGCGCAAACACTAAAACTTCCTATTTCTTCATGAAACTGACGAAGGTAGATCTTGTGGTCCAACAATTTCCTGTTGCTACGATTTGGATACTTTTAGTAATCATCAACATTTTGTTATTTAATCATCATTTGAACAAGCATACAACAAACTCCTTAGGTAGCTTCTATTGAAAGGTACATATTTTGAAGATTCTATGTAGTAAAGCTTCCGAACAAGAACAACTAGGCTGTTTTCAGGAGTAATACTGCAGGGCCTTGGTCTACTAGATCAGCCTAACCATACTCTTGAGATCATTTGCAATGTTTGATATAAATTAATTCTATCTGCACCTGAGCTTGGGTTCTAAAAAGTTAATTGAAGTCCTTACTATAGTCTTAGGTCAGGTTGCATCAAAATATGTGTTCTAGGATTATAATCAGGCATCCACACATTTTAGTTATGCCTCAGTGGACTCAGTTTCAGCCCCTTCCTTAGGCTCCTACTATCAAAACTTAGCTAATATAGTCTTATGCAAATAGACTATAGAATATCAATAGAGATCTCTCACGTATGTACTGGGCGAAGGCCTCCTTTCTCAGCAAGCGGGAGCTTATGCTTGTTAATGGAATTCAGCCAACCTGATTTCCTGGAGAACACATCTGCATCTCTTTTCCTATCAATATTCTGCATAAGCCTAATGTTGCAAAATGCCTCGTCCACTCCGTTTGCGCTGTCCTTTGTTTCCCTCTTGTTGAGCCTCATCTCCCTCCCTTTTCCTTCCTCGTCTTCCAGCATGATGGTGCTCATCTCCCATCCTCACCTTCACTAGAAATCCTCTCTCATCCTTTCTCTCAATCTTCCGCATTAGATCCTCTGAAATCTCCTTCGCTTCTGCCATTAAGTTTGTGTTGAATGCAGTGACTATGTTCTTTTGCCCACTTTCACCTTGTCCCCCCTCCCCACCTGGCCAGTCATCCAAGATAGAATGTTTGCAATGAGAAAAAAATGGAAAAGAAGGGAAAAAGAAGAAGAGATATCGACAACATCAACCCACATCTCCTCCCAAATAGAGGTGTCAATAATAACCTTGAAACTAGGATCCAGCTGGTTTAATGCACTGTTGAGATTCGCAATGGTGGTAGCAACATGCTCGTCATCACCATCATTGTAGAACCAGTGGACCACACTTGGTGGAACTGCAACAATATCACCCTTCTTAACTCTTAAGATCTTCTGGTATTGGTCACTTGACTGCTCTGAGTGGAACGTAGAGGGACACCAGGGATATGAAATTTCTACCACAGCCTGGCCTTGAAGGACGTAGGTGATACGGGGTGCAGGGTCAAAACTGGGGAGGGAGAGGCCTCCTGAGCCGAGAGTGATCCTGAGGGCTGCAATTCCAGCGCATTGCATTTGATCTTCTTTTTCGTCTCATTTCTCGAATCATACCTGCTTCAGATACTGTCTTATTTGATGGATAAGATGCTGTCAGCCTACCTATCCTACAACGGTGAGTCTTAGGTCGGTGACAGCGAGGAAGGGAAAAGTAGGGTGAGGAGGAGGAAATAGACTTTAGCGATGGCTGAATTGCTTTACTTTGGATGTTCCCGGTTTTTTTGATTCCTGAATCTCAAGGAATGCACACAACCTTGCACTTGGGTTCTTTTCATATTTGAGTGTGGTGGCATTTTCTAGACTGATGCAGGTTCACAAGTAAGAGTGACGTAAGTAAAAGACAATGAAGTTTTGTCTATTATTCATGAGAGTTTATGTCCTCCATTTTTCAAGTCCTGGAGTTAAGCCTTGTGTAACGTCCCGATCCCGCGGATACGGAGACGCTTCTGTGATTTACATACGCACGATGAAAATATCCTCACATACGTACACTAAGCATCAGTACAGACAGGAATCGGAGTACGAAAGCACAATGGTATTATACATTCCAATAAAATAGAACAAGTACAATGTTATCACAAAGCGTGATCTAATATTACATGAATATTACATCACCAAGAGATACATATACATGATTTACGATTTACAAGAGTGAATAGTACAACAATGGCCCCAAGCAACAAAAAGAATAACGAGAGCCGATTGAGAGGGGCCTGGAAGGAAAGAAATACGGATGATCTGACGCTGATCCACCACGCTTCCGCTGCGCTACTCTGATAGGCTGATCTACAACCGAGAAACTCGCTACGGTCCAAACTTCGGGAGCTGGACATGCAAATCCAGGGTTGTCCGAAAGTAACCCAACGAGTACGTAAAATAAGACCAAGTGGCGGTGCATAAACAAGCACACACGTTCATGATCAAGAGATATAGTTCAGACACAAGTACAGGCAATGACCAATGAGCTTAAAATGAAAATAAAAAATTAGTAAAGATCTGAAATCAAGTAAGCACATGTGTATCGATAAATCTGAATAAAGAAAGCATGTAGCAAAAATCGTGTCGTGAGCATGGGCATATACATGCGTACAATGAGACATCAAGTAATGCGTTAAATATAAGTGTGGACAAAACTAGTTATATAAGCTCAGACTTTAGATTTATGTGATTGATACATCGAGGGATAATTCAAACAAGAAAACCTTCATATATATATACCATGTACCTCATGGCACCATTGTCTGAGTTTATACAACCCGAGTTGCTTTCATAATAACAGAATAAGAAAACAATATAGAAATTCGAAAGTAAGTAAATCAGGTGATTCAACATGGTATTGCAGATATCATACACAGGTGGCAAGTAGGATAATTTAATTGTACAATAATAACAATCAGTGTTGCCTGTTATTCTAGTCACTTTCTTCCAATATCCCATACCATTAGCTGCTCACTCTGGAGTCCGCAATCCAGTATAACATATCCAGATTTTGATACGCAGATACCATTGTCTGAACGAGGAGTGACTCAATAATACCCGCTCTTTAGATTATTATTGTTTGGTAATTAAGTTGTATCAGGGGTAGGGTGATGTGTTGTATCACATGTCTCACAAGCATAGATCAAGTGTATCACTTGTCAGATGTTAGAAGGATGCTATTATTATATTATTATTACTCGTTCGACCCGCATATTTTAAGTATGTGTCTCGACGTCTCTGTACACATACATCTACATATGAGTAAGACGATGCTTGTTATTGAAAACTAATGGGGGTCAACATATCATGTTTATAATGGGTCCCAATGTATACCCGGGACAACGACCTCAAGAGCATCCGGTACTGTAGTCTGGAACCAAACGCTAAGTCGTAAGAGTCTTATTTGTATGTCCCGGATGGATGAAATTTGGATAGGGGTGCCAATACACCCTCCCGAAACACCTGGTGGCACTCAGGTATGATCGAAATGTAGTTGCGCAAAATAGAACTATTATAAAGACGTACAAATTGATGCTATCAGTTTCTCCCATCCCGGTGTAAGTTATCTAATTATTACAATTATGTCTATGATGATCAATTTATGGGGATTAACACAAATATAATAACAGAAAGAGCATGATACATGAGTTTGATCTCAAGAGCGTACAAGATATCAGTGTCGTCCCCATAAAATGTGATAATCATGAGTCAGGTGTTGATATGTCAGTGTCAGGTGTCTAGCAATAGCATGTTAAGTATCATGTGTCAGATATCAGATGTTAGGTAATTAACAGGTCAGATTAAATAATACCCAAAAAATATATAATTAAACATTTCAAACTCTTTACAACTATATTAAAACAATATAAAAGCAGTATTACAGTTACAAACACAAACAAGCAGAGGTGAGTGAGGCTGGAGCGAAGTTAGCGTACAGTGCTAAACGCCATTATGCTCGGTGTGGTTATTGCTCACTGCACAGCTAATGCAAGCCTGTGGTGGCATGTAAAATGCTCTGCATCACCGTGATGAAGCCGCACTCACGGCGCAACTACACTCGAACGGAGTTAGCGGTAAAATGCTAAGCGCTAGACTCGCCTACCAAGAGCATAAGAGAGACCCAGAGGGTTTAAGCGCACCCACTTTCAGAGAGTGGGCATATGAGAGGCCATAAGATCTATGCGCCCTGAGGAGTATAGGGCCAAGGGCCAAATGGGTACCTGCAGAAAGTATTAGTACCACACAAGTGTACATATAAAAAGGAGAAATAATAATAATGGGAGAACTGTATATCGGTCAACCTCGCGGCAGGGTTATCACGAAACCTGAAGGTATAAAACCAAAGTCTATTGGATAGTCTAGCCTGAGGGGGCTGAGTAAGCGAAACCACTTCGCTAAAGCTATACCACTAAACCCATAATGGTGCAGAGAATGGTGCCCATTGGGTAGCTCGGGAGGTGGTCTCTCAGGATAACACACCACGGAGGGGACATTTGTCCCGAGGTCTTTTCCTGCAACCTGCATCACTGTTAGTCCCTCAAATACAATATCGTCTACACTATTACAAGCATTTGTCAACAAAATATAGTAAAATTACAGTTCTAGGCACTTTGCCGCATACATGCATACAGTCCAATACAGTGCATACAATCCCAGATACAAAATATGACACATGGCCAACAACCAACATCACACGCTCAAATACATAATATGGTTTACACACCCAAAGTCCAAGAGTACTTGCAAAATCAAGGGATTTGTACTCGTCTAAAATCTTAAAAAATGACGTGAAATCCTAGTAAACTCCAACAATTCAATGAACAGTAAGCGATCCAAATATGTATATATATATAATTATAATAGGGAGATGAGAGAGAGAGAGCTAAAGAGAGAATAAGAGAAAAGAGAGAAAGAAACAAATTCAGGAAAAAGGAGGGGAGAAGAAAAAGAGAAATAGAGAGAGAATGAGAGGAAGGGAGGGGGTGAGGCCGGTGGTGGGGCGGCGGTCAGTCGGCCGGCTAGGTGACGGAGGTCGGCGGTGGTCAGAGAGGGCCGGCCAAACCAAGGGGAGGAGGAGTTTGGAGTGGTGATGGTGATGTTGATGGTGATGATGTTAATGGTAGTGAGTGATAGTGAAATTGGGTAACATAGGAGGTGGAGGTGGAGTGGATGGTGGTGATTGAGGAGGGGGATGATTTTGGTGGTGGGGTGAATTTGAAGAAGGAGATGGTGTTGTTGGGTTTGGGTGTTGTGGTGGAGGATTGGAGAAGTGGTGGTGGAGTTGGAGGGTATGGAGGGGATGAGGGGTTGTTGGTGGCGGTCCTAGGCGGCGCTGGCGGCGGTCAGTGACGGTGGACAGGAGGGGAGGCCGGTTTTGTGGAGAGGGGAGAGGGAGAGAAGAAAGAATGAGAGGTAGGGATAGAGAGAGAGATTTGTTTTATTTTAGTAGGAAAATGAGAGAGGTGATGGGAAGAGGGGCAGGTGAAAGGAGGGGTGTCGGCCCACATGGGGGGGGGGGCAGGTGGGAAAAAGGAGAGAAAAGAAAGAAAGAAAGAAAAAGAACCGATTAAAAAAATAATATTATAATAAGGTAAATTTCAAGTAATCCAGAAAAATCTACAAAAAATTCTATAAAATAGAAGATAACATATTGGGGAACATGGTGAAATCAGATTCAAGAAATTCAATTCTATTTGCAAATTAAAAATCCCGGAATCAACCGGCGATACCGGTCGATACCAAATCTGGTCGAATTTTGAATAATTCAGAAAAAATTTGCAAAAATGCGTTAGGATAGAAAATGCGATCATGATGAATAATATGAAACTAGATTCTGAAATTTCAACTCCGTTTGTAAATTACAATTCTGAGAATCGATCGGTGACACCGGTCGATACCGGTTTTGAAAATTTTGTAAAATAATTCAGAAAAATTTCAGAAAATTATGAAAATTCTAAAATATTAGAAAATAGTGTTTGAAACTGGAATCAGTCAAATCTGACTATCAAAAAGGCCAAATCAATCAGTACATTGAGATCGGGTCCCCGGTTCAGACTAGAGTTGACTCTGAGTCTGAAAATCCAGATCTAATACCAAACGATAATATGAATAACTACAAAATGAGAATAAATGTGGGGAGAAAATAGAAAGATACGATCAGAGAATCAGAACAAGTATCTGGGTACGTACTCCAGGAACAAGGTGTTACAACTCGTGATCCACCTTGCACTTAGATTCTTTTCTTCTTGATTGTGGTGGCTTGACTGGACTCGTGTGGGTTCACAAGTGTAAATGTTTGGGGAGGTAAAGACACTGATGTTTGTCTAAGTCCATGGGGGTTATGTCCTCTCTTTTTCTAGCCTACACTACCTTTCACTTGAGTTCTGTTACAATGTTATTGTTTATGGTGAAATCAACCTGATTATAGGAGTCGTAAGTAATGTTTTAAAAAGCAATTTCAGTACGCGCGCGGTCCGGGAGCGCATAATGCTTAAACGGGTTTAAACGGTGATTAAACAGATTACACATTT
This sequence comes from Agave tequilana, assembly GCA_038442645.1. NCBI lineage: Eukaryota > Viridiplantae > Streptophyta > Magnoliopsida > Asparagales > Asparagaceae > Agave > Agave tequilana. Next base: position 109,646 of record JAVJIF010002268.1, read on the forward strand.
TATTATTATTTTAATATATAATAATATTATAACACTTAAAATATGCAAATATGAATTCTATAAACTCTCAAAAAACCATATAAGATGTAACAAACATAACTTGAAAAATTAAATTGCTAATGCTAAGAGGAATTTAAAAGAAACAATGTCAATCAATTCAAGTATATCAATGTACCTTCATTTAGAAAAGTAATAATGGATCGGGTTTGAGTTCAGTTAGCTTAATGGGTTTGAAATTCGAACTCATTTAGAAAATGATTGAATAACGTTGAAACGAACGCTAAATAATCACCGATTAGACGCTTAATCATTGCTTAAGCGAATTAATTGCCTGGCCAAGTAATCCGACCGCTCTCTTTAAGTTCTGTTCGGTTTCAGGCCGAAAACTTTTAAGCGGCCGATTAACCTCTTTTTAGAACACTGTTCGCAAGTGTACGTGGAAGGTAAGATAAAGGAGCATATGTTGTCTTCTGTCATCTAGTACTTGAGCTGCCATTTGAGAAGGATGAGTCAAGTGCTTCACTATCCAGCGTGAACTGTGATCCTGTTGTATTTGGGTCTAATAAATTGTTGATGTGTTCTCTCCCTGACTATATTGTTTAAACTCATTGACACCACTTATTATCTTCAGGTTCCCGCCTGTAGTATTAGGTGAATCTTATGCCTATGAAATAAGCAGTTGACCTATAAAGTAAAGAAAAATTGTTTCCAGTTTCACTTTCTTTGTTTTGTTCATCTTGTATCCTATTGCACAATGCACTTTGTATTGATCCTTCTGTTATTGTTGTGCTTAATCCGCATGCACTGTTTATCATTTGATGAGCATTATTTTTGGATTAGTAGAGGAGTGCTTGAAGTTATCTTATATATAGCGTCTTAGGTCTCTAGGAGCTGCCTTGTGTTCTATATTAGGATTTGGAGTTGAGATTTGAGATAGCGAGTTGCACAACCTGTGCTTCATCTTATGTTTTCACTCGAGTCATCACCACCGTGGATGTAAGCCATTGTCCTGATCCACATAAATTGCACATGGACACAAGCCATTATGCTGATCCACGTGTATTGCACATGGATGCAAGCACATGTCCACATAACTTGCCGTGTTTATGTGTGCTTTGAGGTCATTTTGTTTTCTTCCTATCTTCTGTTGCAAATCCAGTTCTGGTCTATGTTTATTTCCTATATACTTACAGATTGATTATGTACTGATAAAAACAGATTTTTGCTTAAGTCTTGTGTTTAACTGTTTGGTACCTATATATGAGAATAAAGGAGGTACATCGAGAGGGAAGATAATTAAGAGTTATAATAAGAAATGAGTTCATCTTTAAGAAATAGAGGTCACATCTATTGAGAATAAAATGAGGGAAAACAGTGTTAGATGGATAGAACATGTGCAAGAGAGGCCGATAAGTGCATAATTAGGAAAATCGATAGGACCATAGTTAATGGATCAATGAGATTTTAAGGGAATCCTAAACAAACTTGGATGGAGGCGAGTGGTTGGTTTAACTAAAAAAAAATGGTCTTTAACAAAACTAAATGGAAGAAAAGGATTCATGTAGCCGATTCCAATTTGGATAGGGTTTTGTTGTTGTTGTCTTTGTTGTCTTACTTTCAACTGTTTTCACCTGTATAGACTCGTACAATTTGCAACTGGAGCCTATTAAATTCTAGCAGTAGAGTGCTGCATGATATTGCTCATGCCCTGAAATTACATCAGGTTCACCAATATAGCTGCTATTATTGATGACATCCACGATTTTATCTTCGTATAATGGATGATAATAGATTGTTTTGAGGCTTTAATGTCGGTGTCTGTGTTTGGTTATTGTCCTTTATTCGAGGTAAAATATGCTTTGTCATAGAAGGATCAAACTGTCAAATCAATTTGGGAGGGAGCTCAGCTTGAAGAAGCTCTCTCTGTAGATCAGCAAGTATGGTTGTTTGGTGTTTGAATTTGGTCAACCAAACTGGAATTATCCTCTCTGGTTGAGAGTAACCGGTTGATTCAGTAAACTGGTCTAGAAACTGGTTGGCAGGACTAACAGTTTATCCTGCAAAAAAGAACTAGAGCCATTCTTTAGAGAAAAAACGTTAACAGGATGATTATGTCTAATAAACTACATTACATCACACGGGTTGGGACAACCTGCAAATGAGAATTCAGCTTTAAGCTTCAAGCAGCTCGCTTTGGGCAAATCTTAGTAGCATGGATGTTAGGCTAGGGGAAGTGGTGCAAATTGGTGAATAGACTTCTTGGGGCAGGAATTTCCAGGTTCATTCTGGATCAATGCATCCAGTTTCTGAAGGCAGAGGCAGACTATCTTGAATCTTAAGATAAGTTTCGCAGTTTATGAAGAAGAGGTCTAAAGGAAGAAGAAAAAAGAAGTAGTTTAAAGTGATAATCTTGAAATCAGCACATAAAACAGGCTTTTATTGAAATAATTGGTTCAGAAGACAATAATTTTCTAGACAATTTTGTCTTCTGTTACAACAACAACAACAACTAAGCCCTTTGTCCCAAGTATTTGGGGTAGGCTACATGAATCAAAAGAGAATTACGCCGGATCGGGCACATGAATTAGCTTTCTCCACTCATTCCTATCGAGCAATATGCCTTCATTAAGACCTTTAGCCTCTATATCTTGTCGTATCACCTCCATCCATTTTTTTTGGGTCTCCCATGCACTCTTTTAACTTGTCCTAATTTGATACCCTCTATTTGCCGGACTGGCGTATCTGTAAGTGTACGTCGCACATGACCAAACCATCGTAGGTGGTTTTCTCTCATCTTCTCTTTTATAGAGGCTATGCTTATCTTAGTACGAATATCTTCATTTCTCACCTTATCTCTCCTCGTGTTATTACGCATCTAATGAATCATGCACATCTCTATTACACTCATTTTCTAGGCATGATATCTCTTTATAGCCCAACATTTTATGCCATATAACAAAGCTGGCCTAATAGCAGTCTGATAAAACTTTCTCTTCAGCCATAATGGAATATTAATCGCATAAAACTCTTATTGCGCTCATTCATTTCAACCAGCTAGTTTGAATCCTATGGTTGACATCACTATTGATCTCCTTATCCCTTTGGATAATAGAACCCAAGTACTTAAAATGACTGCTCATCTGTATTTCTTATCCGTCTAGTGTCACAATACTATAATCTTGTATTTTCTGTTTACTGAATTTGCACTCCATATAGTCTGTTTTGGTCCTACTTAATTTAAAACCTCGAAATTCTAGAGTTTGCCTCCATAACTCCAATTTGATATTTACCCCAGCTCTCGTCTCATCGACTAGGACAATATCATAAGCAAATAGCATACACCAGGATATCTCATTCTAAACAACTCTAGTAAGCTCATCTATCATTATGACAAATAAGAATGGACTCAATGTAGATCCTTGATGCAATCCAATTGTAATAGAAAAATCGCTTGTTATGCCCCCACAAGTTTTGACATTTGCCGCTACTCCATCGTACATGTCCTTGATTATGTCAATATATTTGATGGGAACTCCCTTTTTCATGAATGTCCACCATAATACCTCTCTTGGTACCTTATCATAAGTTTTTTTCTAAATCAATAAAGATCATATACAAATTTCTCCTTCTCTCTCTCGAAACTGCTCTATAAGTTAACGAAGTAAATGAATAGCCCCTGTCGTCGATCGCCCCAGCCTGAACCCAAATTGGTTCTCTGATATTTTAACATTTTGCCTTAACCTGTGTTCAATTACCATTTTCTAAAGCTTCATAGTGTGACACATGAGCTTTATTCCACGATAGTTTGAACAACTCTGAATATCACCCATGTTCTTATAGAGAGGTATTAGGGAACTCTTTCTCCACTCATTTGACATATTTTTAGTTAGCCAAAACTTGTTAAAGAGCTTTGTTAGCTATCTCACGCCTATCTCTCCTAAGTATCTTCATACCTCAATAGGAATTCCATCCGGGCCAATAACTTTCCTTGACTTCATCCTCTTCGAGACCTCTTTAACTTCTAATATGCTGATTTTGTGCATATAATTACGATTCATATCCTGATACTGAAGGGTAAGGTCACCCAAATCTTGAGTAGAACTACCATTGAACAATCTGTAAAATACTCTCTCCATCTTTCTTTGGCTTCTTCAATAAAGAATTAAAATCTTCTGATCCCCATCTTTGACACACCTCACAATACATAAGTCTTTAATCTTTCTCTCCCTTATTCGAGCAATTCTATATATATCCTTTTCAACTTCTTTGGTGTCCAACTTCTCACACTTTTTTGGACACTTTAGCTCTTGCATTCTGAACAACTTTCTTAGCTTCTTTCTTGGCTAGCTTATACCTCTCAAAACTCATTCCATTATAATTTTTTCTCAAATCTCTGTAAGAGACTCATCTGACCTTAATGACAACTTTTAGCTCTTCATTCCACCATGATGTGTCCTTACATGGTTGAACACCACCTCGTGACCCACCAACTACATCTTTAATTACTCTTTTAATGCAGTTAGCAATTTTGTTTCATGTTATATTGGGATCATCTTGGGCTTTCCAATCTGCTTCATGTACCACTCGATCTATAAAGACTTCTTGGTTACCTTGTTTTAACCACCACCACTTAACCTTAGGATCTAACTACTTACGTTTAATCTTTCTAAATCTCCTTCTAATTTGAACATCTAAAACTAATAGCCTATGTTGGGTTACTACACTCTCACCCGGTACTACCTTACAATCGATGCAACTACCTCTATCTACTCTCCTAGTTTAAAAAAAAATCTATTTGACTCGTACTTGATCCACTTCTAAAAGTGATCAAGTGAGACTCTATCTTCCTAAATCAAGTATTCGTTAAGATCAAATCATAGGATAAAGTAAAATCTAGAATCGAGTTACTTGGTTCATTTCTTTTTCTAAAATCAAATCCTCCATGTATACTATCAAATCTATAACGACTAGTTCTTACATGCCCATTGAGGTCAACCCTTATGAAAATTTTTTCTCTAATGGGTATCCTTACACTATCTCATTTAAATCTTTCAAAAATTGACTCTTACTAAACTCATCAAGTCCTACTTGCTGTGCATAGACACTAATAATATTAAAAAATTTTTTACCTAAAATAAATTTAACTAGTAAAATCCTACTGTTCTTTCTCCTAATCTCTACTACATTTTCAAGCAATTGTTTATCTATGATCACATCCATCCCATTACGATTTCTATCTCTACCAGTTGTCTTCTGTTATGTTCAAAAATATTTCATTAATTGCTTTTCTTTAATTATCTAGACCTTGCATGCATAATACCTTTGGCACAATTGTTCCTTGAATGTAAACTCTATTGAAGTTTAAAGCAGTGTACATGCAACCATTCAGTTCCTTTGATGAGTCCTTTAATATACCTGGGTTGGATTATTGGGTTTGATTCTTAGCTCTGTGTAAAAAATGAATGATATTGCTCTAGGTAGATATTGTTGAGGTGTTTTAGTCATTTATGTTGGATATTTTTTTTACAAATTGAATGTTCTCTCTCATCCTCATGTTATAGAGAGCTTTTTTCATTCCATTTCCAGCACATACAAATAACTGTTGTCATTGTTCTCTCTCTAACCTTCGCAATGTATCCCCTCGTTCCTCATTGTTACCTCCACATTTGTATCCCTATTGCATCATCAATCTAATTCTGTTCACTTGAGATTCATTTGTGCTGGAGGGAAAGGCTGAGTGACACCTTGTTTCATTTTCGGCATTGCTGGCTTCTCTGCTCTGCTTTTCATTAGTCAGGAGAGTGAAGGGAGAAGGCTTTGTTAAGATGAGAGTTTACCAAAAAAAAAAATTTCTTTTTTTTTTTAATGCAATTTGCTCTTTAGTGTGTATGTGTGTGTCTGTGTGCGCGCGCGCGCATGTACTGCTGTTGCTGCATGAGGTTTTTGTCTTAGTGTTCAACTGACTTGCACCACCTTGTTGCACTTGTGTTTTGTTGCTATTGTTTGTGTGGGCTTACATGTGTAGATTGAAGGCAAAGATAAAGACAATGGAGGTTTTGTCCATGGCTACAGGCTCACACACACACACACACACACACACACACACACACACACACACAGAGAGAGAGAGAGAGAGAGAGAGAGGGGGGGGAGAGAGAGGTTTTTTGTGCACTCTCTAAAACTGATGAATGTGCAATCTCTCTGAAAGGATGATGAATCCAAGAAATTAAATTTGGTTCCATGCTAAATTTTGGACCAAACCTTAAGTTCAGCCTATTGGAATCCATCTAATGTTAAACATTCCAAGTGTTATTTATTTATTTTGTTATTTTATTTTACTACTTCTCAATTTTTGTCTATATTCACATCTGAAATCTTCCCTAATAAATTTGTTCATTCTCCAAATCTTCATATTCCTGTATTCACATCTCAAATCATGCAAGTTTGTTCTAGGAAAACCCCTGTTTATTGCTAGTTATTATTCTCTATTTTTTAGATGTGAATAGTGTTTTCGGAGAATAATCCTAATATTCATAGACCAATAGAGTGACTAGTCAGAGATATTTTTGTTCAAAAATTATAAGACTTGACATGTGAATATGGACATATGAAGATTTTAGGGATATAAAAAAGATTCTGGGAAGTTTTCTGGTGAGAATATATCTGTAATTTTCATGCATACTAATTGAATGACTAATGGAAAGGGTGTTTTTTCCCTTTTCTCCCCACTCCCTCGCAATTTATATAATATAAAGAGTGAATATGAGAATATGATCTTAAACCTGTTGGGAGAGGGTAAAATCTTGTTGATAGAGTTTTTTAAACTCTGTTGGAATTTAGCCAAAGATCGGTGTAATTAATGGTATCAAATACGAGAGCGTATCAATTATATCAATGGTGGATTACACAAGAGGAATCCAGCCTAGTCGACTACGTATTTGGCCTAGTCGACTAATAATACAGATAGAGAGTTGGCATATCTCTTTCACTACAGATTAGTTGACGAGGCTAAATATCTAGTTGACTAATAGGAGTAATCAGTCAACTAGGATATTTCCTAGTCGACTAATGTGGATGCGCGAATTGTTTTCAATCTGATTCCTATTTCGTTTCTGATCTGATTTCAGTGTTTTTGGTTTCTTTTTCTTCGTGACTTCTTTGGCTATATATAGAGGGGTATTGTCTCCATATTTGTAACATGTAATTGATTGATTCAATAAGAACTCTCTCCCCTTACCCCGAGGATGTAGGCAAATTGTTGAACCTCGTTAAATTATGTGTTCTCTCTTTTTTTTTCTTTGTTTTACTTGTTCGTGTGATTGTGACTATTCTCCGATGCTGCTGTTCTCTGTTGCTTGATTCCCAATAAGTGGTATCAGATCTTTCAGGGTTCAACGGGGAGTTTTTTCGTTCGTGTGGAGCAAATCAATTTGGAGATTGTTTACAGTTTCGTTTGGAGGTAAGGATCTGATCTTTCCTATTTAGATTTGTTTACTAATTATTTTCTGCATTGTGTTGAGGAATCTATTGAGACGATGGCTGGAGAAAGTCAATCCATGGTGAAATCCGTGAACCCACATCTGATGAAGATCGATGTGATAAAGTTTGATGGAACGAACAATTTGACATGTGGAGGTGTGAGATGAATGCATTGATGGCATCAAACCTTAAAACACTCTACGATTGAAAGAAAAACGGAGGACACCTCTGAAAAGGATTGGAAAAGATAAATAGGATGACGTGTGGTCTTATAAGGTCTTGTTTAACGCAAACATCAAGTATTATGTGCTATATGAGACGTCTGCAATGAAGATACGGGAGATTTTCGGGAAGAAATATCTGACGAAGAGTATCGAGTCTCGATTGCTTCTAAAGAGGAGGCTTTATCGCTTCCAGTTGAAGAATGAACTCTCTATTTTTGAGCACATGAATGACTACACAAAACTTCTTACAGATTTGGTTAATGTGGATGTGGATATCGAAAAAGAAACAAGGCATTAATTCTTTTGAATTCTCTTCCCGATAAAGTGTATGAGACCTTCATCCTTACCTTGATTAATGGGAAACAATCACTTAACTATAATGATGTATCAACTGCTCTTCAAACTTATGAAGTGAGGAGGAAGGACAAGCAGTCTTCTTCCAATGGTACATCAGCAGAGGCGTTGATGGTAAGAGGCAGAGGTTTCAATCAGAAGTGCAAAGGCGAGCGTGAGAGATCCAAGCCCAGATCAGGTTTTAGAGATCTGAAGAAGAATCAGTATACCTTCTGCAAAGAGATAGGGCACTGGAAGGTTGATTGTCCAAGGTCAAAGATAAGAAGGAGTCGAAGACCGAGGCAAATCTCACACAGGTGATCAGTACACAAGCTGGTACTTCACAGACAGGTGGATCGGACTCAGACTCATTGGTATTCTCGTTCTCCGTTACTACTCCTACTATTGGTTACTCAGATAATTTTGAGTGAGTATTTGATACAGGAGCTACCTATCATGTGTGCTCGAGCAGGGATTGATTTTCTAGCTTTCAGAAGCTAGATGGATGTTTCGCTGTTACAAGTGATGATCATCCGTGTACAAGGTTCTAAATATCAGATATCAGTATCGTATCAGATGTGGGTTTTTCATATCGGAGATCAGGGGAGATATCGGGGATACGCGCGCATATCGGGTGTTCATATCAGACACTATAATAATGAAATATTGATAGCTAAAAGTTAGTTTAGAATCATAGATATCATCTACCTAATAAAAATGATGTAATATGCTTGAAAAGACAGTAAAAAATAATGTACATTTGCACGCAGTCGTGCAATAAATAAGTTATTTCATATCGGGCGATTTATCGGCCAATGTCTGGTGATTTATCGGCAGATATTCAAATATCGTCCGTTTTTTGCTGCAAACGATATGGCAAACGATTCCCCCATATCATATCGACAACAGGCAAAAAAGGAGATATCGGACGATATCTCGGCCGATATTTAAAACAGGGTCCGTGTAAAGTGGAAAGGATAGGTACAATATAGGATGGTGCAGGAATTGAAGGATGTGAGGTATGTACCTCAACTGAAAAAATCTTATCTCTGTTGATGCCTTGGAAGCATTGGGTCATGGAGTATCTATAAGAGATGATGTTCTCAAGATGAGTAGAGGCTCGATGGTAGTATTGAAGGGCGTCCGACACAATAATCTATACTATTTGATGGGTGGTACGGTTACAGGGAGAGTGTCGACTTCTATTTCTTCAGGTGATATTTGTACACAAGCTTCACATTGAGGCTCAGACATACAGGAGAAAAGTCTTTACAAGCTCCAACAAAGAAGGAATCATTGGAAGGTACATCTACCTGCAACATGGAATTAGGTAGATAGGACATTATGGACAAGAAGATGAAGGTGAAATTCAGTACCACTACTCACCACTCGGAAGATCTTCTTGATTGTGTTCACGTTAGTATTTGGGGACCTGTCAAGACTGCATCACTTGAAGGTCATCGGTACTTTGTCTTTTTTATTGATAATTTATCTAGGTATTGTTGGATATATCCCATGAGACAAAGATTTGAAGCCCTAGGTATGTTGGTGAAGTGGAAGGATATGATGGAGAAACAACTAGTAGATAGATTAATGAGCTCTAAATTGGAATGTTGAAAAATACAAGAACTAATTTCTACAATTTGGTCAGAACACTGGTATTGGTACTCACTTCACAAATGGAATACATGTGTTGGTTAAGAAAATCAACCGTTCCTTTCTGGAGAAGGTTCGATGTTTGTTGTCTAATGTACGATTAGACAAATCGTTTTGGTCTGAGGCGATTGTATATGCTAGCCATCTCATAAATGGACTATAATCGACTGCGATAGGAGGCAAAACTCTGGTAATATTTGGTCAGGTGAAGCTGCTCAGGATTATGATTTGCTTGCGTGTATTTGAAAGTCTGACCTATTTTAGTGCCAAAGATGGCAAGGTAAATTCTTGAGCAAAGAAGTTTGTGTTTTTGGGTGTCAAGAGGAATATGAAATGCTACAAGTTATGACACCCAGAAAACAAGAAGATTGTGTTGAGTAAGCATGTCATATTTGATGAGACTTCATTGTTGAAATCTACCATCTCTCAGCAGGTGGAGAGATTGAAGACCAAGGATGTATCGCAGTGGGTGGAGCTTGATGCTACTCCACTACCTCCAGTTGGTTCGGTATCTGTAAGGACTTCACTGGATGTGACACCGGGTGGAGATCATGTAGCCGTTTTAGATGCTTAATAAGTTGAAGACATTGATGAGGATGTCAAATTGCTTGTAGTTATTGGAACCAAGATAAATTCGCGAAAGGGAGTAAAGAAGTATGTATCTCAAGTTTGTGAGTGTGACAAGCTCAAATTGAAGGTCGTTGTACTCCATGACGGTATTGGTAAAGAGGTTAATATGACTCAGCCAGTTCGGTTCACTGCTGAAGATTTAGTCACAGTTGCTTGAACTCGATAGAGCTCGTTTGGATGAACTACGTGCGGCTTAATCCCGTTTGGCATGGGTATGTAGGCAACCACAATAGTGCAACCAAATTGGAGTCAACATGGTGCTATTTATGTTCGGCTCAGATTTGAGAAATCTTCACCGAGGTGGAGAATTGTGGGGAGGGTAAAATCTTATTGATAGAGTTTTTTAAACTCTATTGGAGTTTAGCCAAAGATCAATGCAACATGGTGTCAAATACGAGAGCGTATCAGTCGTATCAATAGTGGATTACACAGGAGGAACCCAGCCTAGTC
>JAVJIF010002269.1:0-112554 GCA_038442645.1 Agave tequilana
AGCCTTAAGATCGAACCGGGTCAAGTCATAGTCTAAGGTGTATTAGTATTAGGTCTAAGCCAACAGCGATAAACTACCAACACATGAAGTGACGCTGATATATGCTTATATCAACTACGTAAATAAAGTGATCAATCATTGATGTCTCTGTTGGCCCAAAGGCCTTCCACTCTAGTTTGATGATGATTAACTCATGTAGTTATGTGTACTAATAATCTTGTGTTATTTAGTTTCAGATCATTAATCAAGTTATTAGTTGGTGATTAGCTTCAACAAGATGATTTGGAAGCTTTCACATGTTGATTTAAGAGCCCGAGCGTCAAAGATCATATATAGCACTTGCTCGGTGGATCAAAGAGTTTTAGATCGAGTCGTCTTGGAGATTGCGCTCTACAAGAAGACATCGGTACCTAGTTTAGTTTTTGTGTTTTAGATCCAAATTGTAAAGATTAGAATAGTATGATATGCTCAAGTTCACAACACACACGTTTCATGTTTTGAATATTGGGTTTCGGTTTTTTCGTTTTGGTTTAACCAATCTTGGTTTCATGAATAGATAGATCAAAATAAGTTTACATGATTAATGTATATTAGATTTGTTCTATATACATGCATGCTTCAACTACCTAGACAAACTTAGTTTTGACTTACTTATTCATGTGTTTTATGTTTTGGTAATTTTAATAAAACATATTTTTGGAATTAAAGACAAAAACATGGATATATATATATATATATATTATATGTTTCATGTATAAGGATTATATCCATATACATCATGTCTAAATGTTGTTTAATATCAAGTTTTTGTATTTGGATAAGTTTTGGACAAAATGTATTTCTATTCAAAAATCCAAGTTTTAGAAAATACAATTTTTGGATTTTGGTAAAAATGATAAGACACAAAAATGTTTCAAGATGTTTGAAATTTGTGTTGAAATTTTAACACAAGTTTATATTTCAATATAAAATGTTAAAACTATTTTTGTGTAATTTTTAGAAGATTTATGAGTATTTTTAGAATTAAAATACCTTGTTTTTCTGGCCCAGGACTGCAGCTGCCAGGCTAGGTCGGTCGACCGGACGTCGACCGTACCATGTAGCCGGTCGACCGAAGTTGTCGATCGACGTGCACGGATACGTGCATGCTGGCTGCCTCATAAGCCGGTCGCCGCAAGGTCGACCGACTGAGAGCAGTTTGCTCTCTGTTTGCCCCCGGCCGACCGAGCGGTCGACCGATAGAGAGCGTTGCTCTCTGTATCTGGGACGGTCGACCGCACGGTCGACGGGTTGCTGCCAGCGGTCAAAATGTGACCGTTGGCCGGTCGACCAACCGGTCGACCGCAGTTCATTTTTGGCAGATTTTGCTGCCAATGGCTATATTTTTCTGGGGGCTATAAATGCCCCTTTAATGGCCAGTTTTCACTAAGAATTTTTGGGTGAATTTTTTGAGCTTTCTCTAGTGTTTTCACAGCAAATCAAAAGAAGTTTTTGGGCTTTAATTGAACAATCTATTTGGTGTTTTTGCTAGGTTTGGAAAATCAAGAAAGGGTTTTTGGAAAAGATTTTGATTCAACTTCTTCATCTTGGTTTCTAGTTTCTTTTCCCAAAGATTTTCTTTGAGTTTTTGATTTCCATTCCTTTGTTTTTCTCCACACTTGAGCTACATTTACTATCTCATTCTATAGGATCTTTGTGTGGGAAAGAAATTGTTTTTGGTTGTTGTTTAGACCACCAAGTTGTAAACCCAATCTTTGCTTGGCTTTGTACCTTTCCCTCATTGTGTTGAGGAGGTTGTGCATTTGGGTTGTATCTCTCAAGTGGTGAGGTGATCCTTGTGTAGCTTTGTGCTAATCCCTCAAGTTGTGAGGTGATTGTTTGTTGGCTTGGTGTTGTGCCTCAAGGAGGAGGTTGTGTTTGTAAGGAGAGGAGTTGGTACTCCTTGTAATTGTTATTGCCCCAAATCCTCGGTGGAGGTTCCCTTTGTGGGAGTCCTTTGTGGACAAGCTAGTGGACTTGAAATCCTTTTGCGTGAAGGCGGGGATGTAGAGCTGGGTGCTCGAACCTCGAAACATATCTTGTTGTTTGCGCTTGATCCCTTGGCTCTTACTCCCTCTCTCTTTACTTTGTGCCTTGCGTCAATTCATATTGTTCATTCATATTTACTTGCTTGGCTTGTTTGAGTGTGCATCTCTTGTTAATTGCAATTAGTTTTTAAATTCCGCATTAAGTTCTCTAGATTAGCATTATCACCTATTCACCCCCCTCTAGGTGATTTTCAATTGGTATCAGAGCCTCCGCTCCTGATATTTAGGTTTAACCACCTAGGAGTGAGATCTTGGTTTGCTAATCTTCATTTACATTTTTCATTTTGCACACATATAATTGCACTCATGGATAGCCCTCCTATGTTTGATTTTTCTAGACATGATTTTTAGAAGGCCAAGATGAGTAGTCATTTAAAAAGCCTAGGACATCTAGTTTATCAAGCCACTACTTAAGAATCCTACCCTAATGCTAGCAAGCATAAAAGGCAAATGCATTAGCACTTAAGACACTTAGAGCATCTCTTAATGAAGATCTTCTACATGTGTTTGATCATTATGATTCGGCTTTTGCAGTTTGGAGCATTTTGACTTCTCCCGAGCTTTCAAGGATCATTAACAAGTTGAGGAGATCTAGGAGAGACAAGTCCGACGAGCATTGCCTCATGGTCCAAGGGAAAGACTCCCTTGAGGTACAATCGGATTCTCAACTAGATAATAGCTCTAGTTCATATTGCTATGGGTGTTTGGAAGTTCATAATTTAAATGTAGAACTTGCCTCAAAGCTTGAAAAATTCTTAGAAAAACATGAACTTTTAAAAAAGAAGAACTTTGATTTAAAAGAAGAAATGAAGGATTTGTGCTCAACTTTTGAATCGGTTTTGCAAGAGAAGGAAGAGATTACTAGTGAACGTGACTCACTAAGATCTCAACTAGACCTTGCCCTAAAAGAGATTGATGTTTTGAAAAGCAAAAATGATTGTGATGATGTTGTGAAAAACAATGAGGTTTTATCTTCAAAATTGGTTTTGTTTTTTTAAGATAACCTTGTTTTGAAAAATGAAATTGATTTCATTACAAAAGAATTGGATTTAGTTTTAATAAAAATAAATCCTTGCAAAATGATATAGATTCTCATATTTGCCATGCTAGTGTAGATTCACCTAGCACCTTTTGCATGCTCCACTTTATCTTCTAGTATTGAAAATGACATAAATGTTTTGAAGAAAAGTGTAGATTGTTTGGGCTCCACTTTGAGCCAATGTACTTTAAATCATACACGCTTGGAAACCTTGGTTCGTAAGAAACAAGGTCCATCTTTGCATGCACACCCATCACGGCATACACATGCTCATCACGATTACAAACTTCACACTATGTATGCCCATGTGTACACGTGTACACATTGTGGTCGAAAGGCCACCTTACTAGATTTTGCTATGATCGTTTACATATTGAAAATTTAGCAAATAATCTTGTTTGAGTTAGGAAAGATACTAATCCCTATGGACCCAAAAGAAAATGGGTGCCAAAGACCACCCCTAAAATTTTTGATGTAGGTGTGGGCTCTCGCATCACGTGAGAGTAGCGGTGCCTTGAAGCAGATGCGTTCCGTGCTTAAAGAAAACAATTTGGATGCATCACTTTCAAGGGAAGTTTGGTGGGAGAGGACCACCATTGGTTTGGAGAACTAGAGAGGTGTCTTCATCGGTTTTTGGTATCAATCTCTAACTCCCGTTTTTATTTACATACTTTCACATCATTGATTTATAGCATGTCATGTTTTATTGTTCATTATGATTATGCCATGTGAATTAGATTAGTGTTATACATGTTTAGTTATTTGAGACACCCATGGACCTATCTTTGTGTTCTCACTTTGTTTTTTAAACTAATATGTATGTCCTAGATCTAATGCATGTGCATGTACATAATGATCATATGTGTTTATGATTTTTGTTTTGTTTTGATGTTTATAATTTATTATGTTAAATGCCATGATTCTTAGATCATTGACATGCATGTATAGCTTTTGAGATCACCCATGTTTATATGGACCCATATGTTTTGATTCTCACCATTTGTTTAGCTATTATGCACATCATAACTCTAATAGCATGAGAATTTACATAATGATCATGTTTATGATTTTCATGTTGATTTATATCCCGTTTTATGCTTAATGATTTGATTACTTGTTTAGATGTTAGTTTTCATTAAGACTAGAATTTATACTTGTACATGTAGTGGGCACAAATAAATCTTTATATATGTTTGTGCTTGGATGCTTATTTGTACCCATTAGATGTGCTAGTATAGTCTAGTTTTGATGATTCATGCATTCTAACTTGTATTCCCTATTTTGGATATGTTTTATGATTATGTGTTTTCGCTTCATGTATATGTTTATTTTGCCAAACCTTAAGATATACATGTATACCCCTTGAGTCATTTGCTTTTCATGCAAATCTTTATTATGGACTCAAATTGTGTTTAGGGATATGTATGTATACTTTTTGTGTTGTCAAAACATACATATGCCTTGAAGTATAAATTAGTTTTATTGAAAATTTTAGATTTTCATGTTTCATGTTTTAAGGAATATCTTAATTGAGCTTAATTGATATTTTCATGTTGATATGTGTCACATAACACTTATTCACTCACTTTATTAGTTTTCTCATGATTTTATTTTCATGAGTATGATACATGCTTTATGGATTTTGAGTGTTTAGTGATCATGTGAATTACATGTGTTTTCATGAAAAACAATTTTGTTTTTGTTCCTTGCTTGAAGGATTTCGTACTAGTTAACGAGATTTCCCATTTAACTAGTTCGCATTCTTCTTATGTTAGAGATTTTTAACCGTACTCTATTTTCAAACCTATTTTTTGAAAACCCCTACCTTCAAAGGGTGGTTGGATGGGAGATCATGCTCATGTATGCCTTTTAGTGAAAATCATTTTAAACTTGAACATGATTGGGAGGCTAGGTAATATGAGATATACACTTGATATTATTGTGGTTTCAATTGGTATCATTGGATTCTTTCAATTGATATCATATTGACATTTTTGTATACTCTTATATATTTTTTTGTATATGTATGCTTGCACTTCAAAGAATATCAATTTCAATTGGTATCTAATTTTCATACATATATATGTTTTTATTTGTGCTTATTATATTCATATATCTTAGAGCACAAATTTTGATCATGGTAAAGTTTGTTTTATAATGACTATCTTGTTTCAATTGACTAGTTTTCAATTGGTATCCATATACAAGTTTTGCATGTTTTTATTTGGTAATTCATAAAGAGGGAGAAACCTTGTATTTCATCTTTCGATTGGTATTTGATTTTCACTCCCACACTTTATGATTGAAAATTTCAATTTGGTATCATATGTTCAAAATGAAAAATATTTACAATTGGTATCAAAATCCTTGTTTAGAAATTCAAATTTGTTATGTTTAATTTCAATTGGTATCAAGATTGTTTTCTTAAATTGGTATCAATGTTTTTATGTTTCCTTTCAATTGGTATCAAGATGCTCTACTTTGATAAATTTTTTAATTGATATCTTCATTGATTGTCACTCTTTCTTTACATAATTTGTGTTTTAGATAAAAAGGGGAGAACATTGTTTATTGCTTTTAAACCCCTTAGTTGATTCTTTGTTTCGAACAAAAGGGGGAGAAGAATTTATTGATTTATTTTTACTTGGACCCCTTTATTGATGATTGACAAAAAGGGGGAGAAGTATTTGAGTTTATATGCATGTCTTATATGCATGTTTTGTTTATTAATTTGTTGTTTAATTGTTTAATTAGTACCAAGAAGCATTATTTAAGAACATGTTTTAATTGGTATCTAGAGCATGTTTTATTTTGACAATTTCAATTGGCATCAGAGCGATTTCAATTGACATATGAACAAGTTTTATTTTATTGTTTTATGCATGACTATGCATATACATGTTTAATATTCATTGCCTATATTTATGTTTTATGTTTATGCATGAGTTAATGGGGGAGCTTCTTTGAAACTTAACTTTAATCCATGCATATATAACTCCATGAGTTTTTGTCATCATCAAAAAGGGGGAGATTGTTGGCCCAAAGGCCTTCCACTCTAGTTTTGATGATGATTAACTCATGTAGTTATGTGTACTAATAATCTTGTGTTATTTAGCTTCAGATCATTAATCAAGTTATTAGTTGGTGATTAGCTTCAACAAGATGATTTGAAAGCTTTCACATGTTGATTTAAGAGCCCGAGCGTCAAAGATCATATATAACACTTGCTCGGTGGATCAAAGAGTTTTGGATCGAGTCGGCTTGGAGATTGCGCTCTACAAGAAGACATCGGTACCTAATTTAGTTTTGTGTTTTAGATCCAAATTGTAAAGATTAGAATAGTATGATATGCTCAAGTTCACAACACACACGTTTCATGTTTTGAATATTGGGTTTCGATTTTTCCGTTTTTGGTTTAACCAATCTTGGTTTCATGAATAGATAGATCAAAACAAGTTTACATGGTTTAATGTATATTAGATTTGTTCTATATACATGCATGCTTCAACTACCTAGACAAACTTAGTTTTGACTTACTTATTCATGTGTTTTATGTTTTGGTATTTTTAACAAAACATATTTTGGAATTAAAGACAAAAACATGGATATATATGTTTCATGTATATAGGATTATATCCATATACATCATGCCTAAATGTTGTTTAATATCATGTTTTTGTATTTGGATAAGTTTTGGACAAAAATATTTTCTATTCAAAAATCTAAGTTTTAGAAAATACAGTTTTTGAATTTTGGTAAAAATGATAAGACACAAAATGTTTCAAGATGTTTGAAATTTGTGTTGAAATTTTTAACACAAGTTTATATTTCAATATAAAATGTTAAAACTATTTTTGTGTAATTTTTAGAAGATTTATGAGTATTTTAGAATTAAAAATACCTTGTTTTTTCTGGCCCAGGACTGCAGCTGCCAGGCTAGGTCGGTCGACCGGACGGTCGACCGTACCATGTAGCCGGTCGACCGAAGCTGTCGACCGACGTGCACGGATACGTGCACGCTGGCTGCCTCATGATCCGGTCGACCGACTAAGAGCAGTTTGCTCTCTGTTTGCCCCCGGCCGACCGAGCGGTCGACCGGATAGAGAGCGTTGCTCTCTGTATCTGGGACGGTCGACCGGTTGTTGCCAGCTGTCAAAATGTGACCGTGGCCGGTCGACCGACCGGTCGACCGACTCATTTTTGGCAGATTTTGCTGCCAACGGCTATATTTTTCTGGGGGCTATAAATACCCTTTTAATGGCCAATTTTCACTAAGAATTTTTGGGCGATTTTTCTGAGCTTTCTCTAGTGTTTTCACAGCAAATCAAAGGAAGTTTTTGGGCTTTAATTGAACAATCTATTTGGTGTTTTTGCCAGGGTTTGAAAAATCAAGAAAGGATTTTTGGGAAAAGATTTTGATTCAACTTCTTCATCTTGGTTTCTAGTTTTTTTCCCAAAGATTTTCTTTGAGTTTTTGATTTCCATTCCTTTGGTTTTCTCCACACTTGAGCTACATCTACTATCTCATTCTATAGGATCTTTGTGTAGGAAAGAAATTGTTTGTGGTTGTTGTTTAGACCACCAAGTTGTAAACCCAATCTTTGCTTGGCTTTGTGCCTTTCCCTCATTGTGTTGAGGAGGTTGTGCATTTGGGTTGTATCCCTCAAGTGGTGAGGTGATCCTTGTATAGCTTTGTGCTAATCCCTCAAGTTGTGAGGTGATTGTTTGTTGGCTTGGTGTTGTGCCTCAAGGAGGAGGTTGTGTTTGTAAGGAGAGTAGTTGGGTACTCCTTGTAATTGTTATTCCCTCAAATCCTCGGTGGAGGTTCCCTTTGTGGGAGTCCTTTGTGGACAAGCTAGTGGACTTGAATCCTTCTGTGTGAAGGCGGGGATGTAGAGCTGGGTGCTCGAACCTCGAAACATATCTTGTTGTTTGCGCTTGATCCCTTGGCTCTTACTCTCTCTCTTTACTTTGTGCCTTGCATCAATTCATATTGTTCATTCGTATTTACTTGCTTGGCTTGTTTGACTGTGCATCTCTTGTTATTGTAATTAGTTTTTAAATTCCGCATGAAGTTCTCTAGATTAGCATTATCACCTATTCACCTCCCCTCTAGGTGATTTTCAGTCCCATGAAGTGATACAAGTAATTAAACTGGTAAAATATAACAGAAAGTCACATAAAATGATAAGAGTAATATTTAAACACATATCGACAACAGTAAATTAAGAGATACACAAGAACAAACGCTCGCATGAAATGACGCGGTTTTGGAACGAATCACCGTCCGGTTTTCACTGCACTAACCGGTACGAATCTTCGGATCATCCCTATGGGTTGGTTTTCGAATCGCTAGCATATCGGGTCCATAATGAGCATGAATCCAAATCTCCTGTAACCGAGTCCGGATCGCATGAACGAGTCCGAAACGCTACAACACGCAACCGACACACACATATAAATATAAATACACACTAATACACCCACACAGACACAAGACATACACGTTCACATGCATACACAATATATATATATATACTAGTATACGCATACATTCAAATTATATATATACACGCAAGCTCATACATACACTCTTATACATTCACATACATTAACATAAATACATATACACTCATTAACACATCCACATACTCTTGCATTCACACAGATAAAAAATAATAACACACACACATATTTATTATTAAAAATACACATAATTTAATATACAACCACATACACATAATTTAATATTTCAAATATTGGCTGTTTTTTGCTGCAAACGATATGGCGAACGATTTCCCCATATCGTATCGGCAGCAGGAAAAAAGGAGATATCGGACGATATCTCGGTCTTATCGGCCGATATTTAAAACAGGAAGTATAACAGTTAACAGTAATCGTATACACGGTGAACAATTAGTAATAGTGAACGGTAATAGTATCCGTGTATACGATGAACAATAGGACTGTACATGGTGTTACAGTCAAACAATCCTGTCCCAGTAACTTCCAGTAACATGAATTTATATAGTAACAGTCATACACCTCTAGCCAATGCACAATCTCATATATAACTAATCACAATACCATCCACTCATAATCTCAATAGTCATTGTGATCATCAAATCTGAGTCTCAATAGTCATCACGAACATCAACTACTAAGTCTGTATCCGATGCCGTAAACCATAAGTCTATTAAATCAAAAATCAGTTCTCTCATCATATCAATCAGCTCTGATTCTCTGAGTCACCATAACTGAGGTCCAACAAGAACTGTTATCAAACTCTGAATATATATAAATATATATATATATATATATATATATATATATATATATATATATATATATATATATATATATATACTCATAATAACTCAACCTCTATAACTGGATAACTGAAGTAGTCAAGAATCCAATCATGAAGAGAGGTCTACTGAATATCCTCAAAGTTAACTAAATCAACAGATACCGAAATCATACCTAAATAATGAAACGTCCTCAAGCGAAACCCAGAATGGTATATATCTGATAATCAATATTAAAAGATCATCAATACTCAAACAATATAATTAAGGGTAAAATTGGGAATACTCACAAGTATAAATATAGCTATGTCAATCCTATCTTAATGTGTTCAAGAGCCGATATAAGGATGTAATTTCTAGATTACTCCAACTCAAGATCTATCCAAATCACAATCCAACTTTTCTCACAACTAAGATCGAATCCAACTAATGAATAACTAAGTAAGAACTAGCAAAAATACTAATATCTTGATGACAAAACATCGAGTCCCGAAATGTCTAATGTCAAATCCATTATCTGTGGTATCTCTAAACCATCTCATATCGATGTAGAACGTTATATCTACTTATCCACGATATCCAAAAGTATTCCGGTTAGAAATAATCACCAAATACATGAATGTCAAAATCGGATAACTAATACACGTAAAATCTACTATTAATCTCAAATACAAACTATCTCAACCTCAAGATCGAACCGGATCAAGTCACAGTTTAAGGTGTATTAGTATTAGGCCTAAACCAATAACGACAAACTACTAACACATGCAATGCCACTGATACAAGCTCATATCAATTATGTAATTAAAGTGAACAATCGTTGATGTCTCATGAAGTGATACAAGTAATTAAATTGGTAAAATATAACAAAAAGGCACATAAATGATAAGAGTAACATATAAACGCATATCGACAATAATAAATAAAGAAATACACAAGAACAAACACTCACATAAAATGACGCAGTTTTGAAGCCAAATCACCGTCCGATCTCCACTGCACGAACCAATACGAATCTCCGGATTATCCCATTGGTTGGATTTCGAATCGCTAGCGTATCGGGTCCATAATGAGTATGAATTCAAATATCTTGTAACCGAGTCTGAATTGCACGGACGAGACCGAAACGCTGCAATACGCAACCGACACACACATATAAACATAAATACACTCTAAGACACCCACACAGACACAAGACATACACGTTCAAATGCATACACAGTATATATATACACTAGTACACATACATTCATATTATATATATACACGCAAGCTCATACATACACTCTTATACATTCACACACATTAACATAAATACATATACACTCGTTAACACATCCACATACTCTTGCATTCATACAGATGAAAAATAATAACACGCACACATACATTTGTTATTAAACAAACACATAATTTAATATACAACCACATACACATTTACCAAACATATAATGCATGTACTGTTAAATGAACATAGAGGGAGAAGGGAGACACTCACGACCAAACGGAGGAGGAGCTCACGCAGCTCGCAGACGGGTTCGACGGAGAAGGCGGAGACCACGGGAGATGGAAGTACTCGGCGGTTGCCGACGAGGGAAAGACGCTGCAGAGAAGATCCGGGGGTTGCCAGGGAAGATGATGAAGGGAATGGAGTGGGTGCAGCTGGATACTGTGGCTTACGGCCAAGGCGAAGAGAGGGAGTGGAGCGCGGTGGAGAGGCTCGACAGCTGAGCTCGGCCTTGGGAGTTGGCAGCATGGTGAGGAGGAAAAGAAGAAGGAATAAGAAGAAAAAATTTGGTTGGAATTACTAGTTGATAGGGATTAGTTTAGTTGGGATTTAATTATCAAAGAATAGGATTTAGTTGTTAGGATTTTATTTTATTCATTAGGATTAGATTGGGTGGTTAGGATTTGGATTAGGATTTGATTTGTTGTCAGGATTTGGATTAGGTAATTGAGATTAAGAGTATGTGGATAACAGGCTATTAGATGTAATGAGTTTTGGGCTAGGAACAAGGATTAAAGGTTATGAGTAGGAATCAAGGAAAAAGGAAAGTGCTACTAGAAATAACAAATAAAAAAATAATATTATTAATAATAACAATACACATAAAAATAATATTAGTAATGATAATAGCAATTTATAATACTAAATAATAATAATAATTGTATTAACAATAAAATTTTAACGATTAATAACAACAACAATAATTATAATAATAGTACATATCAACAATAATAATTAACAATAATATTAATAATACTAATTCACAACAATAGAAATAATAATAATTAATAATAATAACAATTGTATTAGTATTTAATCATAACAAGAATAATCCTATATAATAATATTATTAACAACTATTACTTATAATAATAATTAATGATAATAATAATAGAAATGATAGTAATTAGTAACAACAATATTAATAAGTAATAATGGTAAAATATATATAATCCAATTTACCATTTAATCTCTCAAAAGATTTGTATATTTAACAATAATAACAAATCATAAATTAAGTTAATAAATAGTAATAAAATAATTAGAAAAACAAATAAATACTTGAAAAAAATAAAAATACAGTATTTTTAATTAGGAATATTATATTCTACCTACCTTATAAAATTTTCGTCCTCGAAATTTCAATAAAGCAGGGAATGATAAAATCAAGTTTAAGTAGAAGATAAAGCTTCGACATTGCTTCTCAGGGACACCACGCTTCCGCTGCGCGCTCTAATCTCTACTACCAGCTTCAAAATAGAGTAACCGGTTCAAGGAGACAAAATCGATAAAAGAGTTGAGATGAATATGAGAATAAGGGAGAGAATCCGAACTACTTTGGAAGAAGAGTTGGAATCAGTGATGTCAAAATCAAGAGTTGGACTTTCATAGGGGGAACGATAAATTCTCAAGTGGACTCGATATCATGGTGTGAATAATATATGTATATTGCAGTGTTAATATAACTTGTATAAGGTCATCGGCAAGAACTAGGTCCTTTTTATTTCGAACCTGGCTCTGATACCAAGAAAACCCTGTCACGCCCCGCTTCCCAAAATACGTAGAAATGGAGTTGCGACGAGAGTCGGCGACGTATATACATGAGGAAAATACCCCACGTATACACGCTAAGCCTAAAGTAACCTGAAAAAGTTATAAATCTAAACCATAATAAATCAATGATCACTGCAATATCACATATAAGCATCCACATATGATATCATATAAAAAGAACCGGAATAAAGACTAAATCTGATATACATGAATCAAGAAAAGTACAGAAACAGGATTAAAAAGAGGCAAGAATGCCAGAATCAAAAAGGGAGAAACTCCAATTCCTCACGAAGCGTACGATCACACGAATACCTGAACAATATAAGATGTCCAAAAATCCTGGACGTGCGAATACAAGGTCGTCAGAAGCGACCTAATGAGTGTGTGTAAAGGGAAAGGTGTTGGAACTTATTTTGATGATAACAAATGTAATTTGTACTATTTTTGGTATTTTTTAGATATTTGTTAAAAGCCTTGATCACACACAAAATAGTCCTATTAGTAGACTTGACCCTTACTATTAGTAGACTTAACCCTTCCTATTAGTAGATTTAACCCTTTCTATTAGTATAGACTTGACCCTTCCTATTAGTAGACTTGACCCTTTCTATAGTCGACTAATAGGATTGTTAGTCGACTTATCAAAATTTCTAGTCGACTAATACATGTTGTAGTCGACTTATAATTTCTGCTGGTCGACTAATGGCAGTTTTTAGAGACTTGCATATCTATATCAGTCTTGATGTAGTCGACTTGCTTTCTTTATTAGTCGACTAACCCAGTCAAATATGCCTATACTAGTCGACTAACCCCAACCCTAGTCGACTTATAGCAGTTTGTAACTGTTGTTCAGTTATTGAATTTTGGTGTTTTATCCAACGTTTTAATATTCAAATTTGTCCTGATAACTATCCTAACTGACCATAAATTTCACCTATAAATAAGGATGTTGTCCTAGGCTAAATCACTAATTCACATCAATAGTTTTCTACAAAACTCTGATCAAAAATCTGTTTTTCAAAAAACTGTTTCCACTTTCTATTCTTCACACAAATTCCAATCCTTTAGTGAAGAATTCTGAGAGTCTACCTATAAGGAGTTCTTGTTCACGATCACATTCCAATCTCAAGGCTTATAGGATTGTTTGTAATTACTTAAAGAAAGGAGTTGTACAAGGTGTCTTCTTGGTGTTGAGAAGTGGTGTACAAGAAAATTGTCTTCTTAGAGTAAGAAGAGTTGTATACATTTGGCAATTGGTGTTTTGTCAAGTGCTTTACAGGTGCTGGTTTTGGGTGTACAAAATCAAGGATAAGGAAAATTTCAAGTGGGTTGCTTGGGGACTGGATGTAGGTCAAGAGGACCGAACCAGGATAAAATCTCTTGTGTTTGCGATTGCATTATTTTCTGAGATTTATTTCCTTTACTGTAAGTTATTTTATTTAACGTTAATATCTTTGTTTGAGTGTTGACGTAATTTTTAGATCCTTCATTTGGTATCAGAGCCCTGCATACCCGGTCAACACCCTACAAGGATGGCAACGGAGTTTCCTTCATCGCAATTCAGAGAAGGACATTTTACACAACGTCCACCACTATTTGATGGTTTGAACTACAACTACTGGAAGTGTAGAATGAAGATTTACTTGCAATCGTTCAACTACGAACTATGGAATATAGTAGAAGCAGCGTACACCAAACCGACTACCAGTTACCGCGCCTGGAGTGAAGAACAAAAGAAGTTAGCAAATCTTGATGCCGCTTTTCTATGCCTTGAACAAAGAAGAATTCAATCGCGTGTTAACGGCCAGATCTGCAAATCAAATATGGCAAATTCTACAGGTAACACATGAAGGCACAATGCCTATACTAGTCGACTAATCCCCACCCCTAGTCGACTTATAGC
The DNA here is from genome assembly GCA_038442645.1 of Agave tequilana. Classification (NCBI taxonomy): domain Eukaryota; kingdom Viridiplantae; phylum Streptophyta; class Magnoliopsida; order Asparagales; family Asparagaceae; genus Agave; species Agave tequilana. The sequence goes on from JAVJIF010002269.1 coordinate 14,399, forward strand.
AGTTTGTAACTGTTGTACAGTTATTGAATTCTGGTATTTTATCTAACGTTTTAATATTCAAATTTGTCCTGATAACAATCCTAACTGACCATAGATTTCACCTATAATAGGGATGTTGTTCTAGACTAAATCACTAATTCACATCAATAGTTTTCTACCTAAAAACTCTATTCAAAAATCTGTTTTTCAGAAAATTATTTTTACTTTCTATTCTTCACACAAATTTCAATCCTTTAGTGAAGAATTCTGATAGTCCACCTATAAGGAGTCCTTGTTCACGATCACATACCAATATGAAGGCTTATAGGATTGTTTTTAATTACTCAAAGAAAGGAGCTGTACAAGGTGTCTTCTCGGTGTTGAGAAGTGGTGTACAAGAAAATTGTCTTCTTGGAGTAAGAAGAGTTGTATATTTGGCAAATGGTGTTTTGTCAAGTGGTGTATAGGTGTTGGTTTTGGGTGTACAAAATCAAGGATAAGAAAAATATTAAGCGGGTTGCTTGGGGACTGAATGTAGGTCAAGAGGACCGAACCAGGATAAAATCTCTTGTGTTTGTGTTTGCATTATTTTTTGAGATTTATTTCCTTTACTACAAGTTATTTTATTTAACGCTAATATCTTTGTTTGAGTGTTGACGTAATTTTTAGATATTACAAAAGATGTTCGTGCATAATAACAATGTAAGTAATAACAACATGATAACTGAAATGAAAGATAATAGAATAATCAATGTCAAGAACAAAACTATGAATGATATATAACTGGTATCATGATAAAAGAAAACCACTAATGTCAAGATGTATACCTAACATATGTCACTAGTCTGGTGTACAATCTGGTCATGTGTATAATCATATGTCTATCATAGTTATATATATGTACAGTTGGGTGATTACGGTCAGTCACAATACATGATAACAATTTATCATTATTAATTATGTCAACGAACACCAACTGCCACCTGTAATAAACGCATCCCATACTTCGCCTATCACACGTGACAAACAAAGTCCTAAATTATTGAAACAGGTCGGTTGGAGATATTATCCATGCATTAGGTGGGTCCCGTACATACTCGGGATCACGGTCCAGATGTCTAGCGCTGAACCAGGCCTTACCATCAAGTAGTCAATTAACAGTACTCACAACATCATGTGGAATAATACTCACAGTAACACTATGAAAAAATAAACAGATAGGATGTCAGTCATCCCCCGGAACCCCATAGTAAAACTGTATCTCGGCTGCGCAACCTGTATTCTAAGTCTACCTAAAATACATACGTTGTCTCCTCGATTAATTTTTCCAATTCCAGTATAAGTTGTTCAATTATATTATTATTTAATTCAGTCATAACAATCAATATCCATATTAATTATAATGCTGGGACGAACAATACAGTAAAATAGTCAACAATAATCGTACACACGGTGAATAATATCAGTAATAGTGAACGATAACGGTATCCGTGCATACGATGAACAATACGACTGTACAGGTGTTACGGTCAAACAATCCTGTCCCAAAAACTTCCAGTAACATGAGTTTATACATGTAACAGTCATGCACCTCTAGTCAATGTACAATCTCATATATAACTGATCACAATACTATCCACTCATATCTCAATAGTCATCGGATCATCACGATCAATGTCATCACGACGTCAACTACTAAGTCTGTATTCGATGCCGTAAACCATAAGTCCGTTAAATCAAAAATCAGTTCTCTCATCCTATAATCAACTCTGATTCTCTAAGTCACCAATAACTGAGATCCAACAATTGTTATCAAACTCTCTCTCTTTATATATATATATATATATATATATATATATATATATATATATATATATATATATATATATATATATATATATATATATATATATATATATATAAACACTGATATCAATGAAATCATACTCATAATAACTCAACTCTGTAACTGGATAATTGATATAGTGTAGAATTCAATCATGAAGAGAGGTCTACTGAATATCTTCAAATTCAACTAAATCAGCATATACCGAAATCATACCTAAATAATGAAACGTCCTCAAGCGAAACCCAGAATGGTATATATATCTGATAATTAATATCAAAAGATCATCAATACTCAAACAGTATAATTAGGTGTCAAATCGGGAATACTCACAAGTATAAATCTAGCTATGTCAATCCTATCATAATGAGTTCAAGATCCAATATAAGGATGTAAATTCTAGATTAACTCCACCTCAAGATCAATCCAAGTCATAATCCAACTTTTCTCACAACTAAGACCGAATCTAACATAATGAATAACCAAATAAGAACTAGCAAAAATACTAATATCCTGATGATAAAATATTGAGTCCCAAAATGTCTAGTGTCAAATGACATCTGATTCATTATCTGTGGTATCTCTAAACCATCTCATATTGATATAGAAACATCATATCTACTTATCTACAATATCCAAAACTATTCCAGTTAGAAATAATCACCAAATACATGAATGTCAAAATCTGATAACTAATATGCATAAAATCTACTATAATCTCAAACACAAACTATCTCAACCTCAAGATCGAACCGGGTCAAGTCACAGTTTAAGGTGTATTAGTTCTAGGCCTAAACCAATAGCGACAAACTACCACATGAAATGACGCTGATACAAGCTCATATAAACTACGTAAATAAAGTGAACAATCATTGATATCTCATGAAGTGATACAAGTAATTAAACTGGTAAAATATAATAGAAAGTCACATGAAATGATAAGAGTAATATGTAAACGCATATCGACAACAGTAAATAAAGAAATACACAAGAACAAACGCTCACATGAAATGACACGGTTTTAGAACCGAATCACCATCCGGTCTCCACTAAACGAACAGAAACGAATCTCCAGATCATCCCATGGATTGGTTTTCGAGTCGCTAGCGTATCGGGTCCATAACGAGCATGAATCTAAATCTCCTGTAACCGAGTCCAGATCGCACGAACGAGTCTAAAATGCTACAATACGCAGCCGACACACACATATAAAAATAAATACACCCTAAGACACCCTCACAGACACAAGACATACACGTTCACATGCATACACACTATATATATGTACTAGCATACACATGCATTCATATTATATATACACACGCAAGCTCATACATACACTCTTATACATTCACACACATTAACATAAATACATATACACTCGTTAACACATCCACACACTCTTGCATTCACACAGATACATAATAATAACACACACACATACATTTATTAACACACACATAATTTAATATACAACTACATACATATTTACCAAACATATAATGCATGTACTGTTAAATGAATAGAGAGGGAGAAGGGAGACACTCACGACCAGACAGGGGAGGAGCTGACACAGCTAGCAGACGAGGGTCAAAGGAGAAGGCAGAGGCCACGGGAGATGGAAGTACTTCGGCGGTTGCCAACGAGGGGAAAGACGCTGCGAAGAAGATCCGGGGTTGCCGGGGAAGATGATGAAGGGAATGGAGTGGGGGTGCAGCTGGGGACTGTGGCTCACGACCAAGGCGAAGAGAGGGAGATGGAGCGTGGTGGAGAGTTTGGCAGCTGAGCTCGGTCTTGGGAGTTGGCAGCATGGTGAGGAAAAAAGAAAAGAAGTAATAAGAAGATAATATTATGGTTGGAATTAGGAGTTGATAGGGATTAGATTAGTTAGGATTTAATTAGCTAAGAATAGGATTTAGTTGTTAGAATTTTATTTGATTCATTAGGATTAGATTGGGTGGTTAGGATTTGGATTATGATTTGATTTGTTGTCAGGATTAGGATTAGGTAATTGAGACTAAGAGTTTGTGGATAACAGTTTATTGGCTGTAATGACTTTTGGGCTAGGAACAAGGATTAAAGGGTTATGAGTAGGAATCAAGGAAAAAGGAAAGTGCTACTAGAAATAACAAATAAATAAAATAATATTATTAATAATAACAATACACATAAAAATAATATTAGTAATTATAATAACAATTTATAACACTAAATAATAATAATTTTATTAACAATAACAATATTAACGATTAATAATAAGAACAATAATTATAATAATAGTACATCTCAACAATAATAATTAACAATAATATTAATAATACTAATTCATAACAATAAAGATAATGATAATAATTAATAATAATAACAATAGTATTAGTATTTGATCTTAACAATAATAATCCTATACAATAATATTATTAACAACTATTACTTTAATAACAATTAATGATAATAATAATAGAAATGATAGTAATTAGTAACAACAATATTAATAAGTAATAATGGTAAGAATATATATATAATCCAATTCACCATTTAATCTCTCAAAAGATTTGTATATTTAACAATAATAATAAGTCATAAATTAAGTTAATAAATAATAATAAAATAATCAGAAAAACCAAATATATACTTAAAAATAAAAATACAGTATTTTAAATTAGTGATATTACAATCTAACTATTTTGATTTGCATTTTTGGTCATATGAATAGTACTAGTGTTATCACAAAATATTTTGATATGATCATAATGTAAATCATAGTCAAGAAGAGTATATTTCATAAAAAGGACTTGTGCATAATAAGTCCCAGCCGCAACATAATCCGCCTCGGCATTTGAGAGGGCTACGAAATTTTATTTCTTGAGAGACTACGAAACAAGGTAATTTTTAAGAAATTGACAAGTTTAACTAGTGCTCTTCCTATCCACTCTATAACCGGGATAGTCGGCATCTAAAAAACTCATAATTGAAAATTGTTCGATTTTTGGATACCACAAGCCCATTCCAATAGTGCCCTTAAGATATCTAATAATGCATTTTACGGAAACAAGTGGGACTCTTTAGAACAAGATTAGAATCTAGCATATAGACAAACAATAAGATAATATCCGGCTTACTAGCTGTCAAGTAAAGCAAACTATCAATCATACTTCTATAAAGTTAATGTCAACGTTCTTACCTTGTTCATTCTTGTCAAGCTTTGTTGTGGTAGCCATGGGAGTCTTGCTTGTCTATGCATCTTCAAGCCTAAATTTGTTGATAAGCTCTCTTATGTATTTGACTTGGTTAATGAAAATCCCATCATTGCTTTATTTGATTTACAGCTCAAGAAAGTAGCTGAGCTCTCCCATCATAGACATTTCTAACTCTTTCTTCATGCATGATTAAAAATCTTTACAAAACACTTCATTAGTAGATCCAAAAATGATATCATCAACATAAATTTGCACAATAAGAATATCAATATCTACATGCTTTATAAATAATATAGTGTCAACTTTGCCTCTCAGAAAACCATTTGAAACAAGAAAAGTAGAAAGTCTTCCATTACAAGCTCTTGGAGCTTGTTTTAAACCATATAAAGTCTTTTCAAGTTTAAAAACAAAATCTGGATGTGTAAGATCAACAAACCCCGGAGGTTGTTCAACATACACCTCCTCTTTGATAAAATCATTAAAAAAAATGCACTTTTAACATTTATTTGAAAAAACTTAAAATCTTTGAATGAAACAAAAGCAAGTATCATCTGTATGGTTTCAAGCTGTGCTATGGGTGCAAAGGTTTCTTCAAAATTGATACCTTCAATTTGGGTGTAACCTTGGGCCACTAATCTAGCTTTATTCCTAACAACATTTTCTGACTCATCCAAATTATTCCTAAAAATCTATTTAGTACCATGGTTGGTCTATCACGAGTTCTAGGAACAAGGTGTCAAACTTGGTTATGCTCAAATTGATTAAGCTCTTCTTGTATTGCAAGTAACCAATATGAGTCGCCCTCATCTTCGAGGATGTTCTTGAGCACAATATGTGAAATGAATGCAAAATAGCCACAAATATCATGGAGTTTGGAGTGAGTAGTTATCCCTTTGGTACATCACCTATGATGAGGTCTTTGGGATGATTTATAGCATATCTTCAATCCTTTAGAAGTAGTTATATTGGCTCCACTTCAACATCTTAAACTTCACCATGTTCATCATCCTTTGGCTTGTCTTGTCTTGGTGAGCCCTTCAAGGATATTTTCTTCATGTTTTCACCCAAGGAATCAATTTCTATAACATTCTTCACAAAGGTATTAGATTCCTCAAACTTGACATGCATAAATTCTTTAATAGTCAAAGTAGACCTATTGAAGACTCTATAGGCCTTACTATAATTTGAATACCCAACAAATATAGTTTCATAAGATTTGGCATCAAATTTACCTAAATTATTCTTGGTTTTCAAAACAAAATATTTACAATCAAAAACTTTAAAATATAAAACATTTGGTTTGCTCAAAAAGTAAATCTCAAAAGGAGTTTTAGAAGTATTTCTGCAAAAATAAATTCTATTCGATATGTAACATTAAGTGTTTACGGCCTCGGCTGAGGGAGTCCGTATTTACTAATTACTGTCCTAGCCATCTCTTGAAGAGTGCGATTCCTTTCAACGACTCCATTTTGTTGTGGAGTTCTAGGACAAGGTAGTTCATATTTAATTCTATTTTCTTCACAATAAATGATAAAGGTATGGTTAATGATTTCACCACTTTTATCACTCCTTATGCACAAAATCAGAAATTTTTTCTTTCTCAACTCTTTTTCTAAAAAAACATGAATGCGAAAAAGCTTCGTCTTTGTGATAAAAAAAAACCCATGTAAATCTAGAGAAATCATCAACTAAAATAAAAATAAAACGATTACCACTAAGACTTTTGATTTTTGTTGGACCAAATAAATGTTAGTCCAAAGGTCTTTCACCTTAGTTTTGATGATGACTAACTTATGAAGTTAAGTTACTAATGATCTTGTCTTTATATAGTTTCAATTATTGATCACGATCTTAGTAGGTATTTAACTTCAACCAAGGATTCAAAGTCAAGTTTTGAAGCTAACACGTGTTGATTCAAGAGCTCGCGCTTCAAGATCGCATCTAGAACTCAAGAGGAGTCAAGCTCATGGATCGTGTTGGGATCAAGTCGATTTGGAGAAGAATACTTGTATCTAGGTTTGTTTAGTTTTTGTGTAAGGATAGTTTAGCTTTAAGTTGCTCAAGTATACACGCACAAGTTCAGAAGTTTTCGTTTAAGTTTAACCGTTTCATTTTAAGCGTTTTAGATTTTCAAGAATATATCTTTCAGTTTATGAATAAATAGAATCAAAAGAAGTTTACATGTTTTAATGTATATTGGATTGCATCCATATACATCTATGCTTCATATATTTAGAAAAACTTATTTTAATGTTTTAGTTCATGGTTTTAAAATTTTTGTTTTTTATCAAAACTTATTTTGAGATTTAGTTTCAAAAACATATATATATCATTTACATGTGTATTGAATTCTATCCATACACGCTATGCTTCAAAAAGTGTTTCAATATCTTGTTTTTGTATATATACAAGTTTTGGAGAAAACAATTTTTCATTTCAAAATTCTAGGTTTTGGAAAATATAGTTTTATTTAAAGCCTAATTTTTTATACCTAAAAAATAGTTCACATTTTTGTAATATGTGTTGATTTTTGATCACATATATTTGTACTACAATTTATTTACATGAACTTACTTTTGTGGATTTTATGAAGTTTTATGAGAATTTATAGGTATTTTAAAGTCTAAATTTTCAACCCTATAATTCCTGTTCTGAGCCTTCTGGCGGTCGACCGACCGGTTGATCGGATCAGAGCTCGGTCGACCGTCGATCGACCGATGTGCATAAGACGTGCACGTAGACTTGCCTATATCAGTCAACCGCATGGTCGACCACACGGTAATAGACTTAGTCACCAGGCGGTCGACCGACGTGGCATTTTGCCTTGGAGCGGTCGACCGGGTAGTGACCGTTGGCCGGTCGACCGGGCGATCGAACGATAGGCCAGTCTGGGCAGTTCTTGACCCCAAAAGCTATATTTTTTTAGGCCCTATAAATATGGGTTTTGGGGGCTGTTTCATATAAGATTTTTAAGAGCAATTTTTTCAGCACGTCTTTAGGAAGTTTTTGTGCTACAAAATCTCTATCTTTATTTGTTTCAAAATTTTGAAAAATTAAAAGAAAACAAGTTTTGGGATTCTAATTTTTTGTCCAAAATTTTTATATCATTTATAGAGTTTTCCCAAGAATTTTCTTTATTTTTCTTTTTCAAAAACTTTGTGCACTCACATAATTAAGCTTTTCATTGCAAAATCTATCCTCTAAGACCTTTTATTGTGAGAGTTGTGTTTGTGATCTTTCAAGATCACTAAGAGATTGTTTGTGAACTAAGTGATTACCCAGTTGTATTTTTTTCGCTTTGCTTAGTGTCTGCCTCTTGTGTAGAGGTGTGTAAGAGAGAAGGAGTTGTGTACTCCCGGTGTTGAGTTGTAAATCCTCGGTGGAAGGTCCCTTTGTGGAAGGTCTTGTATAAACATAGTGGAAATCCTTTTGTGTGAAGGCAGGGATGTAAAGCAGTGGCTCGAATCTCAAAACATATTCTTGTGTTTGCGTTTGATCTTCTATCTCTCAACTCTCATCTCTCTATATATCTTGCATTGTTATTATTGTCATACTCATATACATGCTAGATATTGTTTGTGTGCCCACACTTGTGTTTAATCAAGAGAGCTATTGAAGCATCTCAACTCATAATTCAGAGAAATCATGAGTAGTTTCCACAGCCCTTCACTGAGAATTCGGACTCACTCTTGATTATCATAGTGTCTGTTCAGTATTTAGTTTTAATTTCGCATTATTTGTCTTAGATTAGCACTACACCAATTCACCCCCTCTAGGATACTTTCAATTGGTATCAGAGCTAGCGCTCCTGATATTAGATAAATAACCACCTAGGAGTGTGATCCTTAGATTGCTAATCTAGTCTATAGCTTTGCACACATTTTATTTACACTCATGGATTTTCTTGCCCCTTCAATGTATGATGTTTTCAACATTGACATGTGAAAATTTAAGATGAGTACATACCTCAAAGCCCTAGAATTGCATGTTTATCTTGCCACTATCAAAAATCTTATCTTGATAATGACAAGTACTTGAGGCCAATACACAAACCATAGATGCACTTAAGTAAGCACTTAGCAAAGAACACATTTCTTTGATTTCTCATTGTGATTTCGCTTTTGTAGTGTGGACCTTTGACTTCTCTCAAGGAACAAACGACAAACATTTTGGAGAAGGAATCCATTATAGATGAGTCCGAGCAAACATGAGAAATAGCAAGTTGATTTTTAAGCATTTCAATTTCTTTTTTCAATTTTGAACACTCTTCCTTTTTATCATCAAAACTTTCTGAAAGTTCAACGAAAGCATGTACTAACATGTCTTTACTTATTTCACTTTCATCATCAAGTGGTTGAGTGGTTACCTTAGGTGTGTTTGCCATGAAACACACGTTTACCGTGTCGACTTCATCTTCGGATTCAATTTTCGAATCCCAAGTTGCTTTGTATACCTTCTTTTCAACCGGCCTCTTTTGCTTCAAGGAGGAGGTTATCTTTTTCTTGAAATCTGGACAATCGGCCATGATGTGCCCGGGTTTCTGATAGTTGTAGCATATGATCCTTTTCTCCTCCTTCCCTTCCCATCGTCTTCTATAGTTGAGCTTATTCTTGCGGTATATTCTCTTTACATTTCTTACAAAGAGAGATAGCTCTTCATCATCTTCTTCATCATCGTATTTGGAGGAGGAAGACTTGAAAGCTATTGACTTTTTCTTTTGAGGTACCGCATCTTCTCTAGCCTTCTTCTCCATCTCATGAGTCTTAAGGTTTCCGATAAGACTTATGAGCTCCATCTCATCTTTGTCATTCAACTCCTTTAGGTGGTAGCTTTGATTTCCCATGACGAAGGAAGAGCAAGAATCACCTTACGTACCTTTTGGTCGTTGCTTATTTCATCACCGATAGAAGAAAAAGCATTATTAATCTTAGTAAACTTGGTAATCATATCATCAATAGATTCATCTTCTAGCATTCTAAAACTTTCATGTTGGGAACGCAAGAGATCTATTTTAGCTCTCTTGACTTGTGATGTTCCCTCATGAGTGACCAATAAGTGTTGCCAAATCTCATAGGCGGATTTGCAATGGATAACTCATGTTAGATCATCCTCATTCAAAGCTAAAAGTAGGGCATTTTGAGCCTTTGAATTAGCATCAAATTCCTTGAAGGTGAGTTCGACCAAGTGTCATCCTCACTTTCGGGTCTACTATAAGGCTTGGTCAAGGGCTTAGCAACTAGACTACCTAGAGATTGTAGAAAAATAGTCATCCTAACTTTCCATATGGGAAAGTTTAGTCCATCAAATTTAGGAGGGGTCTTAATGTTATCGGCCATCTTTACTAGTGTATGAATAAAGATATGAAAATAGTGATTAGCAAATTTTAGGATCTCTCTAAGGATGTGAAGCCAAAAACTAGAGTCCTAGCTCTGATACCAATTGAAATCACCTAGAAAGGGGGTGAATAGGTGATAATGCTAATCAATGCACAAATTTAAAATGTTATGAGGTAACGATCACCCGAAACAAGACTAGAAGCCGAATACCCCGTGAAGGGCTCTGAACTCCTTCCTCGTGATTCCTCTAGATAAGAGTTTGAGGTGCGCAATGCAATCTTGTTGTATGAGTATTGATCGACAATATGGCAATGAATATAAAGCAAGTAAATAAAACAAAATAAACCAATCGCAAACACTGAGATTTGTTTCGAGGTTCGAGCACCCAGCTCTACGTCCCCCTTCACCCTGAAGAATTTCCAACCACTATAACTTTCACAAAGAATTACAACCACAAGGGAGTACCCAACTCCTCAATCACACTCCTCTAGTTCAGAGACAGTGGAGCCACAAATACAAGAAAATCTTGGTGATCAAAAGACCACAAACCCTTTTTGAAAAACTTTTCCCTTACAAAAACCCTAGAGAATAATATGTAGGATTGAAGCTCAAGTTTTGTAAGTGAAAAAGAAAATGAAATTGAAGAGAGTTTTGAACCAAAGCTTCAGTAAAAAGAGAGAATTTTGAGCACAAAAACTGAGAGCAACAAAACTTCTTTTGAAAGCCTTTAAACTTGATTTCTTTTACAAAGGATTGTTGTAATTACCTCAACCCTAATCATCCCTATTTATAGGATAAAGGTAGGGATTAAAGAGTAAACTGTTATAATGAATAATTAGGAAAGATTAGACCCAAATCCAGCCCCCAAATTCGTTTAGAGAGAAAAATCACGTTTTAAAACGTGTTTAAAAAAACTAACCGTTTAGGCTGAAATCAAGCTCACGGTCGACCGGCTGGTCGACCAGTTTTTCAAAATTTATAACCGTTGCCAGCCACGGTCGACCGCCCGGTGGACCGTAACAAACAGAAACATGGGTCCTTTCAGTCGGCCGAAGGTCGGTCGACCGATATGGGGTCCGGTCGACCGCCCGGTCGACTGGGAGACGTGCACACATGCACGCACCCAAACAGTCAGAAGCCCGGTCGACCGCCCTAACCTGAAACTAGGCCGGTCGACCGTCCGGTCGACCGTAGAAGGCCAAAACAGACTCTTTTGAGGAAATGGTTTTGAAGATCTTTAAAGTTTTTCAAATTAACTTTGATCAAAACTTTGTATACTATATCAAATAGAATTTATATGTATTAAGATATGTTTATAAAACTATTTTATATATAAGAGAAATATCTTTTAAAATCGTGTGCAAAAACTTGTGTGTGGGAAATATTGAGCTTCAACACTACACACTATCCTTTAACAAACTAAAAATAATAAAAACTGAAAAAGAAAGTCCCTGAGTCGAGTTATACCAAGCTAGAGCCTTCTCTTGTATGAAAACTTCCTCTTGCGCCATTTGCCTTTTAGCATCAAAATTCCTTGTAATAGCTTAGAAAGGCCATCATGACTAGTACAAACCTGAAACTCATTCTAAACAACTTATTAGTACCAAATAGCTTCTATGTGTTTTGTTATCATCAAAACTTAAAACAAATAGAGAGTGTAACTTTTTGGGCCAACAAGATAAACACCTACTAAGATCTTGATCAAATATCTGAGACTAAATAAATACAAGATCATTAGTACTATAACTACATGAGTTAATCATCATCAAAACTAGAGCGATGGGCCTTTGGGCCAACAATCTCTCCCTTTTTGATGATGACAAGACTCATGGAGTTATATATGCATGGATTAAAGTTAAGCTTTATAAAAGCTCTCCCTTAACTCATGTATAGCAATAAACAAATAGATTTTTAATGAAATGCATAAACTAAACATATATGCATAAATACCAAATATTAAGCAATACATATATAAACTTACCAAATTCTTCTCCTTCTTTTTATCAATTCATCAACAAAGGGGCGAAGACAAACAATCAATAAAGATGTATATGCGATATACAGTCATGAAGAAGAGAGACGTAAAGTTAGCCCCCCTACATACATGCATTACATGGAGAAGGGATGACTAGACCCTAACCCACATAAAACTAAATATACAATGTATAAGCGGAGATGTTAAGCTCCCCCTACACATGTGTACCACATAAAGAAGAGAGGTCAAGCTCCTCAATATGAGATACACTCAATATGAATTTATATATAGAAGAGATATCAAGCTCCCCTTGCATATAGGCAATATATATCAACAAATCTTAAAACAAAATTTTGATAATACTTAAAACGAAATTTTAAAATTTCTTAAGTCAACAAAATAAATTTTGATACCAATGAAATCAAATAGCAGTTGACAAAAACAAATGTTGGTACCACTTAAAAAAAAAATTAAGATACCTATAGTAGATTTTGATACTAATTGAAGGTAAAACATGAAGTGCATTTTGATATCAAATAAATACCAATTAAAATACCAATTGAAATCAATGTATAAGCTTGTACAGATACCAATTAAATTTGGAATGAACTCAAGCTTATCATAAACATAATTTGTGCTTTAAGAATGTAAAGATATTATAAAATAAGATTTGAAAATAATTATAGATTGAAAACACTACCAAATGAAGAATAAATAACTAGTTTAAGGTAATTTTTTTGAAAAACTAGTTAAAGATACTTTAAAACATGAAATCAAATCATATATCCCATAAATCATTGCTACGTACACAAAAACTGTCACTCAAGATCTTTAAGGCTAAAAACGTGCTCATAAAACAAGTATATGAGTAAAAACTAAATTTTATTGGGGCGTCCCCTATTGAGCGACGTGCTACATTAGAGCCCGGGTGTAGTGAAAAGTGGGCAAGAGTTACTAGGTCATCGTTCAGAAATGACGCGCCACATCGACACCCGGATGTGGTGTCAAATGAGTAAGGGTCCCCACACTTTTATGAGCGGGTGAGGGTAAAAAAAAGTAGCTCATGAATATAGGATTAGGTTAGCATTCTAGAACATAGGTTCTCTTATAGGTAGATTAGTAGAGTTAGTTGATATTATGGTTAGATGGAATGTTAGTATTTTGTGTGTGCAGGAAACTAAATGGGTAGATAAAAAAAGCTAGAATTATAGAGCCTTGGGGTTATAAACTTTGGTATACTGGTAGAGATAGAAATCGTAATGAGGTTAGTGTGATCATAGGTAAACAATTCTTAAGGATGTAGTGGAGGTTAAGAGAAAGGATGATAGGATTTTACTAATTAAACTTATTTTAGGTAGGGAGATTTTTAATGTTATTAATGACTATGCATCACAAGTAGAACTTGATGAGTCAAGTAAGCGTCAAGTTTGGGAGGATTTAGATGTGGTTGTGTAAGGCATACCCATTAAAGAAAGCTTTTCATAGGCGGTGACCTCAATGAACGTGTAAGAACTAGTCGTTATGGGTTCGATAGTGTACATGGAGATTTAGTTTTAGGGAAAGAAATGAACCAGGTAACTCGATTCTAGAGTTTGCTCTGTCATATGATTTGATCTTAGCGAATACTTGGTTCAGAGAAGAGAGAGTCTCACTTGATCACTTTTAGAAATGGATCAAATGCGAGCCAAATAGATTTCTTTTTAACTAAAAAGTAGATAGAGGTTGTTGTATGGATTGTAAGGTAGTTACCGGGTGAGAGTGTAGTAACCCAACATGGACTCTTAAATTTAGATGTCTGGATTAGAAGGAGATTTAGAAATATTAAACGTAAGTTAGATCTTAAGATTAAGTGGTGGCGATTAAAAGAAGGTAACCAAGGAGTTTTTATAGATCAAGTAGTACATGAAGCGGATTGAAAAGCCCAAGATGATCTCAATACAACATGGAACAAAATGGCTAGCTGCATTAAAAGAGTAGCTAAAAATATACTTGGTGAGTCATGGAGTGGTGCTCCACCATGTAAGGACACATCATGATGGAATGAAGAGGTAAAAACTGCCATTAAGATCAAACAAGACTCTTATAGAGATTTGAAGAAAAATTGTGATGTAGTGAGTTTTGAGAGGTATAAGCTAGTCAAGAAGGAGGCTAAGAAAGCTATTCAGAATGCAAGAGCTAAAGTATACAAAGAAGTGTATGAAAAGTTAGACACTAAAGAGGTTGAAAAGGATATATATAGAATTTCTCGAATACAGGATAGAAAGACTACAGACTTATGTACTGTAAGGTGTGTCAAAGATGAGGATCAGAAGGTTTTATTTCGAGATGGAGAAATCAAAGAAAGATGGAGAGAATATCTTGACAAATTGTTCAATGGTAGTTCTACTCAAGACTTGGATGACCTTATCATTCAGTGCCAGGATATGAACTATAATTATATGCGCAGAATAAGCGAATCTGAAGTTAAAGAGGCCTTGAAGAGGATGAAGTCAAGGAAAGCTGTTGGCCGGATGGAATTCCTATTGAGGCATGGAGATGCTTAGGAGAGGTGGGCGAGAGATGGCTGACAAACCTCTTTAACAAGATCTGGCTAACTAAAAAGATACCAAATGAATCGAGGAAGAGTACTTTAGTACCTCTCTATAAGAACAAGGGTGATATCCAGAGTTGTTCAAATTATCGTGGAATAAAACTCATGTTTCACACCATGAAACTTTGAGAAAGGATAATTGAACACAGGTTAAGGCAGAATGTCACTATATCAGAGAACCAGTTTGGATTTATGTCGGCGATCGACGACAGAGGCTATTCATTTGCTTCGTCAACTTATAGAGCGATTTCGAGAGAGGAAGAGAAATTTACATATGGTCTTTATTGATTTTAAAAAATTTATGATAAGGTGCCAAGAGAGGTATTTGAAAGTACACCTAGAGGGGGGTGAATTGGTGTATGGCTAATCTAATGACAAATAATGCGGAATTAAAACTAAATTGCAACACACTTAGTGTAACCAAAGAGTGTAGCCGAATTTCCAATGAAGGGCTCTGAACTATCTCCTCTAAATTCCTCTAAATAAGAGTTGAGGTGCTATCTGAAGCTCTCGTGGTTGAACACAAGTATGGCACACAATCAAACCCAAGCATATATATGATATGAACAATATGATGCAATGCACAATATAAAAGAGAGTTTAGAGATAGTGGATCAAACGTAAACACAAATATATGTTTCGAAGTTCGAGCACCCAGCTCTACGTCCCTGCCTTCACACAGAAGGATTTTCAGTATAGCGTCCACACAGTATTTCCCACTCAGGGAACCTCCATTGAGGATTTGGGTAATACAACTTTGGAGTACACAACTCCTCTCTCAAACACCAACAACCTCTACACACGAGGCTAGGCACAAAGCCAACACAAGATCAACCTCTCACTAGAGGGATATCAACAAACTCAATCACCTCTACACTTAGAGGAAAAGGCACAAAGCCGAGCAAAGATAAGGGTTTACAACACTTGGTGGTTTTAACAAATCACAAACCAATTTTCTCTCTAACAAGATCCTATAGATAGGATAGATATGAAAGCTCAAGTGTGAGAAAATAAAGTGTTTGGAACAAAGGAAAATACTTGGGAAAAGGTCCAAATAGATATAGAAATTTAGATCAAAAACCAATTCCCAAAAGACTCTATTTTCTTTGAAATTCCAACACTTTAAAACAAATAAAAAAGATCTTTTAAACCCAAAAACTCTTTTAAAACTTGTAGCTAAAACACTTAAGAAGATGAGGAGTTTTGCTCATGAAAAACTTGTTAAAAACCAGTTCAAATGTGGGGTATTTATAGCCCTAAACAGTTCTGCCCCGTTGGCAGCCAGGAAAGGTCAGAAATGACCTTCTAGTCGATCGCCCGGTTGACCGACCAACAGTCATTTTTTTGACCGTTGTGCCACCGGTCGACCGCCCGGTCGACCGGGCCTGGAACTAGAGAGTAACGGCTCTCTGGCTGGTCGATCGCCCGGTCAACCGGAGCTAGATACGGAGAGCAGAACTCTCTATCGGTCGACCGGCCGGTCGTCTGGGGCCATTTGCAGAGAGTAGAACTCTCTGGACGGTCGACTGCCCGGTCGACCGGTCCACAAGCCCAGGCTGCGTGCACGTCGGTCGATCAGTCCGGTCGACTGACTTCTGCCTCGGTCGACCGTCCAGTCGACCGGCAAACAGCCAGGTCTAACTAATTTAGGGATTGAAAACTTGTCTTTTTATTATCAAATAAATCGCATAAAATCACATAAATTTCACAAAAATAAGTTCTTATTATATCTTTGAAATACAAATATGTGTGACAAAAATTCAACACATATTATAAACTATTTGAACTATTTTTATATAATTGAAATTTAGCCTTAAACCAAAATTAGTATTTTCTAAACTTGAATTTTTGAAATGGAAAACCGTTTTCTCCAAAACACATGTAAATAAAAAACATGATATTGAAACAACTTTGATGCATATTGTACATGGATAGAATTCAATATACATGAAAATATATCTATCTATGTTTTTGACATGAATTCCGAAACTAGTTAAACCGAAAACCAAAACAAAACATTTAAACTGAAAACTTGTGTGTGTATTGTGAAATTGAGCATATCAACACTATCTAATTTTTACAATGATCTAAACACAATCTTAAACTAAACAAATTGAGATCTTATTGTAGAACTCCTTCTCCAAGTCGACTCGATCCAAACATGATCCAAACGAACTTGACTTCAACCGAGTGCTAGATGTGAACTTGACGCTGGAGCTCTTGAATCACCATGTGAAAGCTCCAAAATACCTTTGTTAAAGCTAATCACTTACTAATATCTTGATCAAATATCTAAAACTAAATATCATAAGATTATTAGTAAACTATAACTACATGAGTTAATCATCATCAAAACTAGAGTGAAGGGCCTCTGGGCCAACAATCTCTCCCTTTTTGATAATGACAAAACTCATGGAGTTATATATGCATGGATTAAAGTTAAGCTTCATAGAAGCTCCCCTTTAACTCATGCATAGTAATAAACATAATGATATGTAATGAATGCTCAACATAAGCATGTATAAACATGCATAAACTAAACATGCATAATCATGCATATATGAAACTCCAAATTTCTCTCCCCCTTTTTATTAATTCATCAACAAAGGGGTATAAAAATAAACTCAAAAGAAATTTTCTTCTTTTTTTGTCAAAACAAACAATAAAGTTATATATAGAGAAGATGTTAAGCTTCTGTTGCATATAAGCAATAAATATCAAAACATTATGATACCAAATTGTGATATCAATAGAAACTACACAAAATTTTAAAGTACTAAAAGATACTAATTGAAAACATCTTGTAAAGTTTTGATGTCAATAGAGAATGAAAAATTGTGAGTTTGATACCAAATGAAACAAATATATATTGTAAATCTTGATACCAATTGTAAATATTAGTACCAACTGAAAATATTTTATAATTTTGATACCAAATGTAAGAATATATATGTAAGTATTGATAACCAATGAAAGTAAAAATCAAATTTTTAGGTAAATATAGCTCATTTCAATATAGATACCAATATAAAATGAAGATGATACCAATTGAAAAACATAAACCAATCTTTATGGTTAAACACTAAAATCATTTTGCAATAGAGATACCAAATAGAGAATAATATCGATTTAATATTCTTGATACCAATATTGAAAAGTGAAACATATACCAATTGAAAATATTTTTCATTAGGAGTAAGGAAACCAATTGAAAATTAAGATATCAATTGACAAATATCATTTTTTAACATAAAGAGTGGGAGTAAGATACCAATTGTAAACAAAACCAATTGAAAGGTAAAACATGAATTTTCTCCCCCTTTTTGAAATACTGATGAAAATGATGCATAAGCTTGTATAAAATACCAATTGAAAATATTGTCATGAAGGACTAAATCAAGTTTAGCATAACAAAATTTGTGCTTTAAGATATAAAGATATAGTAAACACAATCAAAACACGTATATATGTATGAAACATTAAATACCAATCTAAATTGATACTATTTGAAGTTGAAGCATACATATATAGAAATAAATATGAGTATACAAAATAAATATCAATTGTGGTACCAACTCAAAACACAATGAGGATTAAGTGTATGACTCATAAAGACCACCCTATCATGCACATGTTTAAATAAATTTTCAATTAGGCATACAATGCATGGTCGCCCATCCAACCACCCTTTGATGGAAGGAGTTTTCAAGAAAATAGGATTTTGAAAATAATTTTAACAAGTTTGAAAATTCTTCCAAAATGAAGAAATACGCAACTAGTTTTAAGATAATCTTGAAAACTAGTACGAAATCCTTCAAGTAAAGAATAAAACATGAATATTTTTCATATGTAAGTCACACGATCATCAACACTCAAGGTCTATAAAGAATATAAAAAGGTCATGAAAACAAAAATCATGAGTAAATAATAATAAAGTGAGTGTAAGAATCATGTAATCACAAAATCATAGGAATAGGCAATTAAGCTCAATATGAAATTCCTTTATAAACATGAAAAATATGAGAATTCAATTTTTATCAAAATAATTCAAACTTCAAAGTATATGTATGTTATATCTAATCTAGAAGTATACATACATATCTAAACATAATTGAGTCCATAAAGAAATTTTGCATGAAACGTAAATGACTCAAGGTTATACATGTATACCCAAAAATTTTAGATAAATTTACATATACATGAAGGTAAACATATGAAAACATGTACAAAGGGGAATACAAGTTTGAAATACATGAATCATCAAAATTAGGCTATACTAGTACATCTAATGGATACAAATGAGCAATTAAGCACAAACATATAATAATCTATTTGTGGCTCACTTATTGTACAAGTATTGACACAAGTTTTAATGAAAACTACATCTAAACATGTAATCAAAACCATGAAGCATAAAACGAAAGACATAAGCCAACATGATTATTATGTAAATACACATGTATTAGATTAGGATATACAACATAACTAAACTAAAGTGAGAACACAAAAATATAAATCCATATAGAACATGGGTGTATCTCAAAAATACTACATATGTATATCACATGCCTAATTATCATGGCATTTAATATAGTAATCAAAATATGCTAAAAATCAATGACATAAAAGCATGTAAACTGAATACGGAGTTAGAGATTGTTATCAAAACCATTAGGGCACATCTCTAGTCTCCAAACCAAGGTGGTCCTCTCACCAAACTCTCCTTGAAAGTGATGCATCCAAAATAGTCACCGTTTAGCTCGGAACGCATTCACCTCAAGGCACCAATGCCCTCACGTCGAGTGAGAGCTCACACCTACATCAAATAAAATAAGAGTGGCTTTTGGTACCTATACTCTATTGGGTCCATGGGGGTTAGCACCTTTCCTAACCCAAACAAATCTATTTGCAAAATTTGAGTCATTGATTCCATCAAAGTAAAATTTTACAAGATGACCCTTTCGTCCACAATGTGTACAAGTGTACATATGAGCATATATAGTGTTATGAGTGTGAACGTGAGGAGCATGTGTATGCCGTAGTTTGTGTGCATGCATAGGTGAAACTTATTTCTTGCAAAACATGGATTCCAAACGTGTGTGGTTCATGGCACATTGGCTCAAAGTGGAGCCTAAACAATCAACACTCTTCTTTAATATACATAAATCATTATCAATATTAGAAGAGGAAGTAGAGCATGCAATAGAATTATCAGGTGATGAAGGTATTGAAGCATGGCAAACATGAGAATCAAAATCATTTTTCAACGATTTATTTTCATTTGAAACCAAATTCAATTCTTTTGAAATTAAATCAATTTTATTTTTCAAGAAATCATTCTCTTTTAAAACAAAATCTAGTTTTGAAGATAAAGCCTCATTTTTCTTTAAAACAACATCATAATCATTTTTACTTTTTAAAATCTTATTTTCATTTAAGGCAAGGTCAAGTTGGGATTTCAATGAGTTCCTTTCATTTGAAATCTCATCCCTTTCTTGCAAAACCAAATGAAGTTTTAAAAACAAATTTTCATTTTCTTTTTTAATGTATAACTATTCTTTTTCAAAACTTCATACTTCGAAATTAATTTTTCACAACTTATAGCTAGCTTGTTATTTAAAGCATATGCATCAATACACTCATTACAAGAAGAACTAGTACTAACATCTAGTTGAGTATCCGAATATACCTCAAGAGAGTCATTCCCTTGGACCATGAAGTAACGTTGGTCAGACTCTTCTCCACTAGATTGCTCCTCCTCATCGAGTTGCGTTTGTAGCTCGGGAGATGTCAATATGTTCCAGACTGCAAAGGCAGAATCACAATGAGAAACTATATTTAAATTTCTTTGCTAAGAGATTTTCTAAGTGCCTTTAGGGCTTGTGCATTAGCCTTTTTATGCTTGCTATTGCCAAGAAAAGATTCCTTAGTAACGACAAGGTAAACATGCCAACTATGGCTTTTAAATGAAAACTCATCATAACCTTCCATCTGTCAATTTTAGAGACATCAAACATGGGAGGGTCATCTGTGAGTGCGAGTGAACAATAAGTGTGCAAATGCAAATATTAGATTAGCTAGCCTAATCTCACTCCTAGGTAGTAAAACCTAATATCGGAGCGCATGCACTGATACCAATTGAAAGTATACTTAGAGGGGGGGTGAATAGGTGTATGGCTAATCCAATGACAAATAATATGGAATTAAAACTAAATTGCAACACACTTAGTGTAATCAAAGAGTGTAGCTGAATTCTCGGTGAAGGGCTCTGGACTATCTCCTCTAAATTCCTCTAAATAAGAGTTGAAGTGCTATCTGATGCTCTCTTGGTTGAACACAAGTATGGCACACAATCAAACCCAAGCATATATATGATATGAACAATATGATGCAATACACAATATAAGAGAAAGAGTTTAGAGATAGTGGATCAAACGCAAACACAAAGATATGTTTCGAGGTTTGAGTACTCAGCTTTACGTCCCCGCCTTCACACAGAAGGATTTCCACTATAGCGTCCACAGGACTTCCCACACAAGGAACCTCCACTGAGGATTTGGGTAATACAACTTTAGAGTACACAACTCCTCTCTCAAACACCAACAACCTTTCCACACGAGGCTAGGCACAAAGCCAACACAAGATCAACCTCTCACTAGAGGGATACTAACAAACTCAATCACCTCTACACTTAGAGGGAAAGGCAAAAAGTCAAGCAAAGATAAGGGTTTATAACACTTGATGGTTTCAACAAACCACAAACCAATTTTCTCACTAAACAAGATCCTATAGATAGGATAGATATGAAAGCTCAAGTGTGAGAAAATAAAGTGTTTGGAACAAAAAAAATACTTGAGAAAGTCTCCAAATAGATATAAAAATTTAGATCAAAAATCAATTTTCAAAAGACTCTATTTTCTTTGAAATTTTAACACTTTAAAACAAATAAAAAATGATCTTTTAAACCCAAAAATTCTTTTAAAACTTGTAGCTAAAATACTTAAGAAGATGAGAATTTTTGCTCTTGAAAAACTTGTTAAAAACCAGTTCAAATGTGGGGTATTTATAGTCCTAAACAGTTATGCCCATTGGCAGCCAGGAAAGGTCAGAAATGACCTTCCAGTCGACCGCTCGGTCGACCGGTCAACGGTCATTTTTTATGACCGTTGTGCCACCGGTCGACCGGGCCTAGAACCATAGAGAAACGACTCTCTGACCGGTCGACCGCCTGGTCGATCGGAGCTGGATACAGAGAGCAAAACTCTCTGCCGGTTGACCGGGGCCATTTCCGGAGAGCAGAGCTCTCTGAACGGTCGACCGCCCGGTCCGACGGTCCACCAGCCCAGGCTGCGTGCACGTCTGTGCACGTCGGTCGATCGGTCGGTCGACCGACTTCTGCCTCGATCGACTGTCCAGTCGACCGGCAAACAGCTAGGTCCAACTAATTTAGGGATTGGAAAATTGTCTTTTTATTATCAAATAAATCCCATAAAATCACATAAATTTCACAAAAATAAGTTCTTATTATATCTTTGAAATATAAATATGTATGAAAAAAATTTAACACATATTATAAACTATTTGAACCATTTTTGTGTAATTAAAATTTAGCCTTAAATCAAAATCGGTATTTTCTAAACTTGAATTTTTGAAATGGAAAACTGTTTTCTTCAAAACACATGTAAATACAAAAATATGATATTGAAACAACTTTGAAGCATATTGTATATGGATAGAACCCAATATACATGAAAAGATATCTATCTATGTTTTTGACATGAATTCCAAAACCGGTTAAACCGAAAACCAAAACATTTAAACTGAAAACTTGTGTGTGTATTGTGAACTTGAGTCTATCAACACAATCTAATCTTTACAATGATCTAAATACAATCTTAAACTAAACAAACCGAGATCTTCTTGTAGAACTCCTTCTCCAAGTCGACTCGATCCAAACATGATCCAAACGAGCTTGACTCCAACGAGTGCTAGATGTGAACTTGACGCTCGAGCTCTTGAATCACCATGAGAAAGCTCCAAAACACCTTTGTTGAAGCTAATCACTTACTAATATCTTGGTCAAATATCTGAAATTAAATATCACAAGATTATTAGTAAACTATAACTACATGAGTTAATCATCATCAAAACTAGAGTGAAAGGCCTCTTAGGCCCACAATCTCCCCCTTTTTGATGATGACAAAACTCATGAAGTTATATATGCATGGATTAAAGTTAAGCTTCATAGAAACTCCTCCTTAACTCATGCATAGCAATAAACATAATGATATGCAATGAATGCTCAACATAAGCATGCATAAAGATGCATAAACTAAACATGCATAATCATGCATATATGAAACTCCAAATTTCTCTCCCCCTTTTTGTCAATTCATTAACAAAGGAGTATAAAAATAAACTCAAAATAAATTTTCTTCTTCTTTTTTTTGTCAAAACAAACAATAAAATTATATATAGAGAAGATGTTAAGCTTCTCTTGCATATAAGCAATAAATATCAAAACATTATGATTCCAAATTGTGATATTAATAGAAACTACATAAAATTTTAAAGTACTAAACGATACTAATTGAAAACATCTTGTAAAGTTTTGATGTCAATAGAGAATGAAACATTGTGAGTTTGATATCAAATGAAACAAATATATATTGTAAATCTTGATACCAATTGTAAATATTAGTACCAATTGAAAATATTTTATAATTTTGATACCAAATATAAGAATATATATATATTTGTAAGTATTGATATCAAATGAAAGTAAAAGTCAAATTTTTAGGTAAACATGGCTCATTTCAATATAGATACCAAAAGCATGATACCAATTGAAAAACATAAACCAATCTTTTTGGTTAAACACTAAAATTATTTTGCATTAGAGATACCAAATAGAGAATAATATCGATTTAATATTCTTGATACCAATATTGAAAAATGAAACATATACCAATTGAAAATATTTTCCATTAAGAGCAAGGAAACCAATTGAAAATTAAGATATCAGTTGACAAATATCATTTTTCAACATAAAGAGTGGGAGTAAGACACCAATTGTAAACAAAATCAATTGAAAGGTAAAACATGAATTTTCTCCCCCTTTATGAAATACTAATGAAAACGATGCATAAGCTTGTATAAGATACCAATTGAAAAATAATTGTCATGAAGGACTAAATCAAGTTAGCATAACAAAATTTGTGCTTTAAGATATAAAGATATAGTAAGCAGAATCAAAACACGTATATATGTATGAAACATTAAATAACAATCTAAATTGATACTATTTGAAGTTGAAGTATACATATACAGAAACAAATATGAGTATACAAAATAAATATCAATTGTGGTACCAATTGAAAACACAATGAGGATCAAGTGTATGGCTCATAAAGACCACCCTATCATGCACATGTTTAAATAAATTTTCAATTAAGCATACAAGGCATGGTCGCTCATCCAATCACCCTTTGATGGAAGGGGTTTTTCAAGAAAATTGGATTTTGAAAATAATATTATCAAGTTTGAAAACTTTTTCAAAATGAAGAAATACACAACTAGTTTTATGATAATCTTGAAAACTAGTATGAAATTCTTCAAGTAAGGAATAAAACATGAATATTTTCCATGAAAAACATGTAAGTCACACGATCATCGACACTCAAGGTCTATAAAGTATATATAAAGCTCATGAAAATAAAAATCATGAGTAAACAATAACAAAGTGAGTGTAAGAATCATGTAATCACAAAATCATGAGAATAAGGAATTAAGCTCAATATGAAATTCCTCTGTAAATATGAAAAATATGAGAATTCAATTTTCATTAAAATAATTCAAACTTCAAAGCATATGTATGTTAGGTCTAAACTAGAAATATACATACATATCCAAACATAATTGAGTCCATAAAGAAATTTTGCATGAAACGCAAATGACTCAAGGTTATACATATATACCCAAAAGTTTTAGATAAAATTTACATATATATGAAGGTAAACATATGAAAACATGTACAAAGGGGAATACAAGTTTGAAATGCATGAATCATCAAAATTAGGTTATACTAGTACATCTAATGGGTACAAATGAGCAATTAAGCACAAACATATAATAATCTATTTGTGGCTCACTAGTTATACAAGTATTGACACAAGTTTTAATGAAAGCTAAATTTGAGTCACTCTCCGTATAATATTGATTTTGTTCACCAAGAGAGACAAATGTGTTCCATTCTACAAAAATCGAATCAAAGTTAGCAACCCTACACAAATAATCATCATTTAGGGTGCTCTTTAATGCATGGATGGCTTTTGCATTTGCCTCTAGATGCTTGCCATTTAAACAATATGAATTTTTAATAGTGGCAAGATAAACATGAATCCCTAGGACTTTTAGGTACATTGACATCTTAACTTTCCAAGTTTGGATGTTAAGAATGTCAAACATAGGAGGTGTCATGAAATCTATGAGTGTGTGTTCAAAATAGTGATTAGCTAAAATGAGGATCTTTGACTCTAGGTTGTTGACCCAAATCAAGAGCACCAAGCTCTGATACCAATTGAAAATACACCTAGAGGGGGGGTAAATAGGTGTACTAGATAATCTAATGCTGATAATGCAGAATTAAAAACTATTTAAGGCAAACTAAAGCTATTAAATTAAACACACAAAGTATAACACAAGAGTGTGCCGAATTTTCGGTGAAGGGTTCTGGACTATCTCCTCAAGATTCCTCTAGATTAAGAGTTGAGGTGCCGCTATGACTCTCTTGGTTGAATACAAGTGCAAGCAAACAATCCCAAGCATATACAAAACATATCAAGTATATAAAGATATAAGCAATGTAAGTAGGCAAGATATGTAAACATAAGTGAGAGAGAGAGAGCAATTGTAAACACGGGAGATTTGTTTCGAGGTTCGAGCACCCTTGCTCTATGTCCCCGCCTTCAACACTATGAAGGATTTTCACTAAAAGCGATCCCACTGGATCACTCGGTGCTGCAACACCTACAACGAGTTCACACTATAACTCCAGACCCTCAAGTCCCTCACTTGTTCTCGTAAGAACAACACACGCAAGCACACTAGCTTGCTGAGGCCGCACCTTTACACCAAGCTCCCATAAGAACTCGAAACTACACGAACCCACAAGTTTGAAAATCACCTAGAGGGGGGGTGAATAGGTGATAATGCTAATCAATGCACAATTTAAAAATTATGAAGCAACAATCTCACAAAGCAAGTGAATATAGCAATGAATGTAGAGAGCAAGTAATAAGAGCAATGAAAATAGAGCAAGAAATAAGAGCAAGTAAACCAAACGCAAACACCGAGATTTGTTATCGAGGTTCGAGCACCCAGCTCTATTCCCCGCCTTCCCCAGAAGGATTCCAACCACTTCCACTATCACAAAGATGTCACAAATACACCGGAGTATCCAACTCCACAATCTCAAGTACAAGCAATTTCTGAGTAGTCAAAAGACCACAAACTCTCTCTTGCAAAATTCTCTTCCCTTACAAAGATTCTTAGAGAATAATGAGTAGGAATGAAGCTCTTGTGTGTAAGGAGAAAAGAAAAGGAAATCAGAGAGTTCTTGAAAACACTTTAGAAAATGAGAGAGAATTTCAGCACAAAAACCAAATCTTTTGAATGCCTTAAACTTTTAGAAATTTTGAGAATTTTTCTAATAACCAACCTCTCCCTAAACACCCCTATTTATAGAAGAGGGCTAGGGTTAGGAGATAAAACATATTTAAGGCTAATCAGAAAGTATTAGAACCAAAACATGTCACTTAAACATTATTAAGTGAGAAAAGGACAAAAATAAACCAGCTCAGAAAACTAGCCGTTACTGTTCAAACGGCTAGCACGGTCGACCGGCCCGGTCAACCGCTAGTTCAAAGAAAATAGCCGTTGCAGGCTACGGTCGACCGGCCCGGTCGACCGAAACAAACAGAGAGCTCTGCTCTCAGACCGGTCGACCGGGACGGTCGACCGTACAAAGTCTGCCAAACGTGCACAGATTTGTGCACGTCGGTCGACCGACCCGGTCGACCGACTTCTAGCCAAGTCGACTTGTCAGAAGACTAGTCGACTGGATGAAGTCTGGAATGGTCAGAAAAATAGTTTTAAAAATATTTTGAAAAATCTTTTAACACTCCTAAAAATCACCAAAAATAGTTTTATCATTTTGCATTGATATTTAAACATGTGGTAAAAAGTTTAGCTCAAATATCAATCAATATGAACTATTTTGTCTCTTATCATTTTTACCAAAAACCAAAAACCAAAAACTGTATTTTCTAAAACTTGGATTTTGAATGAAAAATACGTTTTGTCCAAAACTCTTCCAAATACAAAAACATGATATTTAAACATTTTGAAGCATAATTCTATATACATGAACATATGTATATCATAGTTTTTGTCATAAATTCCAATACCAAAATAAGTTTTGATAAAACACAAAACTTAAAACACATTGTAATACCCTGTTTCCCAGAATACGTACTTAGTTGCGTATTCAGTTTTTTGACCGTATTTTTCGATTTACTTCCTGTATTTGACCGATTTCACTTTCAAATATCATTTCCAATATATTAGATTTTTTATGATTTTCTGGATTTTTCCTGAATTAAAATAAATTTCTTCAAAACCGGTGTCGACCAGTGTCGCTGATCGATCCTGGATTTTTTATTTTACAAACGGTTAAGAATTTCTAGAAGAGTCTTTAGACCTTATTTCTTAGAGATATTTCCTACTTAAATACTTTTTCTGAGAATTTTATGAATTTATGAAAATTTCAACGGAGTCGGTAAATTACTGATTCCGGGATTTTTAGTCTTAAAACTATAAAGTATTTCTTAAAAAGGATTTCACTATTAGTCTTCATATTATTATTGATTTTTGGTAAAATTTACGAGTCGTTCCGAGATACTTGAATTTCGGACGATTTCGGTATTTTCCGAAATATTTTCCGCATCCTCGACTTAAACCCGGGAACTTGTATTTTCATATTTTATTCTTATCCAGAGAAATATCTTCTCCTTTATGATTTCATTTCTTTTTCCTTTCCTTATTTCTTTCCTCCACAACCACAAGTTTTTTTTCCATTTTCCAAAATTCCATTTACTCCAAAATTCCAACTCCACACAATTTCTCACCTACTTCCTCATTAAATGCCCATCTTTTCTCTCTCTCCCATGGCCGGCCAAGTGGTGGCTAGGAGAGACACCTCACCTCCCCTTTTTGCACAAAACCCCCTCTCAATCTCTTTAATTGCATCTCCTTTACAAATCAAATCCTATATAAACTTTCCTTTACAATTCTTTTTCTCTTTTTCTTCACTTCACCAAGAGATTAGCCCTCACCTCTTCCTTCTCCATCTCAAACTCAACCCTAACTCCAAGAACACCACAAGATCTTCACCTCTAGCTCAAGCAACTGATTTGGAGTTTGGATCGCATCTCTCTTCGTCGGAAGTATCGCCAAGGATCGAGTGGGTGATACCGTCGACTACGATCTCTTCCGAACTCGCATAGAACTTCGATTAACCGTTCGAGGTGAGTAT
This sequence comes from Agave tequilana, assembly GCA_038442645.1. Classification (NCBI taxonomy): domain Eukaryota; kingdom Viridiplantae; phylum Streptophyta; class Magnoliopsida; order Asparagales; family Asparagaceae; genus Agave; species Agave tequilana. The sequence continues at coordinate 42,916 of JAVJIF010002269.1, forward strand.
ATTTACTCACCAAGACTTGTAAACTCCTTTGTATACTTGTGTTGACAATTCATGTTCACTTGAGCCATAAAAATCACATTTTTAGACCCTCAAACAAAACCCTAGAAATCTGTTCTGTTTGCTGTTTTCCCACGATTAGTCGACTAGACCTAGGGACTAGTCGACTAATCCACTTTAGTTGAACTTAACCTTTTCTGATTTCACAGTTTTAGTCGACTAGACCAGATTTCCAGTCGCTAGAGACCCCTAGTCGACTACCCATTTCTCCCCAGTCGACTCCTGTTTTCCTGAAATAAAACATCAACTCTCTGTATCTCAGACTTAGTCGACTTAGGTATCCATTAGTCGACTAGTATTTCCCTGTTAGTCGACTACCCTTACAACCCTAGTCGACTAACTTTCCCTGAAACAGAACCCAACTCTCTGTTTCCCAGTTTTAGTCGACTCACCCAGACTAGTAGTCGACTTAAGACCCTATTAGTCGACTAACCCTTCCACCTAGTCGACTAATTCTGACTGTTTGACTTGGTTGATTCTGTTCTGAATTTGGATCTTATTGTTGATACACGTGTGGCATATTATTCTTGTTCTTGCTTCTTAACTGGTACTACATGACATGTTACTTGATAGACATTATCTCATATTACTTCATGACTTGTTATTACATATCATCGCTCCATAACTTGTTAAAATGTGAATATCACCACTTATCGTGCCATCCCTTGAACCAAGCATGATACACTTGACTTTTGCATAAAATGGACCAACTTACACATGGGTCGGGGGAAAACATGCGGATATCGATATGTGTTCGTGTTTACAATGGTTTTTAGGAATGTTGTGCAACTCATGTTCCGGTCTGACCTGTGGGCCTCCAGGGACCGAGGGGAGTGCTTGCTCCCTCTATTACTGGTACCATCATGATAAGGGCATACATAAGTCCCTCCTGTTTAGCCTAGCGGCTGGCTTCCGTCACCAAGCAACGGAACAATCCTGGACCGTTATCCCGGGCATGTACGGGGTCCACTGTAAACATAGTTCGTCGATACAACCGCTGATTTCCAATAACAACCTTGCTTTACTAGGATATGGATCTATGTGCTCTGGGACGCTGGGTCACATAGCTAGATATCACAGTAAGACAAGTAATAATAATAATAAGATGTTAACTGTAAATCTAATGTATTAGGACTTTATCTCTTCATGCTTTTCATACTTGTTAGCTGATATTCCTTATATGGTTTCATACTACTTATTCATGTCTCTTAGCCACTTGGCTGTAGTCCGTTTATTGTTTATATGTCTTGACTCCTTGGATTTGCATATTCAGATTCCGAAGCTTGGAACGAAGTGGAGCCATCCACAGAGGACCAAGCTTACTTTAGCGAGCAGGCGGACTAGTTCCAGTCCCTTCGTGCCAGACCTACCTTTGACTCACGAGATCCTCTTTCTACTTGTGAGCTTTTTGTATACATATTTGTATATATTTCTTTGGACTTGGTTATGATGTAATACACATGTATTGTGTAATACTTTATAATATCCTGTGATAACTTTGTATGTGTACTTCTTGTGTTGGCATATGTATTGATACCACGCTTTGTCGTGTACTCTGTTTCTTGTTGTACTTTTTGCTTAGCGTATATACGTGTGGGGCAATTTCTGGCCTACGTATATACGTCGCAGTGACGTCCCCGTATCCGTGGAATCGGGGCGTTACAGGTTGGTATCAGAGCCTAGGCTGTAAGAGACTTTGTATTGACTATAGGGAGTTGAACAAAGTTACCATCAAGAACAAGTATCCTTTACCCAGGATTGATGATCTGTTTGATCAGCTTCATGGAGCCCGTGTATTCTCTAAATTGGATTTACAGTCGGGTTACCATCAGCTGAGGGTGAAGAAGGAGGATATCCCAAAGACTGCATTCAGGACCCGTTATGGCCACTATGAGTTTCTAGTTATGCCTTTCGGAGTCACCAATGCCCCTTCAGTTTTTATGGATTTGATGAACCGAGTGTTCTCGCCCTATCTGGATCAGTTTGTTGTTGTTTTCATAGATGACATCCTGATCTATTCAAAGAACAACAGGGAGCATGCAGAACACTTGAGGATTGTATTGCAGACTCTCCAACAGGAGCAGCTTCATGCTAAGAGGAGCAAGTGCGATTTCTGGTTGGACAGCATAGCTTTCCTTGGACACATAGTTTCAGCAGAAGGGATTTCAGTTGACCCCAGCAAAGTCCAGGCAGTAAGGGATTGGCAGATTCCGAGGACAGTGACTGAGATTAAGAGTTTTCTTGGACTAGCCGGATATTACAGACGCTTTGTCCAGGATTTCTCTAGGATTGCAGCTCCATTGACCAGGCTCACCAGGAAAGGGGAAAGGTACATATGGACAGAGGAGTGTACTGCAGCATTTGAGCAATTGAAGCGAGGCTCATTTCAGCTCCAATCTTGAGGACTCCCTCAGGTAGAGGAGGGATGGTCATCTACAGTGATGCATCAGGTAAAGGCCTGGGGTGTGTGCTTATGCAACATGGTCATGTTATAGCATATGCATCAAGGCAACTGAAGACTCATGAGCGGAATTACCCAACTCATGACTTGGAGCTAGCAGCTGTTATCTTTGCCTTGAAGATTTGGAGGCATTATCTTCTGGGAGATAAAGTGTTGATATACACGGATCATAAGAGCCTCAAGTATATTTTCTCGCAGAAAGAGTTGAATATGAGGCAGAGGAGGTGGCTTGAACTGATGGCGGACTATGATATTGACTTGCAATATCATCCAGGCAAGGTCAATACAGTTCCAGATGCACTGAGCAGGATGCCAGAGAATAGAATGCTTGTCCAGCTCACTCAGCAGAAGGAGTTGATTCGAGACTTCATCAGATTGGACTTGATGTTAGTTCGAAGGACTGAGAAGGCAGGACAGTTCATGACTTTGCAGATTCAGTCAGCATTGATTGATGAGATCAGGGAAGCTCAGAAGGAAGATCCCAGATTACAGACATTCCGAGCTCAGGTAGAGGCGGGATTGAGAACGGATATCAGTATTCATCCAGATGGTGCATTATATTTGGTAGCAGACTTTGTGTTCCCCAAGGAGAAGTTAGACAGAAGATTTTGGCAGAAGCACACAGTTCAGCATATTCCATCCACCCAGGGGGAAACAAGATGTATCAGGACTTAAAGAAGCAGTTTTGGTGGAATGCTATGAAGAGGGAGATAGCTCAGTTTGTAGCCAAGTGCCTGGTGTGCCAGCAGATAAAGATAGAGCATCAGAGGTCAGCTGGACTTCTACATCCTTTGCCGATACCGGAATGGAAGTGGGAGCACATCACTATGGATTTTGTCACGGCATTACCTCGAAGTCCTAAGGGTAACAATGCTGTGTGGGTCATCATTGACCGTCTCACCAAGTCAGCTCACTTTATACCATTCAGGGTGGGACAGTCAACGGAGGTCTTGGCAGACAAGTACATGAAGGAGATAGTTCGTCTGCATGGAGTTCCAGTCAGTATTGTTTCAGATAGAGACACAAGATTCAGATCCCATTTTTGGGAGAGTCTCCAAGAAAGTTTGGGAACTCGTCTGAAATTCAGTACATCATATCATCCTCAGACAGACGGGCAATCTGAGAGGACTATCCAGATCCTTGAAGATATGCTTAGGGCCTGCATGATTGAATTCCAGGGATCATGGGAAGACCATCTTCATTTGGCTGAATTTTCTTACAACAACAGCTATCAGGCAAGTATCAAGATGGCACCTTTTGAGGCACTGTATGGAAGGAAGTGTCGATCACCGATTTGTTGGGATGAAGTCGGTGAGAGGAGACTTTTGGGGCCAGAGATTCTGATTCAGACAACAGAGAAAGTCAGAATCATCAGAGATCATCTCAGGGCAGCTCAGAGTCGGCAGAAGAGTTGGGCAGATTCACAGAGAAGGCCATTGGAGTTCCAGGCAGGAGATCATGTGTTTTTTAAAGATATCACCTACCAAGGGAGTTATCCGGTTCGGTACTCGTGGAAAGCTTAGTCCGAGGTACATCGGCCCATTCGAGATCTTGGACCGTGTGGGAGATGTATCGTACAGATTGGCTTTACCTCCATCTTTGGAGGGAGTGCACAATGTTTTCCACGTATCACAGTTGAGGAAGTATGTAAAGGATGATAGTCATATTTGGATCATTCCGAACTGGAACTGCAGCCAGATTTATCATATCAGGAGAAGCCGATGGCCATTTTGGATAAGAGTGTGAAGACACTGAAGAACAAGGCTATACCATTGGTATTGGTGTCTTGGAACAGACATGCACCGGGAGAAGCCACATGGGAACGAGAGGATGTTATCCGAGAGCGTTACCCTCAACTCTTCACATCATGATTTGGTAAAAACTCTTTCCTTCTATTCTTTTCTACTGTTATCTCTCATCTTTTCCTTATCTATCTGTTACCTTTCCTGTTACCTTTCACCTTATGAAATTTCGAGGACGAAATTTTGTAAGGTGGGTGGATTGTAATACCCTGTTCCCAGAATACGTACTTAGTTGCGTATTCAGTTTTTGACCGTATTTTTCGATTTACTTCCTGTATTTGACCGATTTCACTTTCAAATATCATTTTCCAATATATTAGATTTTCTATGATTTTCTGGATTTTTCCTGAATTAAAATAAATTTCTTCAAAACCGGTGTCGACCAGTGTCGCTGATCGATTCCTGGATTTTTATTTTACAAACGGTTAAGAATTTCTAGAAGAGTCTTTAGACCTTATTTCTTAGAATGATATTTCCTACTTAAATACTTTTTCTGAGAATTTTATGAATTTATGAAAATTTCAACGGAGTCGGTAAATTACTGATTCCGGGATTTTTAGTCTTAAAACTATAAAGTATTTCTTAAAAAGGATTTCACTATTAGTCTTCATATTATTATTGATTTTTGGTAAAATTTACGAGTCGTTCCGAGATACTTGAATTTCGGACGATTTCGGTATTTTCCGAAATATTTTCCGCATCCTCGACTTAAACCCGGGAACTTGTATTTTCAATATTTTATTTTCTTAATCCAAGAGAAAATATCTTCTCCTTTATGATTTCATTTCTTTTTCCTTTCCTTATTTCTTTCCTCCACAACCACAAGTTTTTTTTCCATTTTCCAAAATTCCATTTACTCCAAAATTCCAACTCCACACAATTTCTCACCTACTTCCTCATTAAATGCCCATCTTTTCTCTCTCTCCCATGGCCGGCCAAGTGGTGGCTAGGAGAGACACCTCACCTCCCCTTTTTGCACAAAACCCCTCTCAATCTCTTTAATTGCATCTCCTTTACAAAAATCAAATCCTATATAAACTTTCCTTTACAATTCTTTTCTCTTTTTCTTCACTTCACCAAGAGATTAGCCCTCACCTCTTCCTTCTCCTTCTCAAACTCAACCCTAACTCCAAGAACACCACAAGATCTTCACCTCTAGCTCAAGCAACTGATTTGGAGTTTGGATCGCATCTCTCTTCGTCGGAAGTATCGCCAAGGATCGAGTGGGTGATACCGTCGACTACGATCTCTTCCGAACTCGCATAGAACTTCGATTAACCGTTCGAGGTGAGTATATTTACTCACCAAGACTTGTAAACTCCTTTGTATACTTGTGTTGACAATTCATGTTCACTTGAGCCATAAAAATCACATTTTTAGACCCTCAAACAAAACCCTAGAAATCTGTTCTGTTTGCTGTTTTCCCACGATTAGTCGACTAGACCTAGGGACTAGTCGACTAATCCACTTTAGTTGAAACTTAACCTTTTCTGATTTCACAGTTTTAGTCGACTAGACCAGATTTCCAGTCGACTAGAGACCCCTAGTCGACTACCCATTTCTCCCCAGTCGACTCCTGTTTTCCTGAAATAAAACATCAACTCTCTGTATCTCAGACTTAGTCGACTTAGGTATCCATTAGTCGACTAGTATTTCCCTGTTAGTCGACTACCCTTACAACCCTAGTCGACTAACTTTCCCTGAAACAGAACCCAACTCTCTGTTTCCCAGTTTTAGTCGACTCACCCAGACTAGTAGTCGACTTAAGACCCCTATTAGTCGACTAACCCTTCCACCTAGTCGACTAATTCTGACTGTTTGACTTGGTTGATTCTGTTCTGAATTTGGATCTTATTGTTGATACACGTGTGGCATATTATTCTTGTTCTTGCTTCTTAACTGGTACTACATGACATGTTACTTGATAGACATTATCTCATATTACTTCATGACTTGTTATTACATATCATCGCTCCATAACTTGTTAAAATGTGAATATCACCACTTATCGTGCCATCCCTTGAACCAAGCATGATACACTTGACTTTTGCATAAAATGGACCAACTTACACATGGGTCGGGGGAAAACATGCGGATATCGATATGTGTTCGTGTTTACAGTGGTTTTTAGGAATGTTGTGCAACTCATGTTCCGGTCTGACCTGTGGGCCTCCAGGGGACCGAGGGGAGTGCTTGCTCCCTCTATTACTGGTACCATCATGATAAGGGCATACATAAGTCCCTCCTGTTTAGCCTAGCGGCTGGCTTCCGTCACCAAGCAACGGAACAATCCTGGACCGTTATCCCGGGCATGTACGGGGTCCACTGTAAACATAGTTCGTCGATACAACCGCTGATTTCCAATAACAACCTTGCTTTACTAGGATATGGATCTATGTGCTCTGGGACGCTGGGTCACATAGCTAGATATCACAGTAAGACAAGTAATAATAATAATAAGATGTTAACTGTAAATCTAATGTATTAGGACTTTATCTCTTCATGCTTTTCATACTTGTTAGCTGATATTCCTTATATGGTTTCATACTACTTATTCATGTCTCTTAGCCACTTGGCTGTAGTCCGTTTATTGTTTATATGTCTTGACTCCTTGGATTTGCATATTCAGATTCCGAAGCTTGGAACGAAGTGGAGCCATCCACAGAGGACCAAGCTTACTTTAGCGAGCAGGCGGACTAGTTCCAGTCCCTTCGTGCCAGACCTACCTTTGACTCACGAGATCCTCTTTCTACTTGTGAGCTTTTTGTATACATATTTGTATATATTTCTTTTGGACTTGGTTATGATGTAATACACATGTATTGTGTAATACTTTATAATATCCTGTGATAACTTTGTATGTGTACTTCTTGTGTTGGCATATGTATTGATACCACGCTTTGTCGTGTACTCTGTTTCTTGTTGTACTTTTTGCTTAGCGTATATACGTGTGGGGCAATTTCTGGCCTACGTATATACGTCGCAGTGACGTCCCCGTATCCGTGGAATCGGGGCGTTACACACATGATTATGTATATCAAAGTAAGTTTGTAGGTTGAAGATTGTATACAAACTATTTATGTTTGGAAACAAGATGTGCGCAAAAACATGTGTGATAGAGCTTCAAACCTATTCACTATTCTTTAACAAAATTCTAACTAAAAACAAATCTACTAAATTATCTTGAGCAATCTTGAAGTCTTGAGCCATGCGATGCCTTACTAGAGCTTTCTCTTCTATGTTCCTTCCTTGATGTGCAAAAAGCCTTCTTTGCTTCATGAACCTAGAAATTCTTGCAATAGCTAAGCAATGGCCTCCAAATATGGTACTAACCTGAAACTTATTTTAAACAAACTAATTAGTACCAAATAGCTCTTATTTGTTTTGTTATCATTAAAACTCTAAACAAATGGAGAGTGTAACCTTTTGGGCCAACAATCTCCCCCTTTTTGATGATGACAAAACAAATAGGCTATAAACAAAAGTATAGGGTAGGAGAAAGCTCCCCCTCAAATTATGCTATATTAAACAAAGAAAAATCATGTAATTTGTAATTTGCAAGTAAACATCATGAAATCAAAAACCAAAAACACTAGCAAAACACTTAAACTCAAATTACAAGAATTCATGAAAACACATCAAAAACTCAAAACATATATAAACTCATATGGAACCAAAACCATATGAGCTCATATTTCCATACATAAACTCATTCTCCCCCTTTTTGTCATACATCAAAAAGGGTTAAGAAAACATTTTATTCAATAACACAAACATTAAGTTCACCACAAATGAATGAAAATCTAGCAAAATCAAGTGGTTTAGTGAAAATATCGGCAAGTTGCAAATCCGTAGAAACATAATCAATATCTATATCTCCTTTCTCAAAATGATCTCTAAGAAAGTGATATCTAATCTCAATGTGCTTGGTCTTACTATGTTGATTTGCATTCTTTGTCATATGTATAGTACTAGTATTATCACAAAATATTTTTATATGGTTATAATGCAAATCATAATCAAGGAGAGTATGTTTCATCCAAAGGACTTGTGCACAACAAGCCCCGCGGCAAAATACTCCGCCTCGGCGGTTTGAGAGAGCTACGGAATTTTGTTTCCTAGAGGACCATGAAACAAGACAATTACCAAGAAATTGACATGTCCCACTAGTACTCTTTCTATCTACTCTACAACCCGCATAGTCGGCATCCGAATAACTCGTCATTGAGAAATCTCCGGTTTTCGGATACCATAGACCCATTCCAATCGTTCCCTTAATATAACGAATAATGCGTTTTACCGCAATAAGACTCTTTGGGACACGATTGAAATCTAGTACAAAGACACACACTAAACATGATGTCCGGCCTACTTGTCGTTAAATACAAAAGACTACCTATCATGCTTCTATACAATTTAATATCAACATTTTTACCTTGGTCATCCTTATCAAGCTTGGTGGTAGTTGCCATGGGAGTGTTGCAAACCTTTGAGTCTTCAAGTTCAAACTTCTTTACGAGTTCCTTTGCGTATTTGGCTTGACATATGAAGTTCCCATCTTGCAATTGCTTGATTTGGAGTCCAAGAAAGAAATTAAGCTCACCCATTGAAGACATTTCAAACTCACATTGCATAACCTTTTCAAATTCCTTGCATAAAAACTCATTAGTAGAACCAAAAATTATATCATCAACATAAATTTGCACAATTAAAATATCATTATCAACATGCTTAGTGAAGAGTGTTGTATCTACTTTGCCTTTAATAAAATCATTTGAAATGAGAAAACTAGAAAGCCTTTCATACCAAGCTCTTGGAGCTTGTTTCAATCCATACAAAGCTTTATCAAGTTTAAAAACAAAATCGGGATGAACATGATCAACAAAACCGGGAGGTTGAGCAACATAAACTTCTTCATTTATAAAACCATTCAAAATGCACTTTTTACATCCATTTGAAAAAGTTTGAAATTTTTGAAAGATGCAAAAGCTAGTGTCATCCGTATGGCTTCAAGCCGTGCTACGGGTGTAAAGGTCTCCTCAAAGTCAATTCCCTCAACTTGAGTGTAACCTTGGGCCACTAACCTAGCCTTATTCCTAATCACATTTCCGGACTCATCCATCTTGTTTCTAAAGATCCACTTAGTACCAATTATTGGTCTATCGTGGGGCCTAGGAATAAGGTGCCAAACTTGGTTGCGCTCAAATTGATTGAGTTCCTCTTGCATGGCTAGCAACCAATATGAGTCCGCCTCGGCTTCGAGGATGCTCTTGGGTTCAAAATGAGAAATGAAAGCAAAGTTACCACATAGGTCATGGAGTTTGGAGCGAGTTGTTACCCCTTTAGATGCATCACCTAGGATGAGCTCCTTGGGATGATTTGTGGCATATCTCCAAGCTTTAGGAAGCGGTTGAGAGCTTTCCTCTTTATCCTCTTGAACATCACCAATTGGTTCTTGCTTATCATCTTGAGCGGGTGAGTCCTTCAAGGATAGTTTCTCCATGTCTTCACCTAATGGTTCAATCTCTACAACATTCTCAACAAACACATTAGATTCTTCAAATTTAACATGCATGGATTCTTCAATGGTAAGTGAAGATCTATTGAATACTCTATAAGCTTTACTAGTTGTAAAATATCCAACAAAGATTGCTTCATAAGCCTTAGCATCAAATTTACCCAAGTTATCTTTAGTGTTCAAAACAAAACACTTGCATCCAAAAACTTTGAAATATGAAACATTAGGTTTTCTAGAATGATACATTTCAAAAGATGTTTTGGAAGAATTTTTGCACAAATAAATACGATTTGAAATATAGCATGCGGTGTTTACGGCCTCAGCCCATAGATATTGAGGGAGGTCATACTCACTTATCATTGTCCTAGCCATCTCTTGAAGTGTTCTATTATTCCTTTCTACAACTCCATTTTGTTGTGGAGTTCTAGCATAAGACATTTCATGCTTAATTCCCTTTTCATCACAATAAGTCATGAAGAATTGGTTAACAAACTCACCACCTCTATCACTCCTTATTCTCAAAATCGAAAAACCCTTTTCTTTTTCAACTCTTTTTCGAAAAATCTTAAAACGAGAAAAAGTTTGATCTTTGTGTTCCAAGAAGAAAACCCAAGTGAAACGGGAAAAATCATCAACTAAAACAAATGCAAATCTACTACCGTTTAAGCTCTTAGTTTTAGTAGGTCCAAAAAGATCCATATGAATTAATTCTAAAGGCCTAGTTGACATGATATCCTTGATTGGTTTGAAGGAAGACTTGGTTTGTTTCCCAAGTTGGCACGCACCACAAATGTGGTCTTTCTCAAACTTCAAGCAAGGTATACCCTTCACCAATTCCTTTAAATTAATCCTAGAAAGATGGTCAAAAGATGCATGTCCTAATCTTCTATGCCAAAGCCAAGAATTTTCATCAAAAGCATTTAAGCATTTAGTAGAACATTCCACATTAAGCATGTCAATGATATAAACATTATCATCACGAAAACCGGTAAGAATACAATCATTGGATTTAATATCAAAAATCTTGCAAGAAGTATCATCAAAAACAACTTTAAGTCCACGATCACAAAATTGACTAATACTAAGCAAATTGTGTTTTAAACCATCAACAAGTATAACATTTTCTATAGTAGAAGATGAACCAATTTGAATGTTACCTATACCGATGATAGTGCCTTTGGAGTCATCCCCGAAGGTGACAGAGCCACCTTCCTCGTACCTTGATAGGGTTGTAAAGTTATTGATGTCCCACGTCATGTGTCTTGAACAACCACTATCAAGGTACCACCGCTTCCTACGTCTTAGAGCCTTGGTGTGTACCTACATCAAATAATTTAGGACTTGATTTTGGTACCCACATTTTCTTGGGTCCTAAAGAGTTAGTTTCATTAACCCAAACAAGATTATTGGTTCTATTTATTTGGTCATAACAAAACTTAGCCAAATGTCCATTTTTACCACAATATGTGCATCTATACACTCTACCATATTTAAAAGCATAGTGAGTGTGTGATTTGTGAGCATGAGAGTTGTGAGCATAAAAAGATTTAGCATGAGAAGTGTCATGTGTAGTGTGAGCATGTGAATTTTTAGCATGAGAGGTGTACTTTTTGAAAAACTTTTCTTCAAGTTTCTTAGTGTTAAAAGCACAATCTTTCAAAACTTTTTCAAAATCAACCATTTTAGTTCTTAGAGAGGAAATTTCTTTTTCATCAACAATAGGAGATTTTCTTTACAAGAAACCTTGTAGGCATTAAACTCATTTTGAATAGAAATAAGATTAGAAGAAATATCATCCTTTTCTTTAGAAACTATAGCAAGTTGATTTTTGAGAAAAGCAACTTCTTTTTGCAATTTAAAACATTCAATCTTCTTATTATCATAAGTTTCGAAAAGTTCAACAAAGGCATGAATAAGAACTTCCTTACTTAATTCATCATCTTCATCATCAAGAGGTTGAGGGGTTACCTTTGGTGTGTTTGCCATGAAACACATATTCGCTATATCTGCCTCTTCCTCGGACTCGCTTTCCGAATCCCAAGTTGCCTTGTACGCTTTCTTTTCTTCCGGTTTCTTTGGCTTGAAAGAGGAGGTCATCTTCTTCTTGAACTCTGGGCAATCTGCCATGATGTGTCCGGGCTTTCGGCAATTGTAGCATATAATTCTCCTCTCCTCTTTGCCTTCAAATTTCCTTCGGACGCAAGAGTTTCATATTCTTTTTTAGGATTGATGATTTTTTATTTTGAATAGGTGAAACTGGAAAGGATGAGTATGAATCTTAAAATTTAAGTTGACAAGGTGAGTCCAACATGTTTTCAGATTGTTGCTCGGACTCATGCAAGAGTTCTATACTTGTGTCCAAAACTGATGGTTGTTTATTTTGAAAAGGTGGGAATGAGCATTATCTTGAAAATATTGTGAAATTGGAGAGTCTAACATTTTCTAAACTTATCGCTCGGTTTCCTGCATGGCTTCTATACTCTTCTTTAACTCAGATTTTTTTTCTATGGGTTGCTGTAAAAAAGAATTATTTGAAGCATGGTGTGAAAAAGATTGTGAAGATTGTGAGTCGAGCTTGTTTTGTTGGGACCCAAGCATGGCTTATACAACTTTCATACTCTTTTCTAATTTAGATTTTTCTTCAATTGGTTGTTGTAGAAAAGGAGTATATGAAGCTTGGTGTTGGAAAGATTGTGAGTCGAGCGCATTTTAACATTATTGTTGGGACTCAAGCATCGCTTCTAAGACTTTTATACTCTTTTCTAACTAAGATTTTTCTTCAATCGGTGGTTTTTGTTGGCCCAAAGGCCCATCACTCTAGTTTTGATGATAATTAACTCATGTAATTATAGTACTAATGATCTTATGTTTAATTAGTGTCAGATATTTGATCAAGATCGTAGTTGGTGTTTAGCTTTAACAAAAGATTTCAAGTCAATATTTTGGAGCTAGCACACGTTGATTCAAGAGCTCGCGCATCAAGATTGCATCAAGTACTCAAGAAGAGTCTAGCTCATTGGATCAAGGTTTGTACCAAGTCAAGAAGGAGAAGAAGACCTTCAAGAGAAGATTTTCAAGGAGACTTGTGTCATGTTTGTAAGTGTCAAGATTTTTTTTAGAAGAAATATAAAGGATAGATTAGTTGGTGGATTGCTCAAGTTCATATACACTCACACACAAGATTTATATGTGTTTTCATAAAAGAGTTTTCGTTTTGAAAAATACCGGTTTAGTTTATAAGCTTCAAAATATAAATGTGTTTTATTAAAACTTATTTTAGAGCTTATTGTCAAAAACTTAGATATTTCATCATATATGTGTAGTGGATCATATCCATGCACGCTAAGCTTTAAAAGTGTTTAGAATATCTTGTTTTTGTAATTAGAAAAGTTTTAGAAAAATTGTTTTTGAAAAATACAGGTTTTTTTAAGACAAAACTTCTATATTACAAAAATAGCTCAAAATAATTGTAATATGTTTTGATTTTTAAACAAATATGTTTGTACATCAAAGTATATTAATGAACTTATTTTTGTAGAATTTATGAGAATTTATGGGATTTTATTGAAGGAAAAAGACCAAGTTTTAAATCCCTAAAGCATGTATTCTGGCCTTCTGCCAGTCGACCGCACGGTGGACCGAGCCAGAGGTCGGTCGACCGGGCAGTCAACCGATGTGCAAAAAAACGTGTACAGCTTTGTTTGGTTGGAGGGCCGGTCGACCGTCAGAGAATTCTGCTCTCTAGAACTGGCCCCGGTCGACCGGGCGGTCGACCGGCAGAGAGCTTCTGCTCTCTATATCCAGGTCACGTTCGACCGGGTGGTCGACCGATGGCACAATGGTTAGAAATCTGACCATTGGCCGGTCGACCGGGCGGTCAACCGACAGCAGAAAAGTCTGCTGAGTTGTCCCCAACGGCTAGTTTTTAGAGCCTATTTATATGGGACTGTTTTGGGCTGTTTTTAACAAGATCTGAAGAGAGCTTTTGGGCTAGTTTTTCCTACCTATTTTAGTGGTTTTCTCTACATGTTTTAGAGCCAATATTTTCAAATCAAAAGGAGAGTTTTTCAAAAGTGATTTCTTTAGTTTTTCACCACTAAATCAATTCTAGTTTTCTCACACACACTTGAGCTTTCCATTGCTATATCTATCCTATAGGAGAGTTATTGTGAAAGTACTTTTAGGAGATCAAAGTGTTTAGATCACCAAGTATTCAATCTTGTATTTGAGGAGGCGAACTTGTGGGTTTGTGTTGTTTCAAGTTGTTGTGGGAGCTCGGTGTAGAGGTGCGGCCTCGGCAAGCTAGTGTGCTTGCGTGTGTAGTTCTTGCGGGAACAAGTGAGGGGACTAGTGAGTCTAAGAGTTCTTGTGTATACTCCTTGTAGGTGTTACGGCACCGAGTGATCCAGTGGGATTGATCCTAGTGGAAACCCTTCATAGTGTTGAAGGTGGGGACGTAAAGTAAGAGTGCTCGAACCTCGAAACAAATCTCTCGTGTTTGCGATTGCTCTCTCTATCTCTCATTTGTGTTTATATCTTGCATGCTTACATTGCCTTTATTTTTATATGCTTGATATATCTTGTGCTTAAATTGATATATGCTTGGGTTGTTTGCTCACACTTGTATTCAACCAAGAGAGCCATAGCGGCACCTCGACTCTTATCTAGAGGAATCTTGAGAAGATATTCCAGAGCCCTTCACCGGAAATTCGGCTACACTCTTAGGTTATACTTTGTGTATTTAACATAATAGTTTTGGTTCGCTTAAATAGTTTTAATTCCGCATTAATTGATCATTAGATTAGCTAGTCACCAATTCACCCCCCTCTAGGTGATTTCATTTGGTATCAGAGCTTGGTGCGCTTGATTTGGGTCAACAACCTAGAGTTAAAGATCCTTATTTTTGGCTAATCACAATATTTATATACACACATGGATTTCATGTCACCTCCCACTTTTGATATTCTTAACATCCAAACTTGGAAGGTTAAGATGTCAATGTATCTCAAAGCCTTAAGTATTCATGTTTATTTTGCCACTATTAAAGATTCTTATTGTTTAAATGGCAAACATCTAGAGGCTAATATAAAAGTCATTCATGCTTTAAAGTCAACCCTAAATGATGAATATTTATCTAGGGTTTCTAACTTTGATTTGGCTTTTGTAATATGGAACACTATAGTCTCCCTTGGCAAACAAAAGTAATACTATGCGGGGAGCAACTCGGATGATGAAAGTGATGCTTCCAACTTATGCTACATGGTCCAAGGGGATAACCCCCTTGAGGTAAATTCTGAATCCGAGCTTGATGAGGATGTTGACATATCTTATGATGATCTTGCTTCATTTTGTCAACAACTTCTTGAAAAATATGACTTACTTAAAAAGGATAATAATAAATTGAAAAAGAACAACACTTTTTTGTTAAAAGAAAATGATTCTCTTAAAAATAAATTTGCATGTTTTTCAAAAGAAAATGATATGTTGAAAAAGGATAATATTTTCTTGACTTCTAAATTAAAAGATCTTTGTGAAGGAATACTTCTTTGAAAAATAAAATTATTTTGGTGAAAAAAGATAAGGAAATTGCTTTGGAAGAAAATAACTCTTTGAAAAGAAAAATTGTTTCAAAAGAAAAAGAAAACATTTCTAAAAAGAAAAGGATGTTGATTCTCATTCTCACCATGCTTTTCATGCTTCTATTGATAAAAATGAGATTCAATTTTTGAAAAATAGAATAAATTGCTTGAGCTCAACTTTAAGCAATTGTGCATTCAATCATAATAGATTGGAAACCTTGTTTCAAAAGAAACAAGCTCCACATGTTCGTGTACATCACCCACGGCACACATATGCACACTTTGCGTATCATGATCACACTCATATACATTGGCTGCTAGAGTGTACAAATGTACACATTGCGGCTGCAAAGACCATTTAGCAAAGTTTTATTTTGATAAGATAAACTATATTAATTTTGCTAATAAAAATGTTTGGGTTCCAAACAATGCTAACCCTCGTGGACCCAAAAGAAAATGGGTATCAAAATCCCTATCTCTTGTGTTTGATGGAGGTGTGGGCTCTCACATGACATGAAAGAATTGGTGCCTTGGTGGTGGATGAATGGGCTAGATGGACATTGAATTGATGCATCACTATCAAGGAAGTTTGGTGGGAGGACCACCATGGTTTGGAGATATAGAGATGTACCCTAATGGTTTCAATAACTATCTCTAACTCTTTATTTGTTTTCATGCTTTTAGATTATTAATTTTTAGCATATTTTTTATGATTGTTATTAAATGTCATGTTATTTAGACTTATGACATACATGAATAGTAATTGAGATACACTCATGTTCATATGAATTCATATTTTGTGTTCTTACTTTAGTTTAGCTATTATGTATATCATTAATCTAAAAACATGTGCATTTACCTTTATTTCTCACACTTGAGCTTATCTACTATCCTATCTATTAGGTTTTTTGTTTTGTGAGAAAAAGAATTGGTTTGTGGTTGAGATAGACCACCAAGTTGTAAACCTTCCATTGATTGTGATATCCCTCTACTGAGAGGTGATTGAGTTGTCTCCCTCAAGTGTGAGGTGATAGTGGAAGTGGTATTTGGCTCCCTCTAGTGAGAGGTGGAGATTGTATTGGAATCCCTTAAGTGTAAGGTGATTGTGTTTGAGTGGCTTTGTGCCTAGCCTCTAAGTGTAGAGGTTGTGTTGTATTTGAGAGAGGAGTTGTGTACTCCCGATTATTGTATTGCCCAAAATCCTCAGTGGAGGTTCCCTGTGTGGGAAGTCCTGTGTGGACGAGTTAGTGGAAATCCTTCTGTGTGAAGGCGGGGACGTAGAGCTGTGTGCTCGAACCTCGAAACATATCCGTGTGTTTGCGATTGATCCAGTTTCTCTTTCTCTCTCTTACTTTGTGCATTGATTCATAGTGTCATATCATATACATGCTTGGTTTGTTTGTGTGCCTCATTTGTGTTTAACCACGATAGATTCATATAGCACCTCAACTCTTATTCAGAGGAATCAAGAGGAGTTAGTCCAGAGCCCTTCACCGGGAATTCGGCTACACTCGTTGGTTACACTAAGTGTGTTGTAATTAAGTTTTAATTTTCGCATTATTGTTCATAGATTAGCCGTACACCTATTCACCCCCCCTCTAGGTGTACTTTCAATTGGTATCAGAGCCTACGCTCCTGATATTAGGTTTAACCACGTAGGAGTGTGATCTCGGTTTTGCTAATCTATCATTTGCTTTTGTACACTTATATTGTTTACACACACTCATGGACTATATGACCCCTCCTATGTTTGATACTTCCAACATTGTTGTTTGGAAGGCTAGGATGTCCATGTACCTAAAAACCCTAGGCTTGCATGTTTTCCTTGCCGCTACCAAGAAATACTATCTTGGTAATAGCAAGCATATAGAAACCAATGCACAAGCCCTTGAGGCACTTAGAAGCACGCTTAACAAAGAATATCTTATGATAGTTTCTAACTGTGATTCCGCCTTTGCAGTGTGGAACACTTTGATCTCCTCCAAGCTTCAAACGCCAACCTTTGTGGAGGATGAATCTGGTGGAGAATCTGAGCAACAATGCTACATGGTCTAAGGGAATGACTCCCTTGAGGTATATTCGGAATCTCAATTAGATGATAATGATACTAGTTCTTCTAGTAATATTATATTGATGCAAATGCTTTGAATGAAGAACTTTCAATTGTTTGTGAAATTTCTTGAAAAATATAATCTTTTGAAAAAGAAGAGTTTTGGACTAAAAGAAGAAAATAAGGATTTGTGTTAAAAACTTGATTTGGCTTTACAAGAGAGGTTGAGATTTCAAATGAGTGTGACTCTTTGAAAACCTAACTTGAACTTGTTTTAAATGAAAACAAGATTTTGAAAAATAAAATGATTGTGAAAATGTTTTGAAGAAAAATGAAACTTTAACTTCAAAACTTGTTTTTGTTTTAAAAGAAAATGATTCTTTGAAAATAAAATTGTTTCTATTTCAAAGGAATTGGATTTGATTTCTAAGAAGAACATTTTTTTGAAAAATGATTTAGATATACATGTTTGCCATGCTAGTATAGCTTCTCCTTCTAGCATATCTATTGCATGCACCTCTTCGTCCATGATTGAAAATGATATTTGTATGCTTAAGAAGAGTGTGGATTGTTTGGGCTCCACTTTGAGCCATTGTTCTTTGAACCATACACGTTTGGAATCCATGTTTCGAAAGAAACAAGTTCCTCCTGTGTATGCACACAAATCATGGCATACACATGCTTCCCACGTTCACACCCATCACACAATGTATGCTCATGTGTACACATGTACATATTGTGGACGTAAGGGCCACCTTGCTAAGTTTTGTTATGATCATATACATGATTCAAATTTGGCAACTAAATTTATTTGGGTTAGGAAAGAAGCTAACCCCCATGGACCCAAAAGAGTGTGGGTACCAAAGACTACTCCTATTTTATTTGATGTAGGTGTGGGCTCTCACATGACGTGAGAGTAATGGTGCCTTGAGGTGGATGCGTTCCGAGCTTAAAGAGGACTATTTGGATGCATCACTTTCAAGAAGAGTTTGGTAGGAGGACCAACATGGTTTGGAGACATAAAGATGTACCCTCATCGCTTTTGGTAACGATCTCTTACTCTTCATTTATGTTTATATGCTTTTCAAGTCATTGATTTTTAGTATGATTTGATGTTTCTTGATTATTATGTTAAATGTCATGATTATTAGACTTGTGATATGCATGATTAGTATTTGAGATCACTTATGTTTAATATGGATTTATACTTTTGTGATTCTCACATTTGTTTTAGCTATTGTGTATATTATAGATCTAATGCATATGCATTTACCATAAAGATCATATGAGTTTTGTTTTGATTTCTATGCTTCATGTTTAGATTACATGTTTAGATGTTAGTTTTCATTAAAACTTGGATATATACTTGTACAACTTGTGAGCCACAAATAGATTATTATATGTTTGTGCTTGATTGCTCATTTGTACTTATTAGATGTACTAGTATAGTCTAGTTTTGATGATTCATACATTTTTACTTGTATTACCATGTTTTTCATGTTTATGTTTAACTTCATGTATATGTTTATTTTGTCTAAACTATTAGTTATACATATACATCCTTGAGTCACTTTCCTTCATGCATATAGTTATGTGGACCCGTTCATGTCTGGATATGTATGTATACTCTAGTTTGTACAAGACATATATATACCTTGAAGGATTTCTAGTTTTGATGATTTTCATGTTTTTAAGGAATTTCATATTGAGCTTATTGCCTATTTTCATGACTATGTCTTTCACAAAACTTGTACACTCATATCACTTGATGTTTTCTCATGATTTAGTTTTCATGAGTATTATATGTGCTATATAGATTTTGAGTGACATTGGTTTAGTGATTTTCATGTTTTATGGAATATATTTTTGTTTTATTCCTTACTTGAAGGATTTCGTACTAGTTTTCAAATTTTTCGTATAACTAGTTGCGGTATTCTTCATTTGGTAGATTTTTTTCAAACATACTATATTTTTAAACTTACTTTTGAAAACCCCTACCCTTCCAAGGGCGGCTGGTTGGGCGACCATGCCTTGTATGCTCATTATTGAAAATCTATTTAAAACATATGCATGAATGGGTGGTAGAAAATATGAGTTATACACTTGATCTTATTGTGTTTTTAATTGATATCATTGTATCTTTTCAATTGGTATCACTATTGACATTCTTTTTCTATACTCATATATGTTTTTATATATGTATGCTTACACTTCAAATTGTAACAATTTCGATTGGTATTTAATTTCTCATACATATATATATATATATATATATATATATATATATATATATATATATATATATATATATATATATATATATATATATATATATATATATATATATTGTATTTGTGCTTACTATATCTCTATATCTTTGAGCACAAATTTTGGTTATGCTAAGTTTGATTTCTTAAATGTCTATTATATTTCAATTGATTATTTTTCAATTGGTATTTTATACAAGCTTATGCATCATTTTGCTTGGCATTTCATAAAGAGGGAGAAAATCATATTTCACCTTTTAATTGGTTTTGTTTACCTTTGGTATTTTACTCCCACACTTTATGTTGAAAAATGATTGAAAAATGATATTAATTTTTTTGGTATCATTCGCTCTTAATGAAAATCATTTTCAATTGATATATGTTTCATTTTTAATATTGGTATCAAACACTTTAAATTGATATTATTCTCTATTTGGTATCTCTATTGTAAAATGAGTTTTGTGTTTAAACCAAAAAGATTGGTTTATGTTTTTCAAATTGGTATCAAAAGTGAAAAATATTTTCAATTGGTACTAATTTTTACAATTGGTATCAAGATTACCTATATGTTTATATTTTTCAATTGATATCACAATTTTTTTTGGTTGATTTCTTCAAAATGTTTTATTTACTTTCAATTGGTATTCAATTGGTATAATATGTGCATGTTTATTTAAATTTATATTAAAAATATTTATTTTATGTACTTTCAATTGGTATGTTTTATTTATTTTCAATTGATATCATGATGCACTAAATTGATACATTTTTTTCAATTGGTATCATAATGTTTTGATTTGATTTCACCCCTTATTGATTTTTTTTGTTTCGGACAAAAAAGAAGAGAACATTGTTTTATTATTTATTGAACCCCTTTGTTGATGATTGACAAAAGGGGGAGAAGTATTTGAGTATATATGCATGTTTATAAGTCTATATCAAAGTTTGTTTCATATTGGTATCAAGAAAGTTTGTTTTATGTTTTGATGTTTTGTTGATATTGGTATCAAAAGCATGGATATTAGTATCAAGAACATATTTTGTTGTTTTGTTTTATTGGTATCAAGAACTTTTGTTAAAATTTTTATTGTTGGTATCAGGAGCTTTTATTGATTATCTTTCAATTGATATCAAGAGCTTTTATTAATTGGTATCAAGAGCTTTTATTGTTTTTATTGATAAGCTTTCAATTGAAATTTTTATTGGTATCAAGAGCAATTATTTAAAGAACATGTTTATTCTAAGTTTATATTTTCAATTGGTATTTAAGAACATGTTTATTTCAAAAAGTGGGAAAAGTAATTTATTTTAAAATTTTAGTATCAAGAGCATGTTTCTTTCATTGTTTTTTACATGTTTATGCATATTCAAGTTTAATATTCATTGCATATCTTATTGTTTATTGTTATGCATGTGTTAAGGGGAAGCTTCTTTGAAGCTTAACTTTAATCCATGCATATATAAATCCATGAGTTTTGTCATCAACAAAAAGGGGGAGATTGTTGGCCCAGAGGCTTTCCACTCTAGTTTTGATGATGATTAACTCATGTAGTTATAGTTTACTAATAATCTTGTGATATTCAGTTTCAGATATTTAACCAAGACATTAGTAGGTGATTAGCTTCAACAAAGGTGTTTTGGAGCTTTCACATGATGATTCAAGAGCTCGAGCGTCAAGTTCATATCTTGCACTCG
Source organism: Agave tequilana (assembly GCA_038442645.1). Classification (NCBI taxonomy): domain Eukaryota; kingdom Viridiplantae; phylum Streptophyta; class Magnoliopsida; order Asparagales; family Asparagaceae; genus Agave; species Agave tequilana. Next base: position 64,345 of record JAVJIF010002269.1, read on the forward strand.
GATGGAGTCAAGCTCGGTGGATCACATTTGGATCGAGTCGACTTGATGACGGCGCTCTACAAGAAGACCTCAGTTTGTTTTAGAATAGTTAGTTTAGATCCATTATAAAGATTAGATAGTATGGTATGCTCAAGTTCACAACACACGCCCGTTTCATATTTTGGTTTTGGTTTTCGGTTTAACCGATCTTGGTTTTCATGAATAGAATTGAATCAAAATAAGTTTACATGATTTAATGTATATTAGATTTGATCTATATACATATATGCTTCATCTATTTAGAAAAACTTATTTTTATACACTATTCATGTGTTTGGAGTTTTGTATTTAGACAAAACCTATTTTTGGATTTAATGTCAAAAACATTGATTTATATTTCTTTCATGTATATTGGATTCTATCCATATACTATATACTTCAAAGTTGTTTAAATATCTTGTTTTCGTATTTACATGTATTTTGAAAAAATCGGATTTCCATTTCAAAGATACAAGTTTTGAAAAATACTGAATTTGGTTTAAGGCAAATATTTCAAGTCATAAAAATGGTTCAAAATGTTTGTAACATGGTTTGATTTTTACTCAAACATGTTTGAATTTCAAAGATATAACAAGAACCTATTTTGTAGAATTTTAAAGATTTTATGAGATTTATTTGACAATAAAAAGACAATTTTTTAAGTTCTGAAAATCAGCTGTCAGGCTCTGGCGGTCGACCGGACCAGTGTTCGGTCGACCGGACTGGTCGATTGATGTGCACGAGACGTGCACAAAGGTCAAGTTGGCTTGGTCGGTCGACCGTACGGTCGACCGACTGAAGTCACCCCACTCTCGAGTGGGGATGGTCGACCGTAAGCCTTGGCCCGGTCGACCGGGCGGTCGACCGGCCAGAGAGCAATTGCTCTCTGGATCTGGCACAGTCGACCGGAGGGCTCAACGGTCGATTTTTTGACCGTTGGCCGGTCGACCGGAAGGGTATTCTGGCCCTTTCCAGCTGCCAACGGGCAAATTTTCTTGGGGGTTAAAAATACCCCATTTGAAGTTGGTTTTTGATAAAAATTTCAAGCGCTAAAATTTCTATCTTCTCTAGTGTTTTAATACAAGTTTTCAAAAGAGTTTTCAAGTCAAAAGATTTCATCTTTACTTTGTTTTAAAGGGTTGGAAAAATCAAGAAAAGGGAAAAGTCTTTGGGATAGTTTTTGATCTTCACTTTATATTTATTCTAGAAGTTTTCCTAAGAGTTTTTCTTTGTGTTTTTGATTTCCAAACTCTTTATTTCTCACACTTGAGCTTATCTACTATCCTATCTATTAGGATCTTTATTTTGTGGGAAAAAGAATTGGTTTGTGGTTGAGATAGACCACCAAGTTGTAAACCTTCCATTGATTGTGATATCCCTCTAGTGAGAGGTGATTGAGTTGTATCCTCAAGTGGTGAGGTGATAGTGGAAGTGGTATTTGGCTCCCTCTAGTGAGAGGTGGAGATTGTGTTGGAATCCCTCAAGTGTGAGGTGATTATGTTTGAGTGGCTTTGTGCTTAGCCTCTAAGTGTAGAGATTGTGTTGTATTTGAGAGAGGAATTGTGTATTGTATTGCCCAAAATCCTTAGTGGAGGTTCCCTGTATGGGAAGTCCTGTGTGGATGAGTTAGTGAAAATCCTTCTGTGTGAAGGCGGGGACGTAGAGCTGTGTGCTCGAATCTCAAAACATATCCGTGTGTTTGCGATTGATCCAGTTTCTCTTACTCTCTCTTACTTTGTGCATTGATTCATAGTGTCATATCATATACATGCTTGGTATGTTTGTGTGCCTCACTTGTGTTTAATCATGAGAGCTTCATATAGCACCTCAACTCTTATTCAGAGGAATCAAGAGGAGTTAGTCCAGAGCCCTTCACCGGGAATTCGGCTACACTCGTTGGTTACACTAAGTGTGTTGCAATTAAGTTTTAATTTCCGCATTATTGTTCATAGATTAGCCGTACACCTATTCACCCCCCATTTAGGTGTACTTTCAAATACATCAAATATTTTCTCTCCTTTCCAAAATGCTTTTTGAAAATACTATCATTTTTTTCTTTCTTTACGGATTTTATGGGTGTAGTTTACTGAAAACCCTTACGGAACAACACTCGTCCCTTAGGGGTAACCTAGAGGTTTAACGGCTTATTGCACGTGCTAAGTGCAATCATGATTCCTACAAAACTAAGATTAGGATAGTTAGATTAGTTTTTTTTTTGTTTTACTCGAGAGCGAGTAAAAGATAGGTGTGCGGGTGTGAATGGTCATCAATAATGAATATTTTTAGTCATATTTTCATACTTAATTTTTATAAAACATTACTATTTAATTCATTTATAGTTTAGTAATGTGCAGGCCTCAATAATCAAAAGAAAACCCAAAAGAAGCCAAAAGCCCACAATTATTATGAAAATAAATATTAATTGAGAAGATAAAGGAAGCGTCTAGTCTATCCCATTTAAATTTAGGTTTTAAATTAATATAATTTAAAAGCTAGAGGAGAAAAAGGATAGAATAAGATAAATTCTCATCCCAATTGAAGATAAAAGTGGACTTCTATTCAAATTCCAGTTGCTTACACTACAAGTCAAAGAAAAAGGGAGAAAATTTGAATTTAACCCGAATCTAGAGATACTTGATCTCCAAGTTTATCTAGGAGATCAAAATATTTCAAAATTTGTGGATCAAATGAAGATTCTGAAGATAGATCTCCACATGAATAGACGAGATGAAGCCCTGCGCCAAACACGTGACCAAACTCAACAAAAAAGCCACAACAACCCATTTTTTGCCCCCAAAATGCGTCTATCCTAGGGCCGCGTGCATCGAGTTTTGGAGAAGGTGTTTTACTGAGACTCTACTTCTAAGATCTCCTATAAATACTCCTGAAGAGCAACAAGGGGGAGGCATCTCAGAGATTCAAGCTTAGGGTTTTCTTTAGATCTATTTTCTTTCCAAATTTTCATTATAATTTTCAAGTTTTTTTTTTTTTTTACTTTGAAGAAGATTTGTGAAGGAGAAGCTATTAAAATTCGAGGTGACAGATCAATATAGGGTGCTTTCGTTCTTTTCATATATTCTTTATTATTTCTTGCTTTTTGTTCTTTATTTTGCTTCTTTATTTCATGCAATCTTCATATTCAAAAATCATGCTTTGTTTCTCTTCCACCATGAGTAACTAAATCCACTTTTCATGACTTGCTAATATCACCACCATGGATTCATAATATTAAATAGAGAACCCAATTAAATTTCAGACATGCTTAAACCCTAATTTATCTTGAAGGTACTTGATGATGATAATTAGGTCTACTACTTGGTAGTACTCTTTAACAATTTTTCTTAATTTATACTTGACCATTGTCTTGACATTTTAATATTAAATTTTAAATAGTGCTATTTCAATTAGAACTTAGTTATTTGTCTTATCTGTTTTACTTGAATTCTAAGATAATTTATCATGTTTAGGGTTTAGCATGAAGGAATCTCTAGTTGGTATTATTTGTTTATGGTGGTAGATTATTAGTAGGTTGTGATCTTTCTCTACATTGTTACTAAAATCAAACTTCTTTCAAACAATTTCTTTCTTTAAGTTCTCCAAACAAAGAAGGTGTAAGGAAACAACAATATTGAAATGCTTCCATCACATCTCTCCCTGAGGTTCGACCCGTATATCCCTCGCTACATGGTTAAATTGCGAAGATTCAAAGTCAAAATCAATCACAGACACTTTTCATATTCTCTGTATTCTTTTGGCAATCATATGATGTCCCTAGGGCCAACATCTATCAAGTTTTATTTAGGGTTGAGTTGTGTGAGTGGGGAGGTGGTTTTTAGGCTAAGGGAGGGTAATGACTTCCCACCTTATCTTGTATTGGATTTTGCCCTTATGTCTGATTCGTGCAAGTGTGCAAGTTAGACAAGAATTAAAAATACAAAGTAAGTAAATCACCCATGTGTTTGTCCTATGCTATATGCAATGCCATATGTACACCTCAATCTAAATCACAACAATAAAACAAAATGCAGTATATTGGAATGAAATCGATATGTGCCTACGATGCAAATGTCTAAACTGTATTAAAAGCGTCCAATTAGTGATTTTAGTTTTTAATTATTGCAGTGTTCAGGCAAAATTACAGAAACTAGCAGCAGAATACAACAAGATATAGCATTTAAAAGAATCCTGCAAAACTTTTGTCTAGAGGCTGAAGCAGGCCCCGTTTCCATGGCTACAAAACCATGGCCGCGGCAATTTAGTGGAACTGGCCCCCTGCTTTCCAGAGCAGTGAAATGCAAGCAAACTTAGCTTTCTTCTATTCTTAATTTTTTTAATAATTGATCTGCATATCAAAACAGAGAAGAAAATATTAACAAAAATGTGAGTTCAAACCATTCTCATCTCTGACAACAGCGCCAAAATTTGATCGAAAGGGAACCATGCACGAAAGTGTGCATTTGAAATCAATATTTTAAGTATGTGTGTTTTGACATGCTCGATACTTTCGTTATAGCATATAGACTATACGGGTCGAATCCACAAGGATGGGAGGTGATAGAAGCGTTAACAGTTCTTCACATTATTTTTTTAAAAAGTACTTTTTTGCTTAAGAAAGAGAAAAGAAACAAAAGAAAAGTTAGAAGTGATAGGTGGAGAAGGTGATGAAAACGACAACAAAAACAGAGAGTGAAAGATGTGATTTTGGTAGAGAAAAGAAATAAGAAACAGAAGGCAAGGTAAAACACGAAGTAGAAAGTGTGGTGAAGTGATTTGAAAAATGAAAAAGAGAAGAACTTGTGTTGAAGAAGATGAAAACAATGGTGAAATAAGAAGGAGATGAAAACAACAATAGAAAAATGATAAAGTGGTTTTGAAATTGGTTTTTTAAATGAAATAAAATTAAGAAGAAAGTTCATGGCTACTAACTACAAAGTGATCCACTAATTATGCTTACCTGTTAGTGATAGTTGTCTTACATGGATCCTTAATCATCACTAATCCTTAGCTTCTTCAAGAGATGTTTCAAAGCATGGAATATAAGGTAGTTCTTCACATTCAAACTTGCATCGAGAGTAAGCTAATACAAATATTAGATCATCAAAATTGTTAGAGGCAAGCATGAAATAAGAGAGTTAACTTGTTAGTAAGTTAGATGTTAGAATCCATCATCATGAACCATTAATGGCTCTTATAAGAGTAAGACCTTGTCGAGGCTATTAAATTCATATGGATTATCAAGTAAGAAATTAGATGATTAGTGATTAGTAGTTAAATTGCTATGAAAGAAAAGTTAGCAAGTTGTCATGTTAGAGGTTAGAGAAGAAACCATGAAAAAAAAAGAGAAAGCTTTCGTAGGTTGTCACTCTCTATTACATCAATCTCTCTCTCTTTCTCTCCTGAATCAACTCTGCCCAATACATGATGTAAACCAAAAATAAAAATACAAAAGAAGAAGAAGAAGAAGAACTACACTACACCACACTAAAGAAGAAAAAACCAATGAACATATTTTTAAAAAAATTTGATACAAATGAACATAATCAATTGAAAGAACCAATTGAAAGAAACAATCTTTTTATGAATTGATACCAATGAAAGGACATGATATTAATTGAAAGTAAACACCAAATTTTTTGGTAAACACTATAATCCTTTTGCAATAAGGATACCAATTTGAAAATAATACCAATTTAAAATTATTGATACCAATATTGAAAATATAAGCATATACCAAAGGAAAATATTGTTCGTCATAAAGAGTAGGAGTAAGATACCAATTGAAAAGTAAAATCAATTGAAAGATAAAATAAAATTTTTCTCCCCCTTTATGAAATACCAATAAAAACAATACATAAGCTTGTATATGATACCAATTGAAAAACAATTTACATTAAGAACTAAATCAAGCTTAGCAAGAGATAATTTGTGCTAGAAATGTGTGGCATATATGTTTAAAACACAAGTAAACATTTATATGTATGTATCAGAGTAATATAATATTACTTCAGATATGATCCATACATATATAAAAGACATGAGTATACAAAATGAATTTTGATACCAATTGAAATTAAATTTTAGTTGACAAAACAAATATTGGTACTACTTGTAAAAATGTTAAGATATCAATATTAGATTTTGATATCAATTGAATGTGAATGATACCAATTGTAAGTACCAATTGAAATGAAGCATGAAATACATTTTGACACCCCAAAAATATAAATACTAATTATAAATTAATGCAAAGCTTGTAAAGATGCTTTGTGCTTTTAAAAAATACAAAGACATTGTAAAATAAGCACAATTAAGATCATATATATGTGTGTATGTATGAAAATGGAAATACCAATTGAAATTTGAAGCACACATATATAAGAAAACACATACAATATACAAAAATAGAGTTCCATGAAGATCATGTGTGTAACTCATACCTACCACTCTATTCATGCACAAGTTTAAAAGATATTCAATAAGGGTATATAAGGTATGGTTGCACATCCAACCACCTTTAAAGATAGGGGTTTTCAAAAATTATGATTTGAATTATTTTAATATATTTGAAACTCTATCAACTAAAGAATAAAGACTAGTTTAGAAGATAATTTTGAGAACTAGTAAATCCTTCAAGGAAAGAATAAAATAATAAGTATCACATGAAAACATGAAAAACACACAATAATTGACGCTTCAAAGTCTATAAAGCACTAAAGATTATCATGAATCCAATATTATGAGTAAACAAGATGATGTAGAATGCAAAAATCATGTAATAAGTATAATCATGAGATAGGCAATGAAGCTCATATGAAATTCCTTTATAAACATGAACATCATAAAAATTTTACATCAAAACAATACAAACTTCAAGGTATATGTATGATTTGTCTAAACTAGAGTATATATGCATATCCCAAATATAAATGAGTTCATAATAAAATATTGCATGAAAAGCAAGTGACTCTAGGATAGACATGTATATCTAACGTTTTAAATAAAATTAATATATACATGAAGCTAAGCACTTTTTTTATGAAAATATGTATAAAAATAGGGAATACATGTTAAGATGTAAGAATCATCAAAACAAGGTTATACAAGACATCTAATGGGTACAAGTGAGCAATAAAATACAAACACATAACTAGTTGTACGAGTATAACACTAGTTTTAATGAAAATTATATTTATACAAGTAATTAAAAATATGAAGTGGAAAATCATAAACAACCATGATTATTAGGGTAAATGCACGTGTTTTAGAGTTAGGATATACACAATAGCTAAACTATAGTGAGAACACAAAATAATAGTTCATATAAACATGGGTGTATCTCAAATACTATTTATGTATATCACAAGTCTAATAACATTGCATTTAATATAATGAACATTAAAACCAAGACATGCTAAAAATATTTATATGAAAGCATGTAAAAAAATTAAGGAGTTAGAGATAGTTACTAAAACCAATAGGACTAATCTTTAGGTCATAAACCCTTGGTGGTCCTCCCATCAAACATCCTTGAAGGTGATGCATCCAATATAGTGTCCATCAAGCTCAAACACATCCACCATCAAAGCACCAAAACCTTCACGTCAAGTAAGAGCCCACACCTACCTCAAATCCAATGGGAGTGGATTTTGTTGGTACTCACACTTTCTTGGGTTTATGAGGGTTAGCACCTTTCCTAACCCAAACAACTTTATTTGCAAAATTGAAATATTTATTCTATCATAACAAAACTTTTCAAGGTGGCCCTTACGTTCACAATGTGTACAAGTGTACACACTACATACAAGGTGTCATGTGTGTGAGCATAATAGACGTGTATGCCGTAGTTGGTGTGCATGAATATGTGAAACTTGTTTCTTTCAAAACATGGACTCTAATTTCTTTTGATTTATAGCACATTAGCTCAAAGTGGAACCCAAACAATCTATACTATTCTTTAACATGCAAATATCATTTTCAATTATTGAAGAAGAAGTGGAGCATGCATTTTTATCAATAATGGGTATAACAATAGAATCATGAAAAGAATGAGAAGCCAAATCGTTTTTAAAAGAAATATTTTTATTTGAAATAAATTCTAACTCTTTTGAAATTAAAACAATTTTATTTTTCAATGAATCTTTCTCTTTTAAAACAGTTTCAAGTTTTAAAGACAAAACCACATTTTCTTCAAAACATCATTACAATCATTTTTATTCTTTAAAATTTTGTTTTCTTTTAAAGTAAGGTCAAGTTGAGTTTTCAAGGAGTCTCTTTCACTTGATATCTCAACCCTCTCTTGTAAAATAATGTTTAGCTTTGAAAATAAATTTTTATTTTCTTTTTTTAATTTAGAGCTCTTTCTTTTCAAAACTTTGTACTTTGAAAGCGAGTTTTCATAAAACATAGATATATTTTCATTTAATGCATGTGCATCCATATTATCATCACAAGAAGAACTAGCACTATCAGCTAGATAAGTATCCGAATGTACCTCAAGGGAATCAATTCCTTGGACCATCTAGCAAGTTTTGTCAGATTCATCCACCAAGGGTTCCTTCTCCACATAATTTGTCGTCTGTAGCTCGGGAGAGGTCAATGTATTCCACACTGCAAAAGCGGAATCATAATGAGAAACCATAGAACATTGATCTTTGCTAAGTGTGTGCCTAAGTGCCTCTAAGGCTTATGTATTAGCCTCAATATACTTGTCATTATCAAAATAAGATTTCTTGGTTGTGGCAAGGTAAACATGCAATCTTAAGGCTTTAAGATATACACCCATCTTAAACTTTCACGTATCAATGTTGAAAATATCATATATGGGAGGGGCAAGAAAAACCATTAGTGTATAAACTTTATGTGTGCAAAGCAATACTAGATTAGCAATCCAAGATCTCACTCCTAGGTGGTTAAATCTAATATCAGGAGGTTGGCTCTGATACTAATTGAAATACACCTAGAGGGGGGTGAATAGGTGTACTAGCTAATGTAATGACAAATTATGCGGAATTAAAAATTTAATTGCAACACACTATGTGTAACCAAAGATGTAGTCGAATTATCGATGAAGGGCTCTGGACTATCTCCTCGAGATTCCTATAAATTAAGAGTTGAAGTGATATATGAAGCTCTCTTAGTTCAACATAAGTATATACACACACAAACTATATCTAGCATATGAATATTTGCAATATAAAGTAATGCAAGATATAAGAGAGATAGAGTTAAGAGACAGTGGATCAAACGCAAACAACGAGATATGTTTCGATGTTTGAGCCACTGCTCTACGTCCCCGCCTTCACACAGAAGGATTTTTACTATATTCACATAGGACCTTCCACCAAGGGACCTCCACCGAGGAATTACAACTCTACACTTAGAGTACACTACTCCTCTCTCAAACACAATCACCTCTACACAAGAGGGGTAGGCACAAAGTCAAACCACAATCACCTCTACACAAGAGGGATAGGCACAAAGTCAAACCACAATCACCTCTACACAAGAGGGATAAGGCACAAACCAAACTACAATCACCTCTACACAAGAGGGATAGGCATAAATCAAAGTGAAGAGAGATTACAAACTTGGTGGTCACAATAAACCACAAATAATACTTGGTGATCACAATAGACCACAAACAATTTTCCTCACAAAAGCAAGATCCTATAGATAAGATTAGATATGATAGCTCAAGTGTGATAAAACAAAGAGTTTGAAAAAGAACAATAACAAAGAAAAATACTTGGGAAAAACACTAAATAGATATGAAAATAAAGATCAAAACTAAGTTCCCAAAGATTATCTTTTATTTGATTTTTCCAACACTTTAAAAACAAATAAAAGATAAAACTTTTTGGCTCAAAAACTCTTTTAAAACTTGCTGCTAAACACTTGAAGAGATGAGAAGAAAGGCTCTTAGAAATCTTGTTAAAAACAGCTTGAGAGAACCCCTATTTATAGACTCTCAAGAATATAGCCGTTGGCAGCCAGAAAAGGTCATTTTTGACCTTCCGGTCGACCGGCCGGTCCACCGGCCAACGGTCATATTTCTAACCATTGAGCCAACAGTCGACCACCCAGTCGACCGTCTATGACAACATTGCCTTCTGATCGACCGCCTGATCGACCGAGCCTAAAGGCTCATAGCCTGTCGGTCGACCGCCCGTCGACCGGTACTACCCGAGAGTTGGGTAGTTACAGTTGATCGACCGCCCGGTTGACCGGCCTTATGGGCTAGCCTTGTGCACGTCTCTTGTGCATATCGGTCAACCGACCTCTGGTCCGGTCGACCGTCCGGTCGACCGCCAGCAAGCTCAGAAACAGTTTTTTAAGGATTGAAAACTTGTCTTTTTAACTCCAATAAAATCCCATAAATTCTCATAAATTCTACAAAAACAAGTTCTTATAAATAATTGAAGAACAAATATGTGTGACAAAAAATCAACACATATTACAAACTATTTGAACTATTTTTGTGATATAGAAATTAAGTTTTAACACAAAATTGGTATTTTCCAAAAATTAAACTTTAAAATGGAAATCTAATTTTTCTTAAACTTGTATAAATACAAAAACAAAATATTTAAACTCTTTTGAAGCATAGAGTGTATGGATAAAATCCAATATATATATATATATATATATATATATATATATATATATATATATATATATAAGATATATCTATATTTTTGACAATAAATCTAAAATAAGTTTTGTTAATTACAAAACTCTAAACACATGAAATAGAATCATCAAAATAAGTTTTTTCAAATATATGAAGTACAGATGTATATAGATGAAATTCTATATACTTTAAACCATATAAACTTGTTTTGATTATAGACTATTCATGATACCAAATATATGTATAGTTGAAATCCAAACCAGTTAAACCGAAAACCAAACGTATTGAACTTGTGTGTGTGCGTGTGTAAACTTGAGCATATCAACACTAGTCTATCTTACACTAGATCTAAATACAAATTCAAATTAAACAAATCGAAGTCTTCTTGTAGAACTCCTTCTCTAAGCCGACTTGATCTAAACACGATCCAAAGAGCTTGACTCCATCCGAGTTCTAGATGCGACCTTGACGCACGGGCTCTTGAATCTACATGATTTAGCTTCAAAACTCCTTTGTTGAAGCTAAACACCTACTAATATCTTGATCAATAACTGAAACTATATAAACATAAGATCATTAGTAAACTAACCTTCATAAGTTAGTCATCATCAAAACTAAGGTGAAAAGCCTCTGGGCTAACACTTGTAGGATACATGTAATCAATCCTTTAAGGTCATTTGACGGGTTTCATTTCCATCACCCATTATTGCAGTAGGGTCAGAGATAGTAATGGATTTTAATCCACCCTTAACACGAATCCACTTTCGCATGAACCAGGGTTCTGCCCTGAAGAAGGATTTTCTAAATCCTAGATAGAATTGCATACAAGATGACTTAATCAATCAATTCCAATCAAGTGTTTTCTTTATCTTGAATTTAATTTGAAGGTAATCAATTTTCAAACACTAATCTTAAGAGAATAAAATTCTCCCTAGTTAGACAGCTCTTAACTGGGTCGGACGGATTGTGAGTTTATCGGTCAAACCCGACAAACAAGCGATCAGTCCTTCCTCCAGGCCAGGCACCGCCGCAATGGCAAAGTCACCCTTTCTAAGATAAGAAGGTACCTCTTCGAAAACTTGAAAGTGTTCACCGGAGTCTTTCTACAATAGATCCACTTAATGAGCTCGAAATCCTAGTGGCTAAGTTCTAATTTATTTTAATTTAGTTCAAGCTTGGGAAAAACTTATATGCGGTTGTGTTTTTTGAGCCAAGGCACGGGTAATCACTCCCGACTTTACGTGAGGGGGACAATTTTTAAGATCTTTTTATGCAATATGCACTGATGCAGCACAAGTTCAATCAATAAGCACCTCCAAAACCCTATTGACAGGAGATTCATGGTAGGTTAGAAAATACTAACCTTTTCGGTGACTTGAAAGCAAGCAATTTTTTTGTTTTGTTCTAATTTAGTTTAGCAATGCAAATCTTGCGAGCAAACTCCTTCCTGTTATTCAAGTCTTCCTTTGTTCATGAAATATCCTTATAAAAGACAAGTTTGAAGTTAAATCTAGGGATGGTAAAGAAAAAGAAATATTTTTTTATTTTTCTATTATTTTTTTTTAAAACTAGAAAAAGATTAAATGTCGATTTTTAAAAACAAAAATTTTACAAATCCCCGAGAATGGCGCCAAAAATTTATTCGCAGTTTGAAAGTCATGAAAAACTCTATCATTTTTTGAACCACGTACAAATTATAAAAAAAAACCTAAACTTGCCAGAAAGGTTTTAGAAAAATTATGTAATGGCAAGTTAAGGGTCAAATTCACACAGACTCATTCAATCTTGGTTTAAAAATCTAAATTTAATCCTTGACCTAGTTGAGAAGTCCTTTAAAGAAAGGTGTGATGATTGTTTTGAGAACTCAAGTCTTTAATGCATTAAAAATATGAAGAAAATAAAAATAGAAGAAATACTAACTTTGTGCGAAGACTAAAAATTAAAGTGATGGAAGAAGAACGAAAACAAGAAGAGGAGAAGAAACAGATGAAACCCGAAATCGATGAAGTCTTGGTTCCTTGTTGTCGCCTTAACGTCTCGTCCTCTGAACGATGTTGAAGACACAAAGAATTAACAGAAAAGAAGCATGAACATGCATGAGATATTGATGAATTCTTAAAATAAAAATGCAATTAAAAGAAGAGAATCACATCATAAAAATAAAGAAAAGAGTGGAGGAATCTTAGACTGAAAATAGTGCACGATCTTGTAGAAGAATTTTGAATTTTATTCATAAATCATCATTATAAAACTCTTGATCTTCTCTAATCTCGTATTATAATACACAAAACTCTCCTTTCTCATTCTTTTCAGCCTCTGGTCTACATTTTTCTCAATGAATACAGGTATTTATAGAAAAATGAAAACAAAGGATAGCACAAGGAGATGGGGGAGCAAACGCTCCCCTAATTCAAAAGGCCAGCCGCGAAAATGTGGCTTGGGCCCTGTTTCCGCGGCCAGATCTTGGTCGTAGGGCCAGGGTCTGGGGATCTCCTTCGTTGATTTTTTTATCCTTTTATCTACTTGGAATTTTAGATTCTGCTCTGGATTTGATGATACATCCTTTTATCCTCAAGGAAACCGATTGGCTCTTCAAAAAATCTTTTTTTTCTTGAATTTTGATGGTATTATCTTATCTGGTAGATCCAGTCTTCATATAAGATGGCTTCTTGAACCTCTAAATTTGAATTAATCTTTATTGATTTGCTTTATCTTCAGTTGGTGATTTAAATCCTCTTAAGAATCAGATTTAGTTGGCTAGGATTTGTGCTTATCTTCTCTCTATCATATCCTGAATGAATTTAGACATTAAGATAAGTGAGTTGTAAGAATTATTACAAAATAAATGTAGGAATGTGGTAACAATTATGCAATATATGTGTGTCCAAACACTTACCATGAGATAATTGTCTGGGGGAAAGTGCTATAGGAATGAAAGTTTGCTCGAACAAATTGCTAAACTTGGATTCACTAAGCTTCGGAGTGATGACCCCGTCACCCGCTGAACTATCTCGATTCTTTAGGGTCCTCTTCTCTCTCTGATTTAACTCGGTCAGGATTTAATTTTTCAACTTAATCATTCACACATCTTTTATACGTAAGGGGTTATGACTGCTTGAACATACTCTCTTGCATGCCTGAAGTGGATGCCTGACTAACATCAACTGACTTTTTTGATTTGGAATGGGTTGACTAGAAAACTTTTCTAGTTCTCTCTCACTGATCTTAGTTGCTAACTAACTCATCTGATATTGAACCTTTGAAATCACTTGGGCATTTTGTAAGCTAGTAGCTTTCAGTTCTTGCATATTCATACTAGTTCCAGTGATGAATTTCTCTAACATAACCTCTAGGTTGGATGATTTTTGTGGAGGTTGATTAGTCTCTAATTTTGCATAATTTTCATCACATTCTCATATTTATTTCATGTAAAATTTTGCTAATAAAATCTTGCTTGCTTGATCCTAAGTCCATTGTGTGCAAATGAAGAAGAAGACCTAAATCACCATTTAATTGATGATTAAAAGCCTACCAAGTAGCCATCGACTTTAGGGTGAAGATTTTGTCAGCCCAAGGTATCAAATCGCAAATCCAGAAGATCAAGGCATCAGAAGACAATCTGGGAGACGCGCTGCCTGAAGCCAGGCGCGCGCGCGCCTGCGCTTTGGGCCACGTTCTGTTCACGTGGCCCCCTTTCCCCTGGTGCCTATAAATACCCCCCAGGGGTCTTCAGTTTGAGATATTCAGAACTTTAGCAAGTTTTTATAATCTTATTTTTAGGTTTGTAGTTATTGTTGTTGTTGTTCTAGTTGTTGTTTTAGCCATTAGAGTGAAAGAGAGAGAGTGTGTAAGTGTCGTATTTGAAGGGTGACAAGCTAATACAAGTACTACTTCTCTTTCTTCTTTCAATTTACTTGTGCTTTCCTTTGCTTTTACTTCATTGTTGTAGTGTAAATTCATTGCTCTTTACTTCTTCCTTTTGTTGTTTCTTATTGTAGTGTAACTCCCTTCCTCTCCACTTCTTTTCTTTTGTTGTTTCTTTTACTTTTATGGCTAACTAACTTTTCCAAAAGGTCTCGGGTAAGGAAGCCTTCAGCCACGGAGAAAATATTGATAGTAGCCTAAATAGGGATGATCATAATGTTAGTTGAAATGAATGTTTGTGTTGTCGTTCTCGAGTGTGGATTTCCCTCCTCAGAACACATAGATGAGAGTCTATGTGAAGACGTACTTGCGAGTAGGCCACCTGAGGGCTAATGAGCGTATGAAGAATCATGTGGAGGATGTAGAGAGTCGGGGGCTAGTTGTCGGAGCCTGCTGGATCTCGTGTAAGGGAATTCCTCCTTGGAGATTCCGCTATGACTCTGGAGAAAAGAGCTTGTAGATTGTCCAAGCGAGAGCCGATGAGCAGGTTCTGCGGATTCTTAGAAGGATGTAGGGAAGCCATTGAGAATCAGAATGCATTTTTATTAAATAATTTTTAATAAAATATATGAAACGTAAATGAAATACAAGGAGCTTTTACTTGTTTGAGGTACCTCCGGGATCTTATTTCTCGGGTTGGTGTTTAGTCAACTATTCTGTATTAACTGATTATGTGCTACGGTTGATTCGGAGATGGGATCTCCGATTGTCTCTCTGTCTTGGAGGAGGCTTCAGGTGCAAGGATGTACTCTCAGAGATTACCTTGCTGGACAAGATCTTCAAGGTACTTACGGGAAGATCGGCATTGAGAAGTTCGATGTCCCTTGTTGCTGTGGAAGGAACAGTAGTCTCTCACTTCGGGGCAAGCAGGGTCGTGTTTTTTTGTCTTTGAAAGTTTCACCCAAGGTTGACCCTTGATGGCTTCAAAGACGTCCTGGTTTGAGAGCTTCAACGGGGTGAAGCTGTTGGATATTTGATAGGCTTGGAATTGATGTGAGGATGGATGCTTCTTGAGAGCGCCCTGTTCGCGACCCTGGAATTCAGGCCTCCATGCTGTAGCTTCGGTTTTGTTCAGTCGTCACTACTGTTGAAAGATGAATTGGTGGAGTTTTCATTGCTTTCTCTAATTGGATATATGATTGGGCTCGGTATAGGACCTCATTCCAATGGGTGATGTTATATTTCACCAGATGTTTGTATAGCAGATGAATGATCTGTAGCCCACTGATGAATGTGAAGGTGGAAGTGTCTTTGCTGTAATTGTGTACCTTAACCAACTGATTCTGAAAGTAGTCAATGTGCATTCTGAGACTGTCGAAGGGCCTCATATTAACGAAGAGAAGGTGATGTTTGTTTTGTATGAACTCCTGACGGAAGAGTATTGAGCGAGAAACAACTTGGTGAGATCTTTGATGATGTGGACTAAGTGTTGCGGAGAGAGTAGAACTAGTAGGCTATCCCCTTCAAGCTGGAGGGGAAGATCCAGCACAAATTGAGTATTTTGGGAATGGGTCACCATCTTGTCCCGATATTGGAGGAGGTGTTGAACTGGGTCGCTCTAGCCGGAGTAGCAATCGAAGGTCGGAATCATGAATTTCTTGAAAAATTCATATTTCTAGTATATCATCGGAGAAGGGAGAATTGGATGCATCAGTGGCGATGACTTTGAATCTGCAGTGGTGTGACATACTTGCTTCTTCTACTCGCTTTTGTACAAGCTCGTTGAGATCTTGGACACGGATAAACTTTTCAGTTTTCCTTCAAGAATAATCAGGTTGATCCTTCATGCGGGGATGAAGAGAACTCGATCCGTCGTCGGATTGGTCCAATGGAGCGGGAAAGGTTGTTCTTCGACGCCTCCGACTATGAGACCGCTCCTGCTTAAAGCCTCTACGACAGTAGGCCTCTCTGGCGATGGAAGTTGTACTCGAGTGTTTTGAAGGGCCTCTATCTGGGCAAGGAGCAGGTTGTTCAGGCATTTCGTCTCATCTCGTTCGCGGGCCATGCTTTCCCGATCCAGCTCTGGTTGCCCCCATTCGCAGTCGAACAGAGCTCGCTGCTTGGCCATTCCCTCCTTCATATTAGCAAACATCTTTAGGAGTTGGGTCTCAGAGTTAACGGGCACTAGATGTCCATAGTTGTTCCTTGCGAAGGCACGGAGACAATATCTTTTATGATGTGGCTGAGGCCCCCGTGGGAATAATATCCCCAGTGGTGGCAACCGATTTGCCTTTGGAGATGGTCCCTTCTCTAGTGATCAATTGTTTTTTCGGGGCCATGGCTTGTTGGAGACGCTTTTTTGATGATGGGTTTGGTATGAGAGAAATCTGAGTGTTGAGGACTCAGATCTTAATGAAAATGCCAAAATGTAGGAGTAAATTCTCAAAACGAATTTATCTATACTTTAATTTGTAACCTGGATCTAAGAGAGCAAAAAGACAACGCAAATTTACGCGAAAACCTAACTTGGGAATAACCGCGGGAAGGAAAGAGAGAATTCACTATTTGCAAAGGATTACAGTGAACTTAATAGAGCTAAAACTCTGAAATTGTCATAGAATACTGTGAAATTTTGACTTGGAGAAGGTTATTTTCTGTGCTCAATGGAAAGTCTGGTGGTGGATTTCTTTCTTTTCTTCTATGTTCTCTTGGTTATCGCCCTTTTACTCAAGGGGTCTCTCAGTGTATATATACTTGAGGAGTCTTCATTGGGAGTGCAAGTAATGCAAATTTTAATAGCGGCATGATCTGTATGTTGCAATTTTCTCGTAACGGCCTAGATTATGCCTAAAATTGCAGGAGTGATTCCTGCCATCTTCTGTAACAGTCTGCACTGAAGTAGGAGTTGTTACAACTTTTGAACCGTGAGATGATCTGGCGGCAGAACAAACTCCATAAATATAAGCGGGTGTCAATGGAATTGGTTGCAGCTGTCACCTTGCTCGGGACATAAGGAGATGATCTCTTGGTGGTAATGTTCTCGGAAGGCAGGGCATCCTCGGGTAAATGGTTCCCTCGGGACGATGGGTGCCCTGGGTCGGTTAACTCCTTGGGAGGATGAGTGCCCTCGGGGCAGTTGACTCCTCGGAAGGAGACATGTCTTTGAGAATGGCTGAGTGATATTCCCAAGAAAGTTTTACTTGGCGTATCCTGTTGTTTGTCTTTGAGAGTTTTTGATGAGAAGAGACATGTGTCTTGATTCTGGTGTAGGTCAGAAATAGACCACTATAATCCAATTGAAGAAATTACTAAAATCAAGATATATTTTTTTTTTTTCAAAAAGAGCCTAATTTAAAAAGAGCCTAATTTAAGTTTTTACAAAGAAGAATGGTGATATAACACAATGCAATTGTTCAGTAAATATGCTTGAACGCAAAACTCAACATACCATAAAAACTATGTTTAAGATAAGGAGATAAAGCTTGAATAGCTGATAAATCAAGGCTGTTCCTTGCATTTCCGCCGCATCCATATTCTGCTGCCTGCAAACAATACCACAGCATACCCTGTGGCTACTCTTTAATGTTGCGCAGACCATAAAATTCTGGGAGATCACCCAATGCTAGAGAATATGTACATCCAAATCCCATCAAGGTCTAAACTAGTGATTGCCTTCACAAACTAAAATCCCAATGATGATGAGATGGATACAGAGAGTTAACCATTACAATTGTCAATTGTGCCAAATGATACTTATAACAAGAAAACTGCAGAAATAACATGACTTCAAGGTTTGCAACAGGAAGTTACATCCCCCTGTGAAAAGAAATCAAATTGTTTCCAAGTAAAACAACACAGAAGCATAAGGGTCTTAAGATTTTCATTGGCTGCACAAAATCATTAACTTGACATGGTCTGGAAACTCAGCACGAACTCCCACCGACATAGGTTTGTTCCATATCAATCTTTTTTTGCTAGTGCAGACCGGTCACTCTGAGAACAGTCTGACAGCCTCATAGAATCACCATCTTTTTCTCTCTAGAATACTAGATCTTGCTGAAGCAAAGTCCTGCATGATGTAAGAAGCTGCAGACATAACTTAGTAGAACATGCCAGTTATGACATTGTCTAGAAAAACATATGATAGGTAATATCTGTCTGGTTCAGGTTTCAGCTTTCACCAGTGAGGGGCGAACCTCAGGTCTTAAAAAGAAAATGACCATCTGATTTTGAGAGCATCTGACCGGAATCAAAGAATGATGTCTCATAAGGACTTTTGGACAGCTGAAATTCCTGGTACTGACTGCCATTGTTATGGAGGTCAAATGGCACCACCCGCTCTTGTTGAGGCAGTGTGTGTTGGTCTTGCCAGTATCCCGCTGATGTGTTTACTGCCTGCGTTGTTGCAGGATGACCTACACTGTTGTGGTTTGTGTTCACAAAATGTGCAAGACTGGATTGTCCGGGGTTCACCGAACCCCAAGAATTAGTTGACAGAAGAGAGAGAGCACGCCGAAGATCTGGTGCTCCATCCAAGGTAGAAGCAGGAACAGATGCTTCTAGACCTGAAAATGCAGTGAAAATAATACAGTAAGTAACAGATCCCCTATGTTTGAAAGCTCCTTCGAAAGTATTAATGCCATTTACATTTAAATAACTTGTATACATTAATCTCCTGGGGAGGCTTTTACTTAGATCAATTACATGATTCTTACACACTAAAGGTCTCATGGTCTAGCTGATAGGGTGCAAATTATATAACATTTGTTTTGATCCATGTGCATTTCACTTAGGCTAAGAGATGAAACATCAGTCATAGCAAACAAAACAAACCAAACAAGAGTTTAGTAAGACTTCACAGGTGCATAGCAAAGTAGTGATGATTGATTTATGCCTTTTTCATCTTAACTACCGGTTGAAAAAAAAAAAAAGAAGGAATTATAGAAATATTCGGAGCAGTATTTGTTGTCAAGGTTAAGATCCATGTCTGGATCAGAATATCCTTTTCAAGTGGGAGAAGCATCTGAAATCAACTACCTAAACCGTGCCACATACACCAGGAACAGTAAAGATATTTGATGAGAAACTTTAAAGAGTGGCAATAAGGGCGAGTAATTTAGACATGGTCAACAAATAATAACTGATTGTACTGACAAAAACACACATAGGCCAGTAATATGTTTTCAAAGAACAAGGCTGGTTAGTGAAAACGATCCACAAATCCAATTCCCTTTCTATGCTAGTCTTTAGAGATGATATAGAGGAAACAGAACAGGTGCTGTAACAATGAGCAAGGATCTTATTGTATTTAATTCTGTGGGAGAAAAAATAAATTATTTGCCAACAAAATAATACTATGATAAGTCTATAAGAGCACAAATAGAGTGCATGACAAAAATTAAAACAATGTAAGTTGTCTTAACACGTGCAGTAGTGTCAGCCATTGAATGATAAGCAGAATTGATACAGGATTCAAAAGTATACTGCATACTTCACGTCAGACATTCACTAAAGAATAAGTTAAACAATAAGCAAAGAGCTAGTATGCCTAGGTGATGACAATATTTATGATTTTGTTGTTTTATATTTCAGCTACATGTTTGTCTTTAAGTAACAGATTGTAAGGATAAAGTTAAAATTATAATACAATGCTAGTAAAAAAGCATTGAAAAAAATGAAAATGCTATTCAAGAAAAATGTCTTATATTGCGACTAGAGACAAGCAAAAATATACAATTTAATTATATAACTTTTAGAATTCAAATAGTTTATTAATTCACCATTATGACTAAATTTTCCAATAAATCAGTATTTTTTAGGGCACATGTATTACCATGATATTGCTCAAATAAAGTCTTGCGTCTTTTTTTAATTTTTGGTTAATCTTATGCAATGCTAGTTAATCATTAATATTGCCTATAAGCATACCTAGGAAGTATTAAGTAATAATTAGTCTTGTTTAAAATGCTCTAAGTGGCTGCCTAGGTGTAAGGTACCACATATGGCCCTAGTTCTTCGATGCCCTGGGCCACTTATGTAGCCAAAGCAAAGCAGGCTGTTTAAAGCTTAAGGCGCACTTAAGCGAATCTCTTGCGAGTTTGGTTGTGCAGTATATATCCTGGCTAGCTCGATAATCTGGGTCGAACCCGCTAAGAATCATAAATCCCTAACTCAAGGCTTTGCTGCCAATTGCCTTGTCTCCACCAACGTCACAGGCTCTAATGTCAATGCCGACATCACTGAAGCTTTGATGACGATGACGATTCCGAAGGCAAATCTTTATTTTATTTTTCTTTAATTTGTTCTTACTCTTCAGTATTTCTTATCCCCTCGCTCCTCTTCTCCCTTCTCTTCTTCTCCTCCCTCATCCTCATCTCTTATGCTGCTTGCTGCTGCCGCTATTGCTACCTCTGCCGTTCCATATTGTTGCGGCTGCGGCTGCTGCTAGTGATGTCAATATCTTATATTTCTATTGCTTCTTCCTGACTTCTACTTGGTCACTTAGATGGTTAAAAACTTGAAATGTTGACTACTCGAATGATTGTGAGAATATTTGAATGGTTGGTTTATTTCGAATATTTGAATGATTTGAGTACTAGTTTTCATTTGACGATCTCATAGTTAGTTTTCAAGTTATTGTTATTTTTCAATTGAATGATTGAGTTTTTGAATGGTTTGTTTAAGTAGAATGTAACTTAATGATTGAGTACTTGTTTCCAAGTGACTGATCTCACAGTTAGTTTTCAAGTTATTGTTACTTTCAAGTTATAATCTTAATATTCATTAGAATTTCCCAAAATTTCCATATTTCCCCTAATTTGTCTTATTTTTAATTTTTTGAGTATTTTATCCACTTTCTAATTATAATTTTAAAAATTAAAAATTGTGAACACACTTAAGCGTGATTAAGCAGCTAGGGGCTAGGCGGGAGGAATGGCTGTTGTAGTGGTCAAAAATTAACCCTCACAAGATGACGCCACGTGTCCAAGCAATCAGGAGAATTCGTCACTCCATACCCTTGTGAAGTTAGTTCCGTCCACACTGAAGTCACTATTCGCCCCAAGGATACTTCCGTCCTGCTAGTTCTAATGCTCCAAGTCATCCCGAAGCTCCCTCCATTCTGGATACTTCAGTTCTGTGCAAGCCGACTACAGCAACAGAACATCCCAATCTCCGCCAACAGTTACGCAGCCTCATCTTTCCCTGCGTCATAACATGTCACACCCTCCAGCCAAAGTATTTATAGACAGAGAATTTTTCTGCATGTAATCTCAACAATCAAGCGCCAGAAATCACGACCGTTACAATAAATTGACACGTCCAGATTATGCAGTAACAAAGATCGCGCCCGTACAATCTGACTCCATGCACAGAAATCAGAAGCATAAATATACCTCCTACTCCAACGAGAGAGGGGACATTTGGATCTTCCTTTCTTCCAGTTAAACCCAGCACGAGACTTTGGCAAACAATTTCTCTAATTCCTATAACACGCGAATTATAGTGAATTCCTCTCCTCCCCGTAGTTTTTCCCGACTAAGAGTTTCTACGTAAAAATCATGGGTCTCTATTTTGTATTGTGCATTATCTTATCTCATACACACCCCCTACTCCCTAATCTCGCTTGTGGTGCTAATCGACCATCCGATTGCTCGTGAATGAAAATCTCCACCACAACTACCTAGGTCCACCTAGACACGACCATATACATGCTTATTAGCGAGCTCTATGAACTTTCAATATCATGACATTTATATTCCCATTCCAATATTATATGTTTGAGTATTTTAAGCATAAATATAGCTAAAGAGGTCTATGTGTAGTATGTTAATAAAGTGTATATGGGCATATCAATCAGGTACTCAAAATCTCTAGATCAGCATGTAAAAAACTTTTAGCATCATAAAGAGCAATAAGCTCATGCCAATGCCTGACAAACAACACAATAAGCGAATTTATGGGCTCTACTTGGACATTATCTCTTCTTGTGTCCATTTCTTAAAATGTGGACACACAGATAAACAAAACCAACCATCAAGAAGAACACTCAAATCTCTACTGAGGAAAAAAAGGTAAGATTCACTCGCAGTTTGTGTGTGGTAACAAGAGTTAGCAAGAGTTGACCATACACGCAAAAATGAATATGAGTTGGCATATAATCATTTACTTGGATAAGGATGAGAAGGTAAAGATGGAGTTTTAAAAAATATTATGCACGAGTCTCTACTTTTTGAAGAGAATTTGGAGTTAGCAATCACTCTTCATAGGAGGGAGAGGAATTGCTAAAACCCTTGATCACTCACTCCCGATAAGAAGTGATGTACCTCCTAGCTCTTTCTTTCTCCTCTTTAAAAATTTGAAAAACTACCTAATTCCTACTCCCCAACTCTTCCAACCAAACAATGCTTCACAGTCCATGAGTGTAGAGTCTGTGACCAGTACTTTATAAAAAATTTCAACTCATTTTAAAGGCATTTATTCTTCACCTACAATTAAAAGTATTGCATAAAAGCATTACCTTGACTGAGGACTTCGGCTGTGGTGCCCTTGAATGGCAATAGCTTGTCTAAGTCATGAGGAAGAGCAGGAACTGTATTTGATAGCTCAGAGTTAGCAAAGTGCAGCTGTCCATCCATCCCTCCTGCTTTTGTTGACTTAATCCAAGACCCTTTTGAATGAGTGAGGCTGAAGCCACACGAGTCTTCCCATGTGGAACTAGTAGCAGTGGGCCTCATATGGCCAAATGGAGCTCTATTTAAAAGAAAACTCATCTGTTGCCTATCATCTGTGCAGATAACAATGATTTCAACGAGAAGAAAAATATGCAAAGAGCAGTCACTACTATACAAAAGTGCAACACATCAACTTAGCTTCCTCTCAAGCAAGGAAAAAAAATTGCAGCTGGTCAAATCAACAGATACAAAATATATAGGAAATAATCTGCTCAAAGTCATCCTCCACGGTGGTCAAATCGTACAAGCAATCAGGTTAATCCCTCAATCTGGTATGCATGATCCTGGCATGTCTGTAGCAATTGGGATATTGTATATATGACAAAAGTTGCCAGTAATAAGGTTGAAACAAAGAAAACTGATGCAGTTAAATAATTAGCAGACTGTTACGGCCATTCAAAGAACTATGTAGACAGACATTATGCTAGATAATTGAAGCAAAACATAGCAGGGCACCAGTTAATAAAATCAAGTTAACCCTTTTTTATGTGTAATAAGTATTAACTGTGAATTTTTAGTTTCAGGTTATGTTATTCCCCTCCATCTATTCACAACTTAATTTTATGAATCGCCTTCTAAGATGATAAATTGAAGATCACAACCCAAATAACAAATAGTGTCTCTTGCTTAAGCACCTAATGAATGAGTTAAGAAGATAGATATAGCAACCTGAAGGAAGAGTAGGAAACATTATAAACCAGTAATAGGAAACATTATCAACAGTTAATACGACAGGTTAACACAAAATGTATGAAGAGACAGATGAAAACATTCTTGACTTGGAGCACATCATGATCAAAGTTGCAAACTGTACTCAGCTTTATTTCTGTATTGCATTCATTAAAAAACTTGAAGTGTACACTAATTATTTCCCAAAACAAAATCTTTGGAAGTCATATACTTAAACATTGTGTAAACCAAATAATAAATTCTTCTCTTCTGGGGTGCTGGAGCAGAATATGATAATGTGTATGCCTCCCATAATGGTAAGGCATAAGGCGGCTCCTCTTACAGGCTGGTATTGCCGTGACTAGGTGATACATTCTCTATCCGTACATAAGCCACATAAGACCTCAAATTGGTTAATTCTCAATCATGGTGGGGCTGTACCAACTACTAAGTAACAGATGTAAGCCAGCATGTTACACTAAAAACAGGCATGCTGACAAGCCTATAACTTATATCTCAAGGAAGATTCACAAACTTTAAGATGATAGTAGTGCAATCTTCTTCTTGTATAAGTTTATTGTTTCCATCTCTCTTTACTCTCCTTCACCTGCTTCTCTAACTCCTCTATTGTTAATTGCAATGCAAATTACTTTCTAACCCTCTGGTGTATGCCAGCTTCTCCATGTTTTAAAACACCTCAACTGTTGCACTACAGCAGCCTAAACTATAGAAAAGCCAATGGTAGCCACAAAAAAACTTAATCTTGACAATACATTTTAACCTCATCCTCTCCCATTAGGCATCAACAAGCTATAGCCTTTGATATCATTAGACTTCATTTCACCATGTATACATCTTGCAGGATTCAGATCTTAATTCTCATTATCTCTGCAACTTGAAACCCAAAACCAGTTCAAGCCCAGCTTAGCACAATATCTCACAGGGCTTGGTCAACCTATACCTTAGAACAGTTACAATTTTCCTATTTTTCCCTAGGTACCTTGGAACAGTTATAATTTTATCTAACAGCAAATTTTTCTAGCTGAATGCTCTGCAACAGCATTACATATCTGGAAATATTCAAGAAGCTTACAAAATTAGTCCGTTATTCATGAACATTGCACCAGTCACTTACAAGTGAATCAAAATTCTTTGTAGTGAATGTGACATCTTATTTATCAAGAAAAGTATCATGGTCTAATAATATGGGGCAGATTGTTACCTGCTGCAACGTCTTGGACTACATTACCAGTATGGATATATCTACCTGGCTTTGCAAATTTCTATAATTGCCTTGTGCAGAAATTTCATTAGTATTTGATGTCAGGCTGGGGCCTCCACAAGAGGAAAAAGAAAACAAACCAAAGATGCTGATAAATCAAGCAAGCCTACACCAAGAAACCGGCAATGTGGCAGTCAAGACTTAACAACTTCTCGCACAAAATATAAGAAAGTGGGCCTCAATCATAGCATTCATCAAACCCAGGAATATATATCTTCTTAGAAAATACAATTTCTTTTTAAATATCCAAAGATCATTTTAGGAGAATGTAAAACATAAAATCTACAAAAATGCAAACTATACCCAAAAGCTTAGACTTTGAATGATATTTTGACTTCATGTAACAAATGCCAAAGCTGGCCAGATCCTTTCTCATACATGACTCTTGTATCTGTATTGCACGAGAAGAAATGCATTAGGGCTGCAAATCAGTCGGATACAGTTAACTCCAAACCCCAATCAACAAATCAGTCAGATACAGTTAACTCCATACCCCAATCAAGCTAAATTAATCGGACATTTTAGTCCATTTAAAATTAGGATAGTTGAAAATCAAGACCCAAAACATATGCCTGGTAATTATTGGATTTTTAAGTCAGATCTGGAGCTCTATTAATAATGCACTACAACTTCTTTCTCATATGTTCATGTCTAAACTTTAGAAATAAAATATCTATATTGGAACTATTGTATAACAACTAAGACACTTGCGGTGTAAATTTTGGCAATAACCTCTAGTTATTGGTAAGTTTTGGAAATAGGAGTTAAGAGATTCATAATAGTTTATCATCAATTAAGTTGGATTCCCCTATATTCATACTGACCCATCTATAAATTAGATCACATTCAATGTGTGGAATTTTGATTGGATTACATCTGGAAGTATCCAAACTTGGTTTTTATCAGCTAGGATCCAGGTCATGACCAGGTCCACTGACAGCCCAAAGACCAAAAGGTTAACACTCTCCTCCCAGCACAACTTGCAAAAACAATCCATCCTGCGTTTACATTTGAGAGCTATCCTGTTTAAGGATTCTCTCAACATAAACCCCCATGTGAAAGGTTGAATTTCCAAGGAAAACCTCACCTTTGTACACACTTTTGAGCTTCAACTTACCACATAAGCCTTTAATATATTGCCAGGCAGTAAGTGAATAGCATGAAATCTGGATGATTCAGCCAAATTATATGTGAGTTATGCTTTTGATCTCTCCAGTTTCTGCCAATGTGTGGTGCGGATCGTGCTCATTAATTTGCTAACAAACAAGTTTCTATATAAAAATACATCGCACACTGTTTAAAGCACAAAAGGATTTATGGAGAAATACAACATATATACCGTATAGTCTTCAATTTAAGATTGTTTGGCCACTCAGTTTTTCTAAAAGAGGCTATACAGAAAGCAACAACAGTAGTTTCACAAACCCATTCACTCTTATAGGCACTTGATCACATACTTCTCCTCACAGGCTCACACAGTCTCCCCAAAATTTCCTCACGTAGAAAGGGATATATGCATGGAACAGACCATTTTGAAAAAGTCAAATTTTCTCCGTAAACTAGACTCACCAGTCTTGACGTATTATTATGCTTTGATTCTACACATTTTTCAATAAACCCTACATTCAAAGCTGCAAGTGAAAGATTCACAACATTTGAGCAAAACAATGACGAAAAGCCATGCAATTACTAGAGTTAACTTGAAAGAGGCGAACTGTTACTTTAAAATAAGTCATCAGTAATTCTATCTCCTAAATTATTATTATTATTATTATTATTATTATTATTATTATTATTTTTGTGGAGTTGTTTCGGTGGTTTGGGGGGGGTGTTGGTTTCCATTTTCAGGAGTAAGTTTGGCTAACAAAAGAGATTCATTAACAAAAATAAATGAGAATCATGCTGAGCATATGAGAACAATTTCCCGACAACAGCAAGCAACATATCATGCTCATACGCAAAAGGCTTAAGATAGCTGACAATATTGTCTGGAAGAAAAAAAAACGAAAGCAGTTATGAGAATGAATAATACCATAAAATGGCGAAGAAAGCCTTGACGAGTTAAATGATATTGTGTCTGACTGTGGCTTGCGCCTACGTGCATTATGATCAGATAAACGCCTACGGCAGCTCCTCTTTTTCTGATCAAACTCCGATAAATCATGGAACCTTAAACATGGAAGAAAAACCATTATCATTTCGTATTTTTAAAATCACATAGTTGCAACTGGAATTAAGAACAATTGCCTACTTTAGGACAGTACAATTATTAACCATAATCATGAATCTATATCCCAGCAATTAGGGGAAGGTTTTATTAATCCCTTTCACGATTCATAGTTTTTAAGGGCTACACTGTTCGGTCAATCTAATCTTTGAGAATCTTGACATGGTTCTATCTTGTGCAATTAGCTACGTATAACAGAATTCACATATTTGGAAACAGAGAGAAGTACAGCTATTAAGTACATGCCTTTGCAAGCAAAAGATGAGACGAATTGGCATTCTTCCAAATGGATGAAGCGAACAAATTAACTTTGCTCAGAAAAGCGACCATAACTACAAACCAACTAGTTTTGCTATAAAGAGTGAAAATTGATGGCTGCAACAAAAGCAGAAGAATTTCACCTGCTACACTGCTGACAAAACCGGCGCTCCTGACCAGCAATTATGACCTTGGCACATTTAGAATGGCTTTCACAGACTCTATGCTTGCGATGGTAATCCTTAGCTCCACTTAAATCGATGTTACAGCCTTCAACCTGACAGTGAGGGTTCAGAATGCTCTGATGGGAAATTCTGGTCTTCTTAACTAAGCCAGTCGACGGTGCCAGAGATGTCGAAGAAGTTGAGCTTTTGGTGTTATTACCAGCACAAACATCTTCAAAGTAAGTTCTCTTACCAAGCTTCAGGCCAATCAGTGGCTCCCCAAGTCCAACTGTAGCAGGGACTGCAGGTGAAGTTCCAGTGTCTTCCACCCGTGCAAATTCGTTGTTCTTGTTAAGGCTCTTAGAGAAAGCTTCAACTCCCTCAAAATTGAATCCAGTAATCTTTACTCCTGCTTTTGAGGAGGAATCAATGGATGCCGAGATGGAGCTCTTCGATGAACCATTCCCCAAATCTGAGCCAGAGAAGGCACCACCGGCCGATGAATACACAGATCCACTGCCAATCGTCGGACCGCCTTCCGACATCCAACCAGCGCGCTGTGTAGGTTTAGCAATAGAAACCCCAGCTTCTTTCCCACTGAAGAATCCCTGATTCTCCCAATCCCACTGCAAGGGAGACTTTACATTCCACTCCATCCCAAAAGATACCCTAGCAAGAACCCTCATGTACTGATCTTCCCCGTAAATTCTAGAGACATACACACACAAGAGATGCAGGTGTTATTGAGAATTCCAGTATAAACAACAGTTTCAAACAAACCCAGAAAAAAAGTTGAGAATAATCATCATGATCAGATCAGATAAATGACCACAAAAGCCTTAAAGTGGGGAAAAAAATACTCATGTAGATAAGGAGAGCAAAGTACAAACTTTTACCTCCAAAAATCACGCCTTTGTTGCTCCCCTGGGAAAGAACAGCTTAAATTCCCTTTTCCTTCTCCCCAGTCTCCTTAATCCCAATCAAAAACAACTCCCAAATCACAAGAAATGGACAAATCACAAAAGGTAATCAACCCCAAATCTAAGCAAAAACATCAAATACCATAACAGTTTCAAGTTTCAACCCATAGGATCAATCCGCTCAAACCCTAATCCATAAAGGAATCCCCTTTGTCTCCCCTAACCTTAAAGCCAAAGCAGCAGCCCAACTCACAAGAAATAGCTAGATTTCTTCCATCTCCATTCATTTACTCACTCATTGACCCCCCTCTGTCTCCCGTGGTGTCAACAACCTAAAGCCTCAGTATTGAGAGCACACACCCACAAGAAAAGAAAAAAAAGAGGAAAAAAAGGGTCCAATCTTCCCCTATTGTTTTTTCACGTCAGTACCACTGACCTCTCAGCTTCTGCCAACGGATCTTTAACTCTACACAGCGTTTTACACTGTTTCACCACATGCCCACCAACTGTTTGCTTAATTTCCCCAAAAACCAAGAAACCCTAATCATACGGGCACCGCCACATTCCAGCAACCTGAGCAATCACACTCAGGGGGAGGGGGGGAGAGAGAGAGAGAATAAAAACGATCTACATGTGAAAATATTGGTGAAACTGGTACGTGTACAAAATCGCATACAGATTACAGACAGTATAAAGTTTGTTCTTTTATGCTCCCTTTCAATTTTTTTACTGCGGTTCAAATACTGTTCCTTTGCTGGTCCTACAGCTACCAAACACATGGATCCCTGACACAAAAACCAAAAACTGTACACAACAAAAAATTTCAAAAAACCCCTCAAAATAGAGCTAGAAACCGACCAAAAATATTTGAAACAACGGGAACTGCAGAATCTGGAACCACGGAGATCGCCATTGCTGGACCAAAATTCTTGGTAAAAATTCAATTTTATTAGAAAGAGGAAAGAGTCAAAGAGATACAAGAAGAAAGGAGGCGACTTTTTTTATTGCTCCCAGATGAGTAAAATACAGGAGAGCCCTTAAAAGAATCCGCTTTTACCAAATTCTGAAAAAAGGAGATCCCACTCATGTTTTTTTTTTTTGCGATTTAGTACTTGGAAAAGTTTCCATTTACAGATGGATTCATGTGAAAGTACAGACTCATTATTGGGGAAAAAAGTATTCATGTCTCGCCCAACACAAAATTAAAACGACTTTCATAGTAGTTTTTGTACAAGTTAGTCATCCTTCAACGATAAAACGTGTTAAGACTGAATAATTTAAGTGCATGTTTGATTGAGAAAACAAAATGAGAATAATAAGACCCACTCGATCAGTTTTCTTGAGGAAATTAATCGGTGGGCCTTCAGCTGTTAGTTTTCTACTCATTTTTCAATTGTAGAGAAAGAGAAATGATAATTTTACTAACATTTTGCCGATGTCAGTTTCACTTTTTTGATTTTCTAAATTTACCCACAGATAAGATTTTGAATCCTAAGGAAAAAAAATGACAGTGGATGGGTTCTAAATAGGCCCCAAGATAAAGCTCACAAAAAAGTATACCTGAGCTTGAACTACGTCGCTATAAAGAAAGTGAGTCAGTTGAGATTGTTATGCCAAGCTATCAACAAAACGCAGTTATGACATAGAATGGGGGTTTCCCGGTCGCCCTAGTTATTCGAGTATCAAGATGAATATATTATTATGTTAGCCTTGTGACATTGAGGAATAATGAGCCAACTTACCAAGTCATTTTTGCTAACAACCTATTATTGTCCTTGACTCAGGGGCCGTTTGTTTCGCGTAAAACTCCGTAATTCGTAAATGACTTACTACCTAGTTACAACTATGGCGTTTGTTTGGACCGTAATTCGTAAAAGACTTACGTAACTCAACTAACACTCACTTGCAACCCAGTTACCACTCACTTACAGCCCAGTTACAGTTAATTTTGTGGTCATACAAATTTGTATTATTTTTTATATTAATATTAAATTTTTTTTAATATTTAGCTTTTTAATATTTATTTGCAGTATTAAAACTTTTAAAATCACCAAATAGTTAATTTTGTGGTCAACTTTTCACTTACGACTTATATACATTACGACAACCAAACACCATAAAGTACAATACACTTTCCCACTTTACAATTTTATATTACCAACCAAACACCGTAAAATTTACATACATGTAACTCATTTACAATTGTAAAAGACTTACCAATTACAACTACGAATTACGGTCAGTTACGACAACCAAACAGACCCTCAGTGTTTTGAATTAGATCAGGGCATGTTGATGGAGGTTTAATGAGTGTGTGTTTTAACTTTTCACGTGCATACAACCATTGGATTAATTTAATTTAATGATTAAACACCTAATTGGACAATTCCAATATTGTTGTGTAGTCTCAACTGCCATGATCATGATCGTATGTAACAATCACTCACTTTGTTCAGGGTCACTTGAGCCCATATGTGCACCGATCCGTCCATCGAATTGCTTTCCTCTAGTGGCTCTCAAAACTTGCTTTTTGTAGCCTATACCCCATATCACAAGAGTGCGTTTGTTTAAACCCATGGAAGTGATAAGAACCTCCAAAAAATAATAATAACAAATTTGTCATCATTTTTTGGACAATTTTACATTTAGTAAAATGTCCAAAAAAAAAAAAAGCTCTTCATTTCCTTCCCCTCCTTTCTCTCTGTCTCTGACCGTCCTGCCCCTACCGGCGAGCCTCCCCTCTCCCTTGCCCGCCCCCTCCCCCCCTCTTCCCCTACTACGCTGGCAGTCGAAATGTTGCTCGGCCAGGCTGGCCGAACAGCGCTTCGGCCGCCGCTGGCATAGGGGGTCGCAGACTGAGGAGAACGACTAGGAAGGGAGCTTGAGGTGGGCAGGCATGAAAGTTGTAGTAAGGATTACTAGTAGAAGCATCTAGATCTTTTTTTGGATCTCCTACTCTTTAATTTCTTCCTCTAACCCTTGACAACCAGTCCATAAGTCTCCTCTATGAAATCTGTCTTCTTTATCAACTCGTAGTTCTGAAACATTTGTCAGACATCTTCGAATTCTAAGATTTACTTACCAGGCATTATGGTGGTGGCCAATTGGTTATAACTTGATGGAAGAGAAGAGAGTAACAAAAGAAATTTGTCTTCTTCTATCTTCATCTCCAGAGCCAACAAGCACTCAAAATCCTATTGAAAGCATTTAGATGTTGTAAAATAACCCTACCTTTCTTCATCAAAAGGCTGTATAATTGCTTCTTTATGAAGAGCTTATTCGGCAAATTTTTCGTCATGTAAAGACTCTCTAACTTACACCAAAGTTAAGCAGTTGTCTCGTCATTCATGATGTTATAGAGGACCTCATCTGATAGACATAGTATGATCGTCGCTTTGACGCGGAAGTCCATGTCGTTCCATTTATCATTCTCCATCTTTAGTGACTTCTTCTTAGTACCAAGCATGACTTGTGTGTACCCTTCTTCACGAGCAACTTCGTTACTCGCATCTTTTACAACAGAAGTTGGACTTTTCGTCAAATTTCTCCACCATAAACTTAGTTGTTGTGATCGTCTTGCTAGCCATCGTTTTAATACCAATTATTATGAAAGCCACACAACAATCCACAGTGAAAACGTGAAAGCGATCTATTGCTAGTAAGAAATAAAGACTAATCACTACCAAACACAAGAGCACCAGATTTAACGTAGTTTGGCAAAAGTGCTTACGTCTAGGGGGAGGAGAAGAGAAATTTTATTGAAAATAGAGAAAAAATAATAAGAGTTAGAATAATCTCACACACAACTCTCAACGATGGAAACTTGATTTTTTCTTGACTTACCTTCAAAGGCCAACCCAAGGGGTTATATAGACTCCTAGAATAATCCTAGTCAAATACAAACTCCATCAATACGCACAAACATCGCCTCAAAGAGAAAGAAAACTCGAATTCAACTCGAACTGAAATTAGAACCCAAAACGAAAACTGATAGAGCCGCCGATTAGTTGACTACTCAGTAAATCGACTAACTGAAATCTACTACTCTCTGTTGTAAATTAGTCGACTATACTGCGGGATATAAGTCGACTAGCCTGTACATAAGTACACTATACTGAGTATAAGTCGATTTATCTTGTGCACAACTCACTGTGCATGTCCGTTCTCGATCTATGAAGTTTATAACTCCTCCAGCTTAGCTTGACATCTTCTCCAATCAATAAATATGAGGCACCCAAAACGCTAACATGTTCTGAGTGCAAGTCGGACCCCTAAGTTGGCTGGTCCTGATCCTTAAAAATCTAATTAACAAATATAGGTGTACTTTTATTTGGCATTAGAAGTTTGTAGAAATATTTTTAATATAATTGTATATTGTCCATCAGTCGTCTTCCTCAAACACAAATACTGGCTTCACTTCTGATCTTATAAGAAAATTAATAGATTTTCTAATAGGTGCGACATGCATCACACGTGTCTACGAAACTAGCTCGAGATTTAGAACTTTCCTACTCTCAACATCTGTGGACTTTACCCCCATTCTTTCATCCTCATCCCTCTCATTTCTTTTCTTATCTTTTTTAGAGACAAAAATAACCTGCAACTTTCTGGGCAAAAGGGTTTTCAAGAGCAATGTCCATTGTTCACTCTCTCTTTTCATCCCTAGGTGCTCATGATGCTTCACTCCCATTTGAGAAGGGAAAGTGGAAAGTACTCCACGAGTTGAGATTACCAAGAAAGAAGATGTTGTATTCATGTAAGTGGATTTTCAACATTTCCCAATAGATTTTCTACTTAAGTGAGAGGTTATCCTTCTTTTTTCTTTTGCTTTTTGCAGAACTCATGCCTGGCGGCCCATGCACAATGATTATGTTGAATGGATGATGGTTCCCACTTGACCAAGACTTACTTCTTATTGTGACATCCTGTGTAACCATCATGCTTCTATGTTGTGGTGATTGTGCGAAGTACGTAGCTGCTTGAAGGTTACATTCACCGACAGGAGTTGGCACCTGTTAGGTGTCGATATCTGCTAACACCAGTACAAAAAAGACATTTCACGTTGATTCTAAACCGACGTTGAAAAGATAAAGCAGCGGACGTCTTTCTAGCCGACGTGGAAAGTCTTTAACTTCCACGTCGGTTTTCACCCGACATGAGAAGTTTTTTTAAGGTTGGTGTTTTTCATCACCGACGTCACAAACACTTACTTTCCATGTTGGTTTTAAAATGAAATGACGTGGAAAGTTTCTATTCCATGTTGGTTCATGGAAACCGTACTTTCAACGTTAGTTCTACAATGTGGAAAGGTATTTTAGAGTCGGTTTCTTAATAAACCGATGTAGAAAGTTCTTTTAGATATCAGTTTCATAGTGAGCCGACGTGGAAATTCTATACAACATCAGTTAAGAATCGACATCGTATTATAATATTTTTTTTGTAACATTATATAAATAGTACAGATTTGTACATATCAAACAGAATCTCATACATATATATCAAACACACAGAATTAATCCAGCCAACCAACCAGACGCAATACACAATAACAGAATCTCACGCATGCATATATATCATCAAACACATAGAATTAATTTAGCCAATCAATCGACAAATATATATCAGACATTACAAAATATCCAGAATCAATACAAACTCTTCCAATCTAGAATCCGATACAAACATAACAATTCAGAATTCAATACAAACATATAATTCATCCAATGCAGGATCCAATACAAACTTTGCGATCCCCACAAGTTTGTTGTAATTCTCGTATCATGACATCCAACACCAAAAACTCTTATGAAAAATATAGACAAAGGCATGAACTGTACACATGTAAAGTAAAATGACAAGTATCAAACATGCATCAAACATTCACGTGTGATTGGGGGTGTGGTGGTCTGTGTGTGTGTGTGTGTGTTGGTGGTAGTGTTGGTAGTGTGTACGCGTTTGCACCATACTTGATGTGTGTGTGTGTGTGTGTGTCATTCTTGATATGTGTTTGTGTGTGTGTCATGCTTGATGTGTTAGTGTGTGTGTGTGTGCGCGCGCGCGCGTGTGTGTGTGTGTGTTGGTGGTGGGTGTGTGCAGGCGCCATGCTTGATGTGTGTGTGCATGTGCGCGTGTGTAATGTTTGATGTGTGTGGCGCTGGTGGGGGGGGGATGGGGGTTGGTGTGTGTGTGTGGGTGTACATTATGCTTGATATGTGTGTGTCATGCTTGATGTGTGAGTGTGTATGTTGGTGGTATGTGTGCGTGCGTGCCATACTTAATATGACAAGTACCAAACATGCACCAAATATTCATGTGTGTCTGTGTTTATGTGTGTGTAGTGGTGGTGTGGGTGGGGTGTGTGTGGTGGTGGTGGGTGGGGGTGTGTGGTGTGAGCACGCATGCAACATGCTTGATGTGTGTATGTGTATGTACCATTCTTGATATGTGTTTGTGCGTGTCATGTTTGATGTGTAAGTCTGTGTGTTGGTGGTGTGTGCGTGTGTCATGCTTGATATATGTGTTGGTGTGTAGTGGTAGGGGGTGTGTGTGTGTGTGAAAACATGCATAAATTCAAAAAACAAAAAAGAAAATTTAACACAACATATACCATCTCTAGTAAAAACAAACCATGCATCAATTCTCAGGGCTTTCACTTGATCTGCTTTGTAATGAGAATGAGAAAATTTTAACACAATATATGACACACACATTAATATAAGATTCACTCAAAAATTACTTACCATTAATACACTTCATCACATAACTCACTCGCTCTTAGTGAACTTTCTACAATTTCTTATCTATACATATAGTTTTATTTTCACCGAACTGCAAATATATTTAGTTTTTATTTATGTTAATTGTAACATTAATAAAAAAACATAAATGATTTAGTTCAGAGGATTATCCTTTATAAGAATAGGATTAATTTGCAATGTAATAATTTGACACATAAACTTCATTATATAATATCCACACATAATGGAACCTGGTTGACGTGGAGAATACAAGAATTGAAATATATGCGTTAAAAAAAGTTAAAACTTAAAGTTTTTTCGTTGATTTTCGAAAGAATTACCTGAATCCTCTTCCATAAAGTAGGTCTGCCTCATCGATTTGGATTCACATGGTGATCGCCTTTTTCATAAATTTCAGAAAATAACAAAATTGTTAATAAATATTTTAGAAGTATATTATGCATTAATAAATAATAATAAGATTAAATACTCACAAATCAATTACTTTCTTAATATTTTTTCGCACTTCGCCCCCAATGAGTCCAACCAGTGTATAACAAAAGAGCTCGTGTCAATCATGCACAAGAGTCCAATGACCACTACAAGATAAATTCATATATGAAAAAATAAAGTAAATTATCAGACAATTGAAATTTATTATTAAAATATCAATGCTTACCTTATATTATATGGCGCAAAATACAACCGGTTGGCATGTGCGCCTCTTCGCAATGTGCCAATGACATAATGAGCCTTCGACTCTATTTCATCTTCATGGATAGTCACATGTGCTATATGGTATAAACAAATAAAATCATACAAGTGACTCAAGCCCGTGTCTACACACCAATCATATAAGGATCTATAATTATCAAAAATTATCAAGATACATCAAATATAAATAATTAATATTTTATTCTTAAAAATAATTATACATTAATTACTCACTTGATGTACAAATAGATACATATCGCGCTTATCTCCTAGCGAGTTATGAACCTCTCAAGGTCGTTATGCTCGAGGTATATAGTAATATCGGTTCTAAATAGCTCTGTATACATGGGTACTATGATTATGCATCCCTCTCCCATGCCCGCGCATACGTTGTCATTAACGAATAAATGATTTCTTAATACTTCAACCGTAATATTGTCAAAGCAATCACATCCTATGCACGAATACTTAATATGATTAAGATTGTTAGCATGCTCAACAACAAACTTAATAAACTTCTCCACATCATTCCAATAAACAGTACTTAACCTATTAGCATCCATCTATTTTCGATCCATGTTTACCTAGTCTAGACATCAAAAATAATATATTAAATTAACAACACATCAAAATAATAAATTGAATTAGCAACACCATATATCATGTAAAACATAAATTTACTTTGCCACCACCGCCACCACACACGCACATCAAGCATGACATACCATCATCACCACTTACATACACCCCCCAACACGCGCGCGTGCGCGCTTACGCGCGCGTACACACACAAAACACATCACGCGCACACACCAAAACATGGCACACCACCACCACAACTCCACCATCACACACACGCACACACATATATTAAGCATGACACACCCCATCACCACTTCCACCGCACACAGACGAACACCAAGCACACACAACCACCACCATCACCCCCCCCCCCACCACCACCACCACCACCACACACAACACATCAAGCATAACACACTAGAAGTATAATATAACTCATCTTATACCTACTTTTTATGGTATAATGGCCTACAAATTTGTAAGTGCTTGTCATGCATGTTGTGATCGTATGCGTCTGACACATCCTTTTTTGACAGGAAAGGGTCCATTTTTTTGGCAGCAAAGAATGACAAAGTGTAAATAAAACTGTTTAATTTTAATGAACTATTTTCAAAAATTACAATGAGATCAGATTTGTATTTTAACTAAATCATGTGTATCACAAAATGAAAATTGGTCAACTAAACTAACAAAAACCTGCATGTTAATTTTTATATCCTATAAATTCAATCATTCAAATAGTCCGCACCCATGATTTACTGATTAAACTCCAAAATCAGTTCTGTAAACATTTTTCTAACCAATAAAAAAAGAAAAAAGAAAAAAATCACAGGCAAAAGAGGGACATGAGAGCATATCTTTTACAATTACATCAGTAAGAGTTCTCACCGATAATTTTGTTTTACTGGTGGCGATGAAGTCTAAATAAAGTCGAGCAATAAAGGGTATGGCAGAGCTCTTCCCCTCTCAGTTACTCGTCAGGAGTTCCCAAAGAAAGACACCTAAAATGGCAAAAATTAATGGAAAGAAAGAAAAGAAAAAGGAATGAGACAATTCTTTTCCCATGTTCGAAGTAGGATTTTTTGACTATGACTTCTATTTCAATAATGCACTGGAAGCATAGCCTACACTTCCTAACATAATTATTACATATTTTGAGAAACTAATATGGTTGTTCTGAGTTATAGAAGAGCAAGACACTAGCTTTTCATCAAAAGCCTAATAAACACAACTTACATCTGCATTGTAGCCACTGCATTGGATGATTCCCACAGTCCATCATGACATACAAGTCCTAAAAACAGTTGTAATACTTTATCTTCAAAGTCAAAAACTCATCAATAAAAATCCCATCTTTCCCCTCTCACAACTCATCATCATCACCACTTTATAGGCTAGTACCACCAAACCCTAGCTTTGCCCATAAGCCTCCACCAAAACCAATTAGCACAAACACCATGAACTACTCTATACAAAAGCAATGAAATCAAAGCAATGAAGTTGAGACAAAAGGGTCACCTTTATAAAGTAAAAAGATGAGATGGGCTGACAGAGCGGATCTCGAGCAGAGGGAGAGGAGGAGGGGCTGGCAGAGCATATCTCGAGGGGCTGGCAGAGCAAATCTCGATCAAAGGGAGAGGAGGAAGGGCCGACGGAGCAGATCTCGAGGGCCTACGGAGCAGATCTAGAGCAAAGGGAGAGAAGGAGAGGAGGGAGAGAGAGTGGGGGAGGGAGAGGGGAGCCAATGGAAGAAGGGAGAGAGAATAGAGAGATGAGAGAAGCAAGTGAGAGGGGATCGAAGGAGGCAAGTGTTAGAAAACTGATATTGTCTATGGTGCGAGTTTCGAAAAACTTTAACATCGGTTCTTGTAAGAAGCAACATTAAATATAGTTTAGGCATCGGTTCTCTAAAGAACCAAAGTCTAATTTTTTTTATATTAGATGTCAGTTCTCTAAAGAACCTACATCTAAAGTTTCAAAAAACTATCTTTAAGAGAAAATTTTCACATTGGTTCCATTCAGAACCGACGTGAAATAATAAGATTCCAAGTCAATTGTTTCCAAAACCAACGTGGAATCATTTTAAAAAAATATTCCACCCAATAGTATAATCATTTTATTTTCAAAATTGCCATCACTTCCCTTTTCACGTCAGTTCTTAAGTCAAACAACATGAAAAGGGTGACGTAAAATCCCCTTCTGTACTAATGTAAGTAACTAGTATTGGGGACTGATTGAGTGAAACACAATGAGCCTGAGACAGAAGCTGAGATCAAATTGATGCAAAAAACTTAGGATGACAAATAGAAACCTCAATTTTCTACTTAAGTCCATCACTTCTCTATTCACTTTTCAATGTGGGATAATATTCACACCTGAATATCCTAATAATCTCCCCCTTCATGTGTAAATTATATATCAAATATCATCCACAAGAATTTTGGGCTACGATCATCTAGGAATCTCGAGCATCTATGAGAAATCCATCTGCTGGCTGCAACCATTCACAGAACTCGACTATCTAGAAAACTCATTCAATGGCTACAACCATTCATGTACCTTTGTACTCCTGGCTACAACTATTCACGAATCCCCACCATTCGTAGGAAACTCATATGTGGGCAAATTGATCTCAATCTCTCAATTGCTAACCATCCCCACGAATCTCCATCTTTCATTGGAAACTAAACCTTGGTCAACTCTCTTATCAGGCTTCACATGAGACTCCACTCCGTGCGGGTCACAACCTGGGCTTTGATACCACTATTGGGGTTTACTAGGGCTGGGGGAAGAGAGGGATTTCATGGGGAACGCGATGGGCCTTAAACAGAGGTTGATAACCAATTTGATCCAAAAACTTGTTAAGATTTGTGCAAACAAATAGTCTCACATTGGCTAGACAAGAGGATGGCCTTGGGTATATAAGAATTTAGGCTACTCCACCAAGAAGGTTAGTCTTTTGGGATGGTGCCCCTAGTCCTTACAAATGGTATCAGAGCCATGCCCCAAACTTAGTCATGTGTGAAAGATCCCCCAAGAGTGGATGGCGTAGGCCCTGGCGCAGATGCAGGCACGCACAAGTGCAGTGAAAGGCATAGTAGAGTGTAGCATAGCAAAAAAGGCACAGACGCAGACACAGGTACAGGTGCAGTGAAAGGCACGACGCAGTGCAGTGCAGCGAAAAGGGCTCAGGCACAGTGCAGTACAGCATAGCCATTAAGACACAAGTTTGTACTCTTTGTTTGAGGGGATTGTTAAGATTTTTGCAAACAAATAGTCCCATATTGGCTAGAAAAGAGGATGGTCTTGGGTATATAAGAATTTAGGCTACTCTACCTAGAAGGCTAGTCTTTTGGGATAGTGCCCCAAGTCCTTACAAATGAAGAATTATTAGGATTTGTCTCTGGAATATGTCGTAAAGTTAGACGAAATTTCGAAGGTAGACGAAATTTCGAAGATCAAAGAACAAATGTGCACAGGAGCTGTGCATAGTACCAGTCGACTAATACTGGGTATAGTCGACTAATCACATGGATTAGTCGACCAATACTTTGTATAGTCGACTAGATAGAGAGTTAGGGTTTTGAATCTTGTCACAGTAGTCGACTAGTATTTAGGCTGGTCGACTAGGCCCTGGCCTAGTCGACTAATGTCAGGTCTGGCATTTTTTTGGATCTGTTTCCAGATTTAATTTAGATTCGGGTTTTTTTATTCTGAGGCGGTGATTGTTCGTATTGATAAAGTTTTTTTTAGGACTAGGAGAGTTCTATGGTCTATTAAAAACCCCTTGGAGTGACCTTCAGTGTAATCCAATGAATTTGTAATTCCTAAGGGTGTAATTCATCTAGGTAAGAGATTCGTGAGGAAAGCTTAGCCACAAATGTTCGCTGTTCTTGGCAGCTATCAAGTGCTTGTGATCTTCTACACGTGAAGTGTAAGTATTCTTATTGTACTCTCCCAAAATTTTAATAAATTTCCCCCGTCTCCCGTGGACGTATACACGTTTTATCGGTGAAATCACGTTATATTGTGTGTTGGTTTTCTATCTACTTTGGAATATCTTTTTCTTCTCTTCTTTACATTACCTTAGTAGATCATGTGGTTTATTTCCACTACATTGCCCCAGTCGATCCGGTCGTGGGGGCGTCCCCCTGAATTCACAACAATTGATATCTGAGCAAGGTCAACGTGAAGATGTCTGTAATCAAGTTCGATATTCAAAAGTTCGATGGTATCATCAATTTTAGCAGATGGCAGATTAGGATGAACACCATCCTTACCCAGAGTGGGTTGAAGAAAGCACTATTTGGGGGGGGGGGGGAGAGAAAAAGCCTAAAAAAAAATGAAGGAAGTGTTGGCCCAAAGGCTACAATCACCGATTTTATGTTTTGATGATAACAAAGCATATGTAATTATTTAGTACTAATCAAGTTCAAGTGTTTTAAGTGTGTTTCAGGGTTCAAGAAGATCTAATAGGTTTCTTCCTCTGAAGGAAGGTATTGACGGCTCAAGGGTACTCAAGTACGGGATTGAAGCGCATTCAACGTCGATATCAGAGAAGCCCGCATGAAAATTCTTGTAGTCACTTAAAACCTTGTAAGAACTTAGCTTGTTAAAGAGTAGAATATAGATTTGATGCTCAAAGATATACACACACAAAAATGCACGTTTTCGAAAAAACAGTTTATTTTGTATTGGTGTTTTTGACATGTTTAGTCTTGATACATGTTCCACATTTTATTAAATATTTTTATTGAAGTTTAGAACTTGTATCTCATTGCTATACATATTTTTCCCCCTTCAAAACTCATACAAAATTATTTAAATTTTTTTAATTTTTCAAACAGACCTTGGTGCTAGTTTTGGCCTAGGTCAGTTGACCGTGCCTACTTCAGACCAGGACGGTCGACCGCACGGTCGACCGAACGTCTTGCATAGGGGTGTGCATATTGGTGCACATTCACGGTCGACCGATCGGTCGACCGATCGGTCGACTGCTCTCCACTGTGGTCAACCGATATGTCGACCGTCTGTCATCATTTTGGTCTCGATTAAACCGGTGGACGAGTGGTCGACCGAAGGCCAATGGTTGATTTTTTAAACTGGGTCAGTCGACCGATAGACTGCCAGAATGGCAGTAATGGCCAGATTTCAAATTCTATCTTTTAAACATGTTTTTAAAACGTGGTGATTTGAACTCTGAGGTTCAAATTCT
Source organism: Agave tequilana (assembly GCA_038442645.1). Lineage (NCBI taxonomy): Eukaryota > Viridiplantae > Streptophyta > Magnoliopsida > Asparagales > Asparagaceae > Agave > Agave tequilana. The sequence continues at coordinate 106,357 of JAVJIF010002269.1, forward strand.
TCCCTTTATGACCTGGTAAATTATTCTAAATGTGTTTTTTTTACAGCATATATAAATGGTCATTGGGATTGAATTTATTTAACAACATGCATCCTTGTTTTTTTTTGTGCTTTCAATTTCAAAGTTTTTAATTGAGTTTTCTGCTCTTAAAATCTCTCTATTCTGATTTCCACTCTCACATGCATCTTGAGCTTCAAATCTACTTTTTACTCTATAGCGATTTGTAAGAGAGTTGTAAGAGAGTGTTTGTGATCTCTTGATTACCAAGAGCTTGTAATCTCAATTGGCTTTGTGCTACCTCTGGTGTAGAAGATTGAGTTGGGGAGCTGTGTACTCTAAGGTATCGTAATTCCTTGTTGCAAGGTCCCTTTGTGAAAGATCCATTAGTGGATAGTGAAATCCTTTATAGTGGTGAAGGCATGGACGTAGAGCAGCGGCTTGAACCTCGAAACAAATCTTTCATATTTGCGATTGCCTTATTGTCTCTATTTCATTTACTTGTTCATCATTCATTCATCTTTTGTCGATCTTTACTCATCTCAACAAAAAAGCAATTGAGCATTATCTAGAAGAATTATGAGGAGAAGTTCAGAGCCCTTCACGGGGAATCCGGCTTCAATTCTTATTTTGAGTGATTGATTTGCAATATACATTATAAATTGTTTAGAATTTACATTTGGTTAGCTTTACACATATTCACTCCCCTCTAGGTGTATTTTTAATTGGTATCAGAGCTTTGGTCTCTAGAGTTTGGCTTAACCACCTTAGAGAGATCCTATTTCCTAATCACTTCATTAACGTCTTTATTCTCATTCACTATAGTAAAGATGGCCGAAGGTATTAAGACCCCTCCCAAGTTTGATGGCCTTAACTTTTCCATATGGAAGGTTAAGATGACCATGTTTTTTTTATCCCTAGGAAGCTAAGTTGCAAAGGCAGTGATTAAACCCTTTAGTGTACCCGCTGGTGATGAAGACACTTGGTCCTACATTACCACCAAGAAATTTGATGCCAATGCAAAGGTACACTATGCATTTCTTCAAGCCTTGAATGATGAAGACATAGGTAGGGTCATTCATTGCAAATCCGCCTACGAGATTTGGTCACACTTAGTGGTCACTCATAAGGGAATATCACAAGTCAAGATGGCTAAAATTGATCTCATGTGTTCCCAATATGAGAATTTCACTATGAATGAACATGATTCTATTGACGATATGGTCACTAAATTTACTAAAATCACTAATGGTCTTTCTTCTCTAGGTGATGCTATAGATAATGACCAAAAAATGAGGAAGATCATTCATGCTCTACCACCATTATGGGAGGTCAAGGGCTACAACTCTAAAAGAGCTCAATGACAAGGAAAAGATGGAGCTCATAGGTCTTATCAGAAACCTTAAGACTCATGAGATGGAGAGAAAGCTAGAGAAGAAACGACGCCGCAAAAGAAAAAGACGATTGCCTTCAAGTCTACTCCCACCATCTCCGACGATGATGAAGAAGGAGAAGAAGAAGATGAAGATCTTTTCCTTCTTATGAAAAATGTAAGAAGGATATACAATAAGGCCAAGTTCAACAATAGAAGACGATGGCAAGGGAAGGAGGACAAGAAAATATTTGTTTCAACTTTCAGAAATCCGAAATCAACATATCATTGCCGAATGTCCGAAAATAAAAAATAAGTCATCTACCACAAACAAGCCATCTACATCAAAGAAGCCATATAAGAAGAAAGCTCTCAAAATAACATGGGATTCCGAAAGTGAATCCGAAGAAGAGGTGGACACGGTAAACTTGTGTTTCATGACAAATGATAACACACCTAAGGTAACATCTGAACTATCCCTTGATGAATGTGAATTAACTATGAATGAATTAGTTGAGGCATTTGAAGAACTTTCAAATAATTATGATTATTTGCAGAAGAAATACCTAAAAATGAAAAAGAAAAATGAAACTCTTCAGAATAAAGTTATCACTCTTTCTAAAGAAAAGGATGCTTTAACTTTCACACTCATATCTACTCAAAAAGATTTTGATGCATACAGATTTCATGTAAAGCAAAAATTTTCATGATTGATGAAAATAAAATTTCTATTTTAAAAACTAAAATCAACACTTGGGAATATTTTAAAAAAATGAGAGTTTGGTAAGGCTAGATTAGATGCTATGTTTTCTAAGAAAAATATTTTAAAGAAACATACACACGCTCACACTTCTTCTCATAAACCTACCACACACACTAAGCATGCTCATGTTTCACATGCTCATCATATACATCATGCATTTATGTATGGTAGAGTATATTCATGTACCTATTGTGGCTGGAATGGTCACTTAACTAAATTTTATTTTCATCGTATAAATGCTTCTAATAATCATATTGGGTTCGAAGTCTAACGTTATAGGACCCAAGAAAATATGGGTACCAAAATTAATAACTTTATTATTTGATGTAGGTACAAACCAAAGCTCCAAGACGTAGGGAGTGGTGGTATCTTGATAGCGGTTGCTCAAGGCACATGAATTGGGATATCAATAATTTTGCAACCCTATCAAGGTATCATGATGGTGGCACTGTCACCTTCGGAGATGACTTAAAAGGGTAACATTATCGGTATACATAACATTAAAATTTGTCCATCTCCATTGATTGAATATGTTGTTTTAGTTGATAGTCTCAAGCATAACTTCTTGGGTATTAGTCAACTTTGTGATGGAGGTTTTAAAGTTATTTTTGATGATTTATCTTGCAAAGTTTTAAATAGTAAAACTAATGCATCCATTCTTTCCAGATTTCGTGAAAATAATGTATATATTATTGATGTGTTAAATTTAAATTGCAATGTTATATGTTTAAATACTTTCAATGAGAATTCTTGGTTATGGCATACAAGATTAGGCCATGTCTCTTTTGACCATCCATCTAGAATTAACTCTAAGGAATCGGTGAAGGGTATTCCTTACTTGAAGTTTGAAAAGGACCGCATTTGTGATGCGTGCCAGCTTGAAAAATAAACCAAATCCTCTTTAAAATCAATCAAGGATATCATGACATCTAGACCATTAGCGTTAATCCACATGAATTTGTTTGGTCCTACTAAAATCAAGAGTTTAAATAGAAACCATTTTGTTTTTGTTTTTTTTGATGAATTTTCTAGTTTTACATGATTTTTTTTTAATATAAAGATCAAGCCTTTTCATATTTTAATGTTTTTAAAAAAAGGGTTGAAAACGAAAAAGATTTTTCAATTTTGCGCATAAGAAGTGATAGAGGTGGTGAATTCATTAACCATTCTTTTATCACTTATTGTGAAGAAAATAAAATTAGGCATGAATTATATTATCCTAGAACTCCACAACAAAATGGAGTCATTGAAAGGAAGAATCGTACTCTTCAAGAAATGGGTAGGATAATGATTAGTGAATACGGACTCCCTCAATATTTATGGGCCGAGGCCGTAAACACTTCATATTACATATCAAATAGAATTTATTTTTGTAAAAATACTTTCAAAACTTTTTTTGAAATTTACTATTTAAGAAAGCCTAATGTTTCTTACTTTAGAGTTTTTGAATGTAAATATTTTGTTTTAAACACAAAAGATAACTTTAAAAAATTGATGCCAAAGCTTTTGAAACTATTTTTGTTAGTTATTCTAATACTAGTAAATCTTATAGAATCTTCAATAAATCTAGTTTGGCTATTGAAAAAATCTATGCATGTTAAGTTTGAAAAATCTAATATTTTGTTAAGAATGTTGTAGAGTTTGATTTTTTAGGTGAAGACATGGACAAACTAACATTGAAGGACTCACCATCCAAGAAGATAAGCCAAAGTTTGATGAACAAGGTGAAGTTCAAGAGGCTGAAGTGGCACCAACACAACCACTTCCAAAAGATTGGAGATAAGTTATAAGTCATCCCAAGGAACTCATCATAGGTGATGTATCAATAGGATAACTACTCGCTCCAAACTTCATGATTTTTGTAGCCATTTTACTTTTATTTCTCATGTAGAACAAAGAACATTTTCGAAGCCGAGAGTGACTCATATTGGTTGCTTGCTATGCAAGAAGAGCTCAATTAATTTGAGCGCACCAAGTTTGGCACCTTGTTCCTAGATCCCATGATAGACCAACCATTAGTACTAAATGGATTTTTAGGAATAAGTTGGATGAGTCGGGTAATGTTATTAGGAATAAGCTAGGTTAGTGGCCCAAGGTTACACCCAAATCGAAGGTATCGATTTTGAGAAACCTTTGCACCCGTAGCACTACTTGAAGCCATACAGATTATATTTGCTTTTAATTCTTTTAAAAATTTTAAACTTTTTCAAATGAATGTCAAAAGCGCATTTTTAAATGGTTTTATTGAAGAGGAGGTGTATGTTGAACAACCCCCAGGTTTTTTTGATCCTACACATTCGGATTTTGTTTTCAAATTAGACAAAACTTTATATGGTTTAAAACAAGCTCCAAGAGCTTAGTATGAAAGACTTTCAACTTTTCTTATTTTAAATAGTTTTGTGAAAGGTAAAGTAGATACCACTTTGTTTACAAAGTACAAAAATAGTGATATTCTAATTGTTCAAATTATATTGATGATATTATATTTGGATCTACTAATGAAAATCTTTGTAAAAATTTTGAATCATGCATGAAGAATGAGTTTGAGATGTCTATGATGGGCGAGCTAAGCTACTTTCTTGGACTCCAAATCAAGCAAAAATGTAATGTGATTTTTATATATCAAGCCAAGTTCACAAGAAAACTCATCAAGAAATCTAGGCTTGAAAATGCAAAGTAAAGCAAGACTCCCATGGCTACCATAACAAAACTTGACAAGGATGAACAAGGTATAAATGTAGACATTAAACTTTATAAGAGCATGATCGGTAGTTTACTTTATTTAACGGCTAGTAGATCAGATATTATGTTTAATGTGTGTTTATGTGCTAGATTCTAATCTTATCCCAAAAAGTCCCACTTGATTGAGGTAAAACGCATTATTAGATATCTTAAGGGCACTATTGGAATGAGCTTGTGGTATCCGAAGACTGGACAATTTTTCATGACGAGTTTTTTGGATGCTGACTATGCTGGTTGTAGAGTGGATAGGAAGAGCACAAGTGGAACTTGATAATTTCTAGAAAATTGGCTTATTTCATGATTTTTGACGAAACAAAATTCTGTAACCCTCTCAACCGCCGAGGTGGAGTATGTTGTGGCCGGGGCTTATTGTGCACAAGTCCTTTGGATGAAACATACTCTCCTTGACTATAATTTGCATTATGATCATATTAAAATATTTTTTGATAATATTAGTACTATTCATGTGACCAAAAATTCAAATTAACATAGTAAGATAAAGCACATATAAATTCGATATCACTTTCTTAGAGATCACTATGAGAAAGGAGATATTGAAATTGATTATATTTCAACTAATTTTCAACTAATAAACCTTTTTACTAAGCCACTTGATTTTAATAGATTTTCTTTCGTTTGTGTTGAACTAAATGTTTGTATTATATATTCATGAATTTTTTCTTATGTAAAAATCTATATTTGTTTTAATTTTTTTGGTTGTTTCGCTTACCCTTTTTTATGCATGACAAAAAGAGAGAAAAGTAATTATTGAGTATCTATTCTTAGTTTGTTCATGCTCATATGCAATGCCTTTGTTATACATTTTCATAATATGCATATAACTTGTTGATATCATGTACTTGATAAATAAACATAACTTGAGGGTGAGCTTTTTCAAAACTCTTTCCTTTCCTTTCTTTTAAATAGCTCATATATTTGTCATCATTAAAAAGAGGAAGATTGTTAGCCCAAAGGTTACAATCACTGATTTTGTGTTTGATGATAACAAAGCATATGTACTTATTTAGTACTAATCAAGTTCAAGTGTTTTAAGTGTGTTTTAGGGTTCAAGAAGATCTAATAGCTTTCTTCCTCTAAAGAAAGGTATTGATGGCTTAAGGGTACTCAAGTATGGGATTGAAGCTCAAAGCATTCAACGTCAATATCAGAGAAGCCCGCATGAAGATTCTTGTAGTCGCTTAGAACCTTGTAAGAATTTAACTTGTTATACACACCACACCCAAAAAAAAAAAATGCACGTTTTAGAAAGAACAGTTTATTTGTATTGGTGTTTTTAACATGTTTAGTCTTGATACATGTTCCA